>CM066045.1:4063418-4531426 GCA_033557465.1 Ichthyophis bannanicus | reverse complement strand
CAAGGAGACTGTCAAGGAGTCTTGCAGGAAGCTTCCAGTTCCAGATTTTTACCAGATATCTGGATGGGAGGATCCAGGGCTGGAGGACAGATCCTGACCAAGGGATTCCAGGCCTAGCAGGACCCAGCCAAGCCAGGTACAGAATTTCTACTTATAAACATTGCATAAAGACGGAACAAAGATATACTTTCCAGGAGGGACAAGGTTGTATAAAGAAGCTAACCCTGAAAGAAGGTGGGGACCTATAACAGAGGAGTCCAGGCTCCTTAACTTTAATAGGAGCCAGCAAACTGTTACGAGAGGGAGCAACAGGTGAACGGCAGTTGAAAGGGCCTGTGAAAGAGGAATTTGAGAAGGGTCACTTCCCAAAGCAGTGGGAAAAAAGGACAACCCATGTGCACCAGTATGCCGCTGACTCCAGGCAGAAGGCAGCAGACCTAGGAACCAGAGGCCCTCACCTGGGGCACCTGAGAATCCAAGGCCCAGCAGGCCCAAGCCTCAGCCGTGCCACCTACCCGGAGACCGCGGCCCTTAGAAGAAAACGGTAAATGCCAATTTTATAATGATGATTTTATGAATGCTGTGGACACACAGGAAAGGAGGTCAGGCACTAGGAGCATGCTGCCTTCCAGAGGCCTTCATGAAAAACAAAAGTACAGACCTGCAGGTTACACAGGAAGCCTACTGAGAGACGGGAACTGTATGCAGGAGAGTCTTGGTCCTCAGTATAAAAATATACAAAAGCCAGGTAGGACCTTACCTCTGTAACGCTGACTATTGGCGCATCAATCCAAGCGCTAGGCAGAAAGCCTGAAGGAGAGCCTCCAAACTTCTGGACTGTGAGCCCATGCAAGGTAGAAAATCCAGTGACGGACCCCTTGGACCATTCCCTCATGGACGTGAACTATTGCCCTATCAGAAAGGATTGAGCCCCTAGCCAGAGGCATAGCTGTGGTTTGGGAATAGAAAAGTTGGATGCTGTATTTCATGACCTGTGCTGTGAAGTTAACAGTGTTTTCAGTACGTGTTTTCCTGTTAACCTGAAGCAAAGGATATTTCTTTTAATGTGTGGTTGTATTCTGGGCTAGTAAGAGACCTGTTGGCAGAGGGAAATAAAAGCCTTACAATTTCCCTATACCTCGGGACTGTAAATTTCTTGGGAGTGTTAGGTTTCACAGAAGGCTACCAGGACTGTTAGAAAGCCTGGGCCCTGCAAGGAGAGCCAATCACTCCTCCACCAAACAAACTTTCTCACCTCACCTGCTGTCCCACGCCCATTCTGTCGTGCCAAACGCCATCACCACTAGGGGAGTAGCGAGCTATTGGTGACCAACTAACTCTTGTTAAGTTACCTGTTATCCAAGTTTCCAATTCCTGTTCAAATGTAAATGCATCTCAGTGACCCTGAAAATGCATATGTTATGTTTTGATGTAAAACGCCACTGATTGTCAAGTTAGCCGCAGGTATAAAAACTAAATTACTAAATAAAATAAATTAATTAATAAATAAATAAAATCAAAATTTTGAAAGACTGACAACAAAACTATTTAATTCGTTGGTAAAGCCAAGAGGAATTGTGGGAAAATTACAAACGAGGATCTTCGAATAAATTGGGTAAGAAGCTGGGACATCCGAAAACGGCAGAAGATGAAATTTTAATGTGGGACCAAGTGCCAAAGGTTACTGCACCTAGGAAGAAGACCAACCCCAAGACTATGGTCTACACGACGCAAGATTCCACATTAGGAACCACCACCAGGAAACAAGTTTTTTAGGTGCGTCATTGTGGATAGCTATGTGTAAGAACCCTCGGCCCAGTGCTTTTGCATTGTTGGCCAGCCAAGAGAGCAAATAGTATGCTAGGTATCATAAGGAAAGGAATGGAAAATAAAACAAAAGATATTAAATGCCTCTCTATACCGTTCCATGGTGAGGAGCACACACTCTTGAATATTGTGTGCAATTTTGGTCGTTCAGGATCTTAAAAAGGATATAGCGTATTAGAAAAAGGTTCAGAGAAGAGCCACCAACAATGGTTAAAGGGGATGGAAGGATAATCTTATGAAGAAAGGCTAAAAAGGTTAGGGCTCTTTAACCTGGAAAAGAGACGGCTGGAGGGGGAGATTATGATAGAAAGTTCTATAAAATTAATGAACGGCGTGGAACGGAGTAAACGTTTCGATCGATGACTTTACGTTATACAGAATACTAGAAAAACTAGGTGGACTGATGCAATGAAGCATTACAGGGGGCTAAACTATTTAAGGACTAATAAAAGAAAACTATTTTTCACTCAACGTGTGAATCAAACGTCTGGAATTTGTTTACCGGAGGATGTAATAAAGGCTGTTAGTGGTAGCTGGTGTTTAAAGAAAGGTTTGGACAAGTTCATGTGCGGAAAAGGTCCATAAACCATTATTAAGAAGGGACCCATGGATCATCAATGCTCTGACCACGTAGTAACCAAGCATTGCAGAACCTGTGTCTTTTGGGGAAACTGCTAGGTACGTATGATCTAAGATTGGCCATGTGGGAAACACCCCCCACCCCCGGATACTGGCCGACACAACGAAAGAATGGACCACCAACTTCGCCGAACCCTCCTGACCCAGTATGGCATATCTTATGTTATTATGTTCTTAAACTCTGGGGACACTTCCAGATATACAGACCAACAGTACCTTTGCAAGTAACACCGTCGGGCTGCCAAGCAAGGATGCTTGTCCTCCTCAACTGGCGGGCAAGGGAATTCATATATGCCTTTCCTCCCATATCCCTTGATGTGCCAAGGACCGTATTCAAGCTCCAGAGGGGACAGGAGGCAACATGATCCTCATAGCCCCATGCTGGCCACACCAGATATAGGTACCCTATACCTTCTGTTCCCAGGGTTCCACCCCTGGACTTACTGTTGCAGGAGGAGGGGAAAAAAACTATGGCATCCTTACCCCAGTCTCTGCACCGCAGAGCCTGGCTACTGAAGGCTTAAACTCCGTTTCGGTCTTCCATCACTCAGGAAGGGCGAGATGTTCTTTTATGGCCTGCCAGGAAAATTCCCACAAGGGCGTTTCTTATGCCTTCAAGTGGGAAGAGATTTTTTTTTGCCATGCTTCTGTTCACGAAAAGGGATCTTCCAAACATCTTGTCATCCCTATAGAAGCATTATGTGGGAACATACCTCCTTCATTTATCAAACACTGGTCTCAAAAAAACTAATTCAGTTCAGAGTCCATTTAAGTGCCATTGGCTTCCTCTTCTGAACCCATCAATGGACAACCCATTTCTTCCCATCATCTCATATCAAAAGATTTATGAGAGGCCTGCTATCTAACGGCAACCTCCACTTAAACCACCTCTGGGTGGCATGGGATCTCAATCTGGTTTCTAGGCCAGCTTATGCAGCCGCCTGTTTGAGGCCCTTAGGGCCACTAGCTTCCTTAAAAGTTTCTTTCCTGGAAAGTACTAATTCCTTATTGCGAATCACATTAAGCAAGGCGTATCAGTGAATTGCAAGCTCTAGTGGCTGATCCACCTTACACAAGGTTTACACCATGAGTAAAGGTAGTCCTAAGGACACATCTCACACTTCATGCCTAAGGTGGTTTAGGTCCTTTCATCTTTAAAACAAAAGCAGGTTTATGCTACCTGTATTCTTTCCCAAAGGGCCTAATGCTTCAAATGTGCAGAGCACGACTCTTAACCTACTTTGGACTTGTTAAAAGAGCTCTGGCTTTTTATCTGCACGAGGACCCAGCAACACGACGAAGGTCCCTCTCACGCTATTTCATAAGCATTTGGGCTACAGCATGTTTCCAAAAAAGAAATCTATCCAACTGGATTGCTCAATGTATTACTTTCATCTTATATCATAGCACAAAGACCTTCTCACTGCGGAGGCCCATGTCACCGCTCACAATGTGAGAAGTCTCATGGCCCAGCCTATATGGCCTGTCACCTCTAAAATTCAGTCTCTATTATCAACGACATTATCGTCGACCAGCTACCTGGTCCTCGGTTCACACCTTCACACCAAGGCACCACTACTGCTTGGATAAAGGCTCCGCAGGGAGGTCTTTAGGTTTGGGTCAGGCTGTTCTTCAACACCTCTCTCCATACTTAATCAATGCTCATGGTACACCACGCCTCCGACACCCCAGACTGTTGATGCCGAGGAGAGTACCCTCAATGGCGAGGCACAGGGATGGAACCCCTCCACAGGCTAGGCCTCACCCACTATGGGGGATCCTTCCCATGGCATCTACAGGCTGAAGTGGAGTAGCGCCCGAAGCACATGTGGATAGACTAAATTCATAGCTTGGTTCCTGGGGGACGGAGTAGCATAGTGGTTGGGGCAAGGTACTTCGGTTCGGAAGAGAGTCGGAGGGTTCAAATCTCCACTTAGAGAGACAGCAACCTTGGCGCCGGGAATAGGGGCCACTGGGGGTTTTCTCGGTTCCACCAGAAGTGCTCCTTGTGCGTCTTGGGGCAAGACACTTAACCCCTTCCATTGCCAATGTTCCAGGCCTAAGTATTCGTGTATGTGTCTTCATAATCCCCGCGTGTGTAAATGTATCCCCCAATTGTGTTGTCACCGACTTTGATTTGCAGGATAACGGTGAATGGTTATACCAAAAACTGTCATAAATAAATAAAAGTCAAAATAAATAAACAATACACTCACCTGTAACAGAGTGAGTTCCGGTGCATCTGGGGAGACAGCAGGAATAAGTCTTCACAACTCCACCCACCTCCTGCCATAAGGAGTTGTCTCTATCTCTCTCTATTTGTTCTCAGCTTTAAACCGCCCAACTGCCGGTAGCAGAGAGGCAATTGCGGAAAAAGGCGGGAAAGCAGCACGCTAGCGCACTGTGGGATTGTCACACAAAAAGCTTTCCCATTGGACGCTGGGGAGCGATTCGCCGCACAAGGTCTTCCGCTCAGGTGTGCTGACGCTAACCAAAGTGTGGAAAGAATTATTCCTGCTGTTTCCCGGAGATCACCTGTTAAAAGGGTGGAGTAAACTAATGCTGATACATGACACACACAGCAGTGGAGCAGGAGCAGCAAAGATGCTTGCCCACACAGATGTTTGTTTTTTTTTTATGTTGGCCACCCCACCAGATAGAATAAATTAACACGGGCACTTATGCCCCCCACCCATTGTTTTCACATCCAAAGTAGAGGATGCTGAGGAAGAAGGGGTGTCGGCTAACGGGATGGCTGCACCACGGCAGACTACCTTGCCCGCCTCCAGAGGGGCGGCAGTGTTCCCAGCGTGACGGTGAGAGCTTGCCGACCTTGGCTGGCCCAGTAACAAATGTCACAGTGGCCCACCAGGCCTGTGTGGCGTGCCTGCATATGTACAAGTGTTAATGTGACACACATGACCAGTGTGCCTGATGACTGTCAATCTTCCTCAGAGGGTGATGCCGACGGTTGAGGGACCCCTCCACAGCTAGATATGCCCTGAGGTGCCCAGCACATGGCAGAAGGAGGAAGGAGGGTGGTGGGTGGTGGTGGAGGATGGGGTGCTGAGGAGATGGAGGCAAGGCACAGAGGAGGAGGCGGCAAGACGCCGTTATCTATATGGAGGAGGGGGCTGAGGGGATGGAAGGGGTGGGGGCGGAGGTGGACAAGGGAGGGAGAGGGTGTGGCTAATTGGTGCGGCAGGTGGGGGAGGGTCTGGTGGAGGAGGTGTGAGCGGTGTGGAGAGCGGACCGGCGGGAGGTGTTGGCAGGGTGGGAGGAGGGTGGGTGTTTGGGGAGAGGGGCGGTGTGATGGGGAACACAGGGCAGCACAGGGGCAATGTGGGTTCCCGGCCAGCCACTGCATGAGGATGCACAGGTGATGGAGCGGGCACCGGCTGCGCACATGTGGATACACCATCCAGGGCAAGATGCGCATGCCACCACACAAACCCCTGGCACTATGTGTGTGTGTAGTGGCAGGTGTGTGCAGGACCTGTATGTGGCACTGGATGGCGTGGAGCAACGCCTCCATCTGCTGGTGCACACATTCCAGTGGATGACGGGATCCATTCAGCGGATGGCTGCTGAGATGGAGCATCTGCCCTGTCGGCGGCCATCCCCTGAAGGGCGTCACAGGAGTGTCTGATGGCCCCTGTGACGTCCACACATGTGCCCTGTGCTTTACTCTGTTCCATCACTGGACATGCCGCATGGGATGTGTGAGCATATTGTTGTACATTATGAGTTATGTTAACTATACACACAGTTTGGCTAACTCACAATCGTTCACGTATCTCCCTTCCTGACACACTATGGATGCAAGCATGGGATATGTGTGTAGACAGGTATGTGTAGTAAAGGTAGACATGGGTATCATACGTGGACTGGCTCCACATGCAGTCGTGGGGCTGACCATGTGTGTAAGCGTGTGAGACCAGGGTGGACCCTGAGATGTTGCAATGTAGAGGACGTCCCAGGATAACCGAGGCCATGCATGCGTGTGCAATGTGTGGGAACTGTGTCTGATGCAACATGCTTGTGTGCCAATAGTGGAACTGGCAAAACCCTACGTCGGTGTGCAGGCAGGGTAAGATGTACTGCTGAGCCCAGGAACTACTCAGGGGTAAAGCTGTTGAGGTGCGTCCTGGGACAATACATGTCACAGGGATGGGCGGTGAGTAACCGTATGCGTTTGTGGGAATGAGCATCCGACCTACGCAAGCCACCCTTGTCTGCCTGTGCCACATGCATGCCTATGTGGGGAGGCAGGCACGTAGGCAGTGTTGCAGGCAGGGACAATGGTCACACTTGCGTCCAATGTTGGGGGTATGAGGGGAGGAAAATGGTGACGGATTCCAACACTGGACATGTAGCTTCAGGACATTCCCCCTGTGCAACCCGGGAGGATGTGTAAACCGCCACGCTGCGGCCCAGGGGCTGGGACCTGACACAGTGCATGGCACACACGGCATGTGATGGCGTCTGTGCAGTGATACCTGGCAGTACAGACACCCCACCAGCGAGGGGCCTTGGTGCGGGTCATATGGTCAGGGACACGAGATGCGTTTGCAAACTACTTAGGGGACCACAGAGACACACATTGGAAAACACACGTTGGATTTGACTGGTTAAAGGCTGTTTATTATGCACACAGTCACCTCCTGCGTGGCCACCACGCCTCCCATGGCCCAACACCCCCCCCCCCCCCCGTGGTGCTGCACCTTGTACTGGCGACTCGGATGTCCTCCATGGTTCCCACAATGCTGTCAATCACCTCTGACCGGATCTACTCCCGTATCACACGCATCTCCATCGTATTATCACACATAGCCAAGTATATGCTCTGGAGTGCCTGCCGTGTGACTGTGGGTGGGACAGAGGGTGATATGTGAGATACCTCTCCAGTAACCAACAGTCACACATACACATGTCACGCATATCCCACCAGAGTGGTATGCAGGACACTCTTGCCACAAATAGAAATGCATGGCCAGAGTTAGACATGTGTGTCCCATGAGCCAATCGCATGCCTGGACGGGGTCCTGATGAGGGCTCATGGGACTCACATAGCCCACACAATGTCAGTGTGGCCAGTGGATCTGTTGATGTCTGCTATGAACACTGGTTGTCTGAGATTGGACAGGGAGGGTGAGGGGTAATTGCAGACACAGTCCTATCCATAAATGGGTCCCACAGCTCTCTACAATGCTGGGCCACATTGCAGATCATGTTGACAGACGATGATGCATTACAATACCCATGGAGGCCTGTCTATAGGGCAGGGTGTCTGGGGGGCCTGTGACAGTGATTCCCGTTGTCTGATCACCTGGGGTATGTTTGTGTTGGAGCCACACACACATGCTGTCACCTGGCAAATCATCCAATGGGAGGGTGGAACACACCTGTCACATGGCACCCCACCCTCAACATCATCTACAATCACATATGTTGCCATCCCTCATGTGGATGTTGCCCAAACACCCATGGGGAATCAGTGTGTATTGTGGCAAAGTCAGCCAATCTGAGCATGGGGGAGGTGAACAGCATAAGGAATTCACCCTAATCAAGGGGCCTCTGTTAGATGTGCAGGGTCAGAAGGGCAGAGCCACGTTTCAAAGGCAGAAAAACCCCAGCTGGAACAAGTTCCAGGAGATGCATGATAGAGTAAGAGGGAGAGATTGGAAGCACGAGGACACAAACCGTTACTCTAACAAGTGCACTGATGATTCACATTTCAGAAGGTAGGGGGATTACAAACACCTGGGCAAGAAAGAGGTGGGGTTGGATCCCAGTGAGTATAAACCTTGGTTAAATTATGGAGGGTTTGGACGGAGCAGGGGGAGCAACAGAGGAAGCAGCAGAGGACGACAGACTCCAGAACAGCAAGGACGATGGAATGCTGAGAAAGCCAGAGCAGGTGCTAACTCCTGGAGAAGGGCTGTGCTATCCAGAGCTGAGAGAGCTGATTTCCCTGTATCAGGTTGGCAACAGGGGTGGCAGCTGGGAGGTGGAGAATCTTTCCAACCACCAGAGAGGTTATCAGCTGAACTGTCTGATCAAGTGGGTGAGTCAGAACCTATGCAATTGGGAGAATCAGTGTCAGAGCTAAGGGAAGAAGATATGTTGATGGATTGTTCTTTATGCCAATCTGTAGACTTGAAGTGTTAAAGAAGAGGCAGCCTTGAAAGAACTGTTCCTCTTGCAAAGTATCTTTAAAGCATAAGCAGTAAGGAGGTACATTCCTGTGTGGTTTGAAAGGGGAATTTACTGCAACATAAGCTTGTGAGGAAAGCTGTGATTCATGCTTGTTGGTCAGCTGTGTTTAAACTCTGCACAGGCAGAAAGCTAATTGGCTGCTATAAAAGTTTGTGCTTTGCTCCTGTCCTATATGAAAAATCCTGCTATAAGAGTTTTGTTTGACACATTTGAATGCTTATGTCATATCCTAGGTTTGTTTTTCACCTGGAAGTGCAGCCTAGAGAGAATGGAGGCTGAGTGACAATAAATTGCCATAAAGGAATTAGGTTTGTTTTCTTTATGCTCTGATTGACCAAGGACTATAGGAAAAATGGCATTCTGTTCTCTGTGAAAAGGCTGGTGGCTTCTGCCATGAAGAGGGACCTGTTTTAAGGCAATGATTGAGTTCTGTTTGTTTTGCTACCAACTTGCTGAACCTTAAGCAACATTCCTAATATGTAGTAATCTGTAAATGGTACCTGAACCTGACCTGTTCTGTTGTGTTTAAAATAACATTTTCTGTCATAAGCCTTACCCTCGGTTTAGCTCAACACAACCTTCTACTTAAGCATAGATATCACAGCTGAAAGAAGAAGGTTTCCACAACCACCACGCCCACAACAACTAGAGACTAGTGGTTTTGGCGTTGTGCTTGTGACAGTATGTTGTTACCCACCTTCAGCATCGCGCCGTGCTGATGCAGTGTGGGCCCTCAGCTCTGCCAGAATTGTGGCCATGCTTGTGGGAGGTGCGCCTGACGAGCCTGGGCCTGCATGGGGTGGTGGGTGGCCTCCATTCCACCGCCCACACCAGCCTGTGAGATGCTGGCTGCATCCCCCACTGTGGCGTTGCTATCCATGGGTGGCTCCTGTGCCTCAGGCACCTCATAGTCCTGCGGGCATGTCTTCACCCCCACTCGTGCTGCCCCCGGAGACTGCAACCTCGGGCTCCTCCCCACCCTGAGGCCCGGCCACATCCTCCTCCTCCTCAGGTGCCTCCATGATACTGTAGTCACCTGGGTTGTGAAAAGGCATAAACAGCACAGATAGGTTTTCACAGTCCACCTATGTACATGTAGCAAGTTTTGTAAATAGCTTACCCCTGTTATCCAAGTTTTTTGCCCTGTTATCTGTAAACTCATACGTGTTAACTGTACTGAGCATTTTTGTTCCATGTAAACCGCGCTGATGCTGAATAGTGCAGTATATAAGAGACTGTAAATAAATAAATGTGTGTACTACATCCACCCCGCAATCGATGTGTGCTTGTGGGTGCCCTCTATGTGTGCTGCATAGAAACCACTACGCAGCGGACTACTAATATTCAGCACTGTTGTGCACTGCCAAGCACACACATCACTGTACATACAGTATGACAGACAAACATGCCCTGATCAGCGGCCCTCACAATCCTAACAGAGATGGCAATAACAGATGTGAGGGTAGGGTAATAGCAGGTGTGCGGGGACACGACGTGCTCCTTAGGTGCGCTCCTTGGGGCCGCTCCGGCCGTGCAGGCTCTGCCGTTCCCTGGTTCTCTCTGCTTTTCGCTCTGCTAGTTCCTTCTTGCCATTTTGCACTGCCGGTGCCTTTATTGCCTCCCTCGGCTTACTCCTCCCTAAGCCTCTCTGTAGCAGCCCCTCCCCCAGGTTTAATAGCTTTTCCTCTTTCCTCCACTCCCCCAGTCTGGTTTGCCCGCTCTTCCTGGTCCACTCTGATGACCTCCATACCTGTTTTCTGGGGGCGTCGTCCCATTTCCTCCGTACCTACACGCTCTCGTTGTGCGGCTTATCTTCTTCCCTGTCTCACCACTGCTGCCTCTCGGATTCCCCCCTCCTTCTCGTCTCCCTCTCCCCCTCTTCGAATGGGTCTTCTTAATTGCAGATCACTTCGGACTAAATCTTCTTATTCAGGATGTTATCGTCCAGAACTCCCTTGATCTCCTTCTTTACCGAAACCTGGGTAAAGGAAGGTGAGTCTGCCCTTCTCACCCGCTGTCTCCCTTCCGGTTATTCAGCAGTCTCTGTTTTCACCGCGGGGCCGTTCTGGGGGCGGGGTGGCTGCCATCCTGCGCCCTACTCTCCCTTTCACCCAAGTTTTTTTCCCTCTGCTTCATTACCCAGAGGCACTACTCCTCCATCTTCATCTTCCTTCCCCACTGCACCTCCTCCTCGTCTATTCCCCTCTGACCTTACGCTCTGATCTCTGGGATTCTTTAATCCTCACCATTTCCGATTTAACTCTTGCTTTTCCCCAGCTTCTTATTGCCGGGGATTTTAACCTCCACCTTGATTCCCCTGCCTCCTCCAGGAATCACCCCTTTGTCTCTCTTATACATGACCTTTCCCTTATCCAACATGTCTCCTGTCCCACTCACACAGCAGGTCACACCCTTGATCTCCTCCTCACCCCTTCCTCTCCCGCCTTTGTTCTCTCTACAGTATCCTCTCTCACTCTCCCCTGGTCAGATCACTACTGCTTATTCTTCTCATGTTTTTTTTCTGAACCTCAGTCATCCATTCCGGGGTCCCCTCCCCCCACCGTCTCTCTCGTCATATTACTCCTTCTACTATCCAACTGTTTCCCTCTGCACTCTCCTTTTCCCTCTTGACTTTCCTTCTCTTTCCCCTAACTCCCAGGCCACCTACTGGTTTTCTGCTTTTATCTGAAGCTCTCGATGTTTTGGCCCCCTCTTCGGCCTTGCCCCCCAACACGCCGTCCCTCCCAGCCCTGGTACCACCCTGGTCTAAGATTGCTTCGCTCCCAGCTTCGTAGAGCCTAACGACAGTGGCGTAAGGCTCCTTCCCGTCTACTCTTTCTTCATTTAAGGCTCTCTGCTCTCACTATCGTTCTCAGGTACATTCGGCCAAGAAGGATTTCTTCTCTACTACCATTTCAAATGCCCCGAATCAGACTCGACACCTTTATAATACGCTCCGCTCACTTACCTCCCTTCTCCCTTCCACTTCTACCCCTCCTCTCTATCCTTCTCCGTCCCCCTCACTCCTTGCTATCTTTTTTCAGTGATAAGATCACCAATCTCAGAGCCTCCCTTCCCTCCTGTCCCCACCTATTCTCTCCCCACCCCCCATTGCTTCCCCCCCCGCTGTCTCTCACCCACTCCCACACCTGGTCTTCTTTTTCTTTAATAACCTCAGCTGAACTCCATCAACTTATTTCCTCCTCTAATAAGACCTTTTGCTCCCTGGACCCCGATTCCCTCCACTTGGTTATTGGATCCATCTTTGGGGCTTCTTCCTCCTCTTCTCTCTATGCTCAACTCTAGTCTTACTTCAGGTATCTTTCCTCGCTCCTGGAAACATGCACTAATTCGCCCCATTCTCAAAAAAACCCTCTCTTGACCCTATGATTCCTTCACACTATCGCCCAGTTTCAAATCTTCCTTTCGTCTCTAAGCTCCTGGAAAAATTCGTCTTCGCTCAGTTTTCTCACCACTTGGACAATATCAATTTTCTTCACCCGCGTCAATCTGGATTTCGTCAGGGTCACAGTGTGGAAACTATCCTTCTTGCTTTCACTAACGCTCTTCACGTAGCACACGATCGTGGTGATATCTCGGTGGCGGTTGCACTTGATCTTTCGGCTGCTTTTGACCTTGTTGATCACTCCCTCCTTCTCCTCCGTCTCCAAGAGGCAGGTCTCTGTCACACGGTTCTTCACTGGTTTCATTCTTTTCTCTCTTCGCGCTCTTGTTCAGTTCTCTCATCCTCCTCCTGCATCCCTCCCTCTGATCCTTTTCCTTTGCTATGTGGTGTTCCACAGGGTTCTGTACTTGCCCCTCTCCTTTTTAACCTTTTTCTTGCCCCCCTCAGCCTTCAGATCCAGCAAACTGGGATTAGTGCTTTCTATTATGCTGACGATATTGTCCTCCTTCACCATACTTCCCAATCTCATCCTGATCTTTCTCCACTCAACTCCTGTCTCACCATGGTCGCTAACTGGTTATCACAAAACTGTCTACATCTTAATCTCGCAAAAACCTCAGCTATCTGGTTCTCTCGTAATGGTTCTCCTCCCTCCCTAGCCCCTTCTTTTTTGGGTTCCCCTGTCCCACTGGTTTCCTCCTTCCGCTACCTCGGCGTTATTTTCGACTCTCACCTCTCTTTCCATGATCATATTTCCCATGTTACCAAAACATCTTTCTTTTTCTTACGTCAAATTCGTGCTGTTTGGCCTTTTCTCACTCCTCCTGCACTTGCTACCTTACTTCTTTCTTTGGTTATGTCCCGTGTCGATTTCGCTAATTCTCTTTTTCTTGGTCTCCCTAAGTCTCAAATGCACCGTCTCCAACGTATTCAGTATACTGCCGCCCGTATCGTTACCCATTCTTCCTCTCGTGATCATGTTTCACCCCTTCTTTTCCGTCTCCACTGGTTGCCCCTACCGTTCCGCTCCCACTACAAATTGCTAACTCTGGTCCACCGAGCTTTTCATACTAGCACCCCGCAATATCTGGCCGACCTCCTCACTTATCACAACCCCAGACGCACACCTCGATCACTCCACCTCAACCGCCTCACTCTTCCTTCCCCTTCTCTGGCGCACCTCCAATCTACCCATTCCTTGGCCTTCTATTTCACAGTCCCTGCCCTCTGGAATTCCCTACCTCCCTCCCTTCGACTTGAACCTCACCATCCTACCTTTAAATGTAACCTTAAAACTCACCTCTTCTCCATTGCCTTTGACCTTCCCTCCCCTTTCGTATAAGCTATTCATTACAGTCTATGTTGTGCTCTTTAACCCCCTCTTTCCTATTAAGATTGTATTTCGCTTCTCTTTTTCTGGCTATGTTTTAAACTTGTTTTTAATTGGCTTTGTTTTTGATTGTTTTATGTGATTTTATATTGTAAACCGTTCTGATCTTTCTGGATGGGCGGTATATCAAATTTTAATAAACATAAACATAAACATGAACATGTTTGAAGCAGATGGGACGAGGGATGGGGTTAGGACCACATATGAGAGGGGGGCAGGAACATGGCAACCAAAAGGGGTGTGCAGGAGTACAGCATATCCTTGTGCCCCCGGGATAGGTACATGGTGGAGCTGCAGAGACACGTATGGGAGGGTGCCTGCAGATGGCTGACGCATATACAAAGGGGATTGCAGGCATGGCCTGAGAGCTGAAAGGTGTACATAGCATACATACCTGCTTGAGGATGGCCGGTGTCCAGGGCCTCTGGCAGCCCACACAGGTAAATCGGGCCTAGACGGTCGGCCAGCTCCTGCTCCAGGGGCGTGAGGGTTGGGATGAAGGGGCCACCCCCACCGGTGCCCATGGCATGTTGCCTCTCTGCAACCATGTGTTCCCTGACACCTCTTTTGATGTCACTAAACCTCTTCCGGAGGCTGTCGAGGTCCCTGGGTGGCCCCCCTGCCTCTGCCACTGCCATCTGCACCTCCTCCCACAGCTGTGTGCGCGTGACCACAGTGATGCGGATGCTGAGCCACCCATACAGGACCTCATAATGTTCCAGGACACATGACAACAGGATGTGGTTCTCCTGAGGGCTGAACTTTACAGCCCTCCTCCGTTGTGGAGCAGGCACCGGTACCCGCTTTCTCTTGGCAGTGTGGGACCCCTGTGTGGGCTGGGACCCATCCGATGTGCCTGCATCCACCACCATACGGCCAACACTCCCTGCCATATCTGTGTCCTCACGAACAGGTGGCCCCCCTCCTCCCCCTCCCTCTCCCTCTCCACTCCTGCCCTGTCCTGTGGCTCAATCTCCCTTCCCTCTCCCTCCCTGTCACACATTCCTGCTCTTGGCCTTCTCAGCTTCACCTCACACCTCCCTCCTCTCCCTGCTGTCTGCTCCTCACCTCACCTCCTTTCTCACTCACCTGCTCCTTGCCTCCCCTCCTCTCTGTCTACCCTGCTCTGCCTCACACCTCTCTTCCACAAACCAGCCTCTAACACTCTCAACCGCACCACACTAGCTCTGCTACTCTTCACCACACACCTTCTCTCCCTCGCCTACAAAACACCCCTCAACATGCACCAGGTGTACAGGTTTATTTATAGTTTTCTTTTATGTAGCGCGCATTGGGCATGCGCAGTTGGGCGAGCGCGGTGGTTGCACATGTGCTGTGTGTGCACATGTCATCTGCATGTGTGCTGTGTGTGCACGTATGAGACATGCGGATGCGCAGCACGTGCAGCCAACCGCCCATGTGCAGCCAACTGCGCATGCGCAGCACGCGCAGCCACCATTCTCACCCAACTGCGCATGCGCAACGTGCGCTATGTAAAAAAACAATAAATAAATCTGTACACCTGGTGCATGTTGAGGGGTGTTTTGTAGGCGAGGGAGAGAAGGCGTGCATTGGCAGTGAAGGACGGAGAGAGTCATAATCAGGTGAATTGTGGAGTGTGGCTGGGTTTGTGATTGGTGTTGGCTGTATTGTGTGGCTGTGTTTCTGTGTGCTGTGTAAGGTGTGTGTTTTGGTTAGTGAAGTGGTGTCTGTGTTTGAGTGGGTTAGAGGAGCAGGACGGGTGGAGTTTATGGCAGCCTTTGTGGTTGCTGCAGCTGCAGTGGGAGGTGGGCAGGTGGTGCGGTTGCCTGACGGGGGAGATGGTGTCTATGGGACTGAGGCACAGGGCATGGGTGTAGTCCCGCTGCAAATCAGACCTGCAGCTGTGGGGGCAGGCCAGGCAGGGGTTGTGCCCGCACGGTGCAGGAGGCATGCTGAGGTGCAGGCTCGCCAGCCTCGCCTCTACAGGCCCAGGGCCCAGCTCCAGGGCATGCGTGAGGACCAGGTCATCTCCCTCTGCCGACTGAGCACGGGGGCTATTAGGGAGCTCTATGAGGATCTAAGACCTGACCTCGAGCCCCTGACTGATCGGTCACATGCCATGCCGGGTTTGGTCAAGCTCCTTGGTGCCCTACATTTCTTTGCCTCTGGCTGTTTCCAGTCATCTGTGGCCGCAGGGGGTGGCATGAGCTGCCCCACCTTCTCACACTGTCTCCACCAAGTACTGCATGCCATGGTCAGCCTGGTGCGGAATTATATTGCCATTCCACACACTAGGCAACAGTGGTGGACCCTGAACCAGGCCTTTGAGGCGTTAGCCGGGATACCACACGTGATGGGAGCTATTGATTGCACACATGTTGCCTTGGTCCCGCCTAGAGACAGGGAGGTAGTGTTCCGCAACCGCAAACACTATCATTCCCTGAATGTTCAGGTTGTATGTGATGCAAATATGCATATTCTGAATGTGGTCCCCAGGTTTGCGGGGTCCACCCATGACTCCTATATCCTGCATCACTCGGCACTATTTAGACAATGTGAGGCAGGACAGTATGAGGACTGTATATTGCTGGGTGGGTATTTCCCATTTCTGACATGCACATGGTGTTCATGTGACTACGCGTATGTGCAAATGTCTGTCTTGGAGTAGATCCCTCATTGTGTGTGTGTGTCATCTGCCTGTGTAGGATATAGGGAGGGGGGTTGGTGCCCTGCTATGGTGCTGTGTGATGCTGGTTGATTGGATGCTAGCATTTGTGTGGTTGTTACAGATTATGTTGTCAGCAATCCATACACGTACCCCTTGTCTTGTGTGTCTTAGGTTCCCCCACTCAATCTGTAATAGGGTAGACACCCAGGAAGCTGTAGATAACATGAGGAGTGATCTAGCTAAACTTGATTAATGGTCTTGAATTTGGCAGCTGGGATGTAATGGTAGGAAATGTAAGGTCATGCATTTGGGCTGCACCAATCCAAGGGAGCAATATAGTATAGGGGGTGAAGTACTCTTGTCCACTACAGATGAGCGGGACCTAGGCGTGGTTGTGTCTGCTGATCTCAAAGTAGCTAAACAGGTTGAAAAGGCGAGGGCAAAAGCTAGAAGGATGCCTGGGTGCATACGGAGAGGAATGGCTAGCAGAAAAACAGGAAGGGATAATGCCTCTGTATATGTCTTTGGTGCAGCCTCATGTGGAGTACAGTGTGCAATTCTGGAGACTGCACCTTCAAAAGGATGTGAACAGGATGGAGTCGGTGCAGAGGGTGGCTACTAAAATGATTAGTGGTCTTCATTATACAGCATATGAGGACAGACCGAAAGATCTTAATATGTATACCTTGGAGGAAAGGCGGGATAGAGGTGATATGATGGAGATGTAGAAATACCTCCGTGGCATATATGTTGAGGGAGAAAGCCTCTTTAAATTGTAAGCAAGTTCTGCTACGAGGGGACATGGGATGAGGGTAGAAGGAGATAGATTCAGGGGTGAAATGGCAACATATTTGTTTACTGAAAAAGTGGTGGATCCGTGGAATAGTCTCACAGTGTAGGTGGTAGAGATGAGGACAGTAACTGCATTCCAAACAGCATGGGACAAACACAGTTGTACTTGTTGATATGGAAGGACAGACTAGATAGGCCATGTGGTCCTTTTGTGTCATCATATTTCAGTGTTGCTATGCTGCATAGTTGTGATGTCATATGTTTTTGTCAGGATGTGTTATGCATTTGTTTTGCACATATATACCTGTGTCCATTTGGGGGGACATGAGCTCCTGCTTTAACATACCTCATTTCTTTCTACAGGTGATGCAGGATATGGGTGTCGCCCCTGGTTGCTGACCCCTGTGCGTCAACCACGGACACGTGCAGAGCGGAGGTACAGTGAGGCCCATGCCACCAGCCGCTCTGTCATAGAGCGCACCTTTGGCGTTTTAAAGAGTCACTTCAGGTGTCTGGATAGGACAGGCGGGGCCTTACAATATACTCCACAGACTGTGGCAGAAATCATCATAGCCTCTTGCATCCTGCACAACATTGCTCTCAGGCACAATATCCCTGCCGAGATTAATGAGGGTCTGGAGGATGATTCGACGTGCCCCCCTGTATGTGCCCGTGGCAACACACGTGAGGGCACAGCAGTCAGGCGGCAGGTGATTGCAGAGCTCTTCTCATGTACGTACTGCATATGTTCCCACCTTCATTTGTTGGTATATGTGTGTACTGCTAATACAGGTTAACATTTGTAGACCAATATCAGTAGGATGCAACACTGCACTGACATGTAACAGACACTCGCTGGCCATCCCAACGTCAAATATAAGCATGACTGAGAACCAAACAATGTGGGCAGGGCAGAACAGCGGATCGAGGTGGATTATGTGTGTGGGTGGTTTTAGGCTTGTGGGAGGTGTTGGGGTGACATTCCTGGTTTGTGGCTGATTGTGATAGCGGCTGCTGTGCAACCACAGTTAGCTGGTGTTATGCTTTGGGTGTAGCAAGGTGAGAGGCATGTGGTGTGGGTTTCACAGTGGGAGAGCAGACCATGTTTGGGGCCAGTTGTCCAGCTGTGCGTGTTTTTCATTTAGTATTTTGAGCTGATTGTGTGGGTGATATGCTCTGGTAAGCTGGATCTGTGTGTCTGTAGTTTTTGTATAGCACTACATGTGATACGTAGCACTATATACATGCTCAGTACTATTTGTCATAATGGTATTTAATATCCTTAAGAGGAGTTAGTGGAACACCACAGTGTGGCTGACTGTATAGGTCAGCCACACTGTGTTAAATGTATCCCCCAATTGACCGCTTTGACCCGGTGAAAAGCGGAATATAAATACAGCTAAAAAAAAAAAAAGGTCATCGCGTAGCCCTAACATGGATGTGGTGAAGGATAGGGAACCTGTGCAGTGTCCAGCCAGGGGGAGTATCATTGCTCCTTTTTTTGGTGTAGAATAGCCATGCAGTGCAGTGTTGCATATGTACACACAAACAGAGGTGATTCAGGCAAGATCAGCAAGGTGTAGGTTACAGTAGGCAAGCAGAGAGATGAATGTGGGGGTGGATTGGGTTTTGGGGGTGTTTTCAGGGAGGACAGAGCAAATCTAGCTGATGACATCTCGACATAAACCACATGACTCAACTACAGGCTGTGTAAGTGTGTAGAGGAGGAGAGTGCAGTCCAAGACAACAACTACACTGCGGACCCTAGAGAAGGAAAGTTATGTCCACATACACAAAGATGCTCTGATGGGAGGGGGGTTATTAGGTGCACATATAGGCTATCCATGCTTTGCCATTATCACTTTCAGACAGTGGGATGACATGCAGCCATCAAGGTCAGGTCACAAGCAGACATCGGGGTGTGGTTTAGCGGACATAACGCAGACATTGAGATATATGTTTTGCAACTCATCAGCACACAGCTGTTCTGTTAAGTTAGTCAAGGTATGAGATATACACACCAGGAAATGTGTTTGGACAAAGGATACCGGAGGTGCCCCTGCATATTTCCGTGTGTTACAGCAATTGACAGCGGGGTAGCAGACGACATTGGGACACCAGTACACACAGTGAAGGGGCATTGGGAGCAATATGGGGGACCCAGGATAATACTGCAGCCTTGGAGTGAGGCAGGAACACGGTAGGGAGCAAACACTTCTGTTCACCAGTGTGTACGACAACAGAGAGGTGAGGGAGGGGACAGACAAAGTACGGACCCCTGTAGTTTGCCAAAGACATATCATTGATGCCTCTCACATGGGAGAGAGATGTGTACAGTGTGATGGTGAACAGTCAGTCTATAAAGGATGTTGGGGGGACAGGAAGGTGACGTGTGTGTTGCACAGCTAGAACATGTGTTTCCAAATGCACAGGACATACTTGGTGAAGCTCCTGGTGCTGTGGTGCATTAGCAGGTGACTGTACGTCAGCCAACATGCTGTGGTCTGGGGTAGGTGGACCTACAGCTACATTGTCTGTGTCAGCAGTCAGGGGGAATACATGTCCTCAGTGATCTGTCATATTGTCCAGATGTTGTAGTTCACCTCTTTTCCCTGCACCTCCATAACTCATATCTTGCTGTTGGCACACATATCCCCATGTGTTCATGTGCAGTATGTGTTCTGCAACACTGTCTCTGGGACATGTCCAACAGAGCTGCATGTGTGTGGTAGTCCTAGGTATTTTGGTGGTGGGCTACACGTGCACCCTTCCTCGACATTGTACCATCAGCCAACACCAGGGTATCATTGCATTTCACAGGGCCTTTATGTGTACAAATCTCCACTTGTGCACATACAAACCGTATGCTACTGCTGGCACACATACCTTAGCATACTGTGTGTGTGTGTGTTTTTGGGTTGGCTGTGTGATGATACAGTGTTCAGGCTTTTTACATTATCATGTGGTGTGAGGGGTCTGTACACCTGGGGGGCGGTGGTGACTGTACTGTTTCTACCTTACTGCTGTTTACCGTGTGACCATTGTGGACATGTGTTGTGTGTTGGGAGCAGAACTGTGTCTTGTGTTCTGACATACCACTTTTGACCTGCTTTTTTGTATCACAGATATCGCCATAATGTGGACATGCATCATCAGTGGCGTGACATGGTGACTCTACATATTTCGCTGACATTGTCTCCCTTCACTGTGACCTGTTATGGCCTTTGAGTGGCTCAGAGGATCCGAGACGTACACCTGATGCAAGCACAAGGTAGTTTGCACCTTTGTTCTTTTGGAATGACATCAGCCTTTACATGTTAATGATTTACTGTTTGTCTCATATACATTTCATGTTGGCTCTCTGTTCATGAACGCTGATGCACATAGGATGGAGCTGTGAAACGCCTGTGTAACATGGGCATGGACAGGACCATATCCATGTGACACCCGTGTCTACGGTTTCAATTCAAAATGTCCCCAACATGCGATGTGTTTTGTGTTGTGATCATGTCATGTTTGCCTGTGTGTCCCTTTATTATGTGTTTCTTAATGTTTGACTCTCTGCAATTTGTGCTGATGTTGCAAGGCGCATACCAATACAATATTTATTCTCTTCTGACACAGGGCAGAGAACAAACCAGACACATCTATTACAGTGCATCTGGCGTCGCCATCACCCACCTGTTGGGAGACACAACACCATGGAACTTTCCCTAGAAAATGGTGCCATAGGATGTTTGACCTCTGCGAGTGGGACACATGCCTAGGATGGACAGTATTATTTTTGGATTGCAACTTTGGCCATGACAGACGTATCCAACACTGTTGCTGCCGTGCTTTGGTTGGGAGTCGTGCTCATTGCAGGAGACACACAGGACCTTTCATGTACTGTGGCATATTGGGATGTGACACTTGACTATTTATTTAACACTCATTTATATACCGCATCTTCCAGAGATCAGTTGCGGTGTACAATCAACAACAAATTAACAAAGCGAGGTTTGTTTTACATAGAACATCTTAAATTTTACATAGAACATCTTAAATTAAACAAAGCTAAGTCTAGTAAACTAAACAGTATATTTAAACTGGAACAGTGTGAATAACAATTAACTAACAATGTAGTGTCTATAAAGCGTAAGACAGTACATAACAGATACAACTATATACATGTGGAGGTATTAGGGCATGAGAGATTGGGTCGTCAATTCGTTTCAGCTATGTGTGTTGTCCATTTAAGTGAGAGGGTTTGTACTTTGTGGTCAGATACCTGTTTAGCCTTTATCTAAGTTGAGTGCAAGGTTTTCCATGGTATTATAGTGTTTTGTGAATAGATATGTTTTTAATTATTTTCGGAATTCCATAATCTCTGTTAGTGATCGTAGATCCTCTGGTAGGGAATTCCAGATAGTTGGAGCTATGTGGGAAAAGGCTCTATTGTTAATTTATGTGCTTTTTTGAAGTCTTTCGGAATCTTTAGTTTATTTAATTGTCCTTTTCTGTGAGTAGGCTTAGTTGGTTCTTTGCATATTAGATTACATAGTGTAGTCGGAGCCATGTTATTTAATGCTTTGAATGAGGTTATTATTGTTTTGTATATTATCCTGCTTTGTATTGGTAACCAGTGAAGGGATGCTAGTATTGGTGTAATGTGTTGGAGTGAGTTTATTTTTAAAATAATTCTAGCTGTTGCATTTTGGGCTAGTTGACTTCTTTTAATGTTCTGTTTTGAAATGCCCATTAGTATTAGGTTGGCGAAATCGAAGTGAGGGGTTATGGTAGCCTGTATTATATTAATAAAATCTTGAACAAATACTAGCGGGCGTAGTTGTTTGAGGATTTTAAGTTTGAAATAAATTTTCTTTATAGTATTTCTAATGTGGGTTTCCATTGTAAGAGGTGTGTATCTAAGATAACACCTAGATATCTTATTTCGTTTTTTATTTTAATTTCTTGGTCCTGTAGTGTTATGTGAGTTGGAGGGATGAATGATTGATTTTTTGTTACAATTAGGACTTCAGTTTTAGCATGATTTATGTGGAGGTTTTGAGTTTTTAGCCAAATTGTGATTTCGTTGTAACAGTCTGAAAGGAGTTGTAACGGTAGGTTAGGGATCGTAAATGGAATGTACATCATAATATCATCTGCATAGAGGTGATATTGTACTCCAAATTTTTTAAAGATATTGCAGACCGGTTTTATGTAAATATTGAAAAGTAGGGCTGATAATGCTGAACCTTGTGGTAAACCTATTTCTTGATTATATGACTATTGTGACACAGTAGCTCCTCAGGAACAGATGGATACAAGTGAGCAGCCGGTGGTAGAAGCCGGTACTGCAGGAGAAAGCAGGGATTTCTCTGCAGAAAGAAAAAACCACACTTTCAATCAGGCAAAACAGCTCACCTCGAGGGAGGAGAGTAGGAAGGCTTGTGATTGGGCACGCCCCAAGGGGAGGCGGGCAGTGCAGGCTAGAAGCACCTGGTTAAATACACAGGAACCAGGAAGTGAGAGGCAGATGCAGAGGCAGAGTCAGAGGAGGAAGATCGAGAAGCAGATGCAGAGGCAGAGCCAGAAGATCCAGAGGGAGATCAAGAAGCAAATGACAAGAGAGCAACGGAGGTTTCCTTGCTGTGATAATTTCCCTAACAGTCTGCAGCTGGAAGATAGCTTGGAGCAGCATTCAGATGAGGAAGGAAACTGCTGGAGGCAGAGCTCCCTTAGAACGCTGAGAAACCCAAGGCTACAGGACCAGGCAGAGCTGAGGAACAAAGGCAGAAGGATAAAGAATCCTCCCAGAGAGAAGCTCCTGTATAAGGTACCCAGAGAAAGAGGAGTTTATGCTCTAAAGCCAGAAAGTCTATGTTCTGCTTTTAAAAGCAAAGCCAGTCAAGATGGTGGCAGCTGGTGGCAGAAAAGAGAAGCTCTGAATGACAATAATTATTCTTTTAAACTAGCTGAGTCACCTAGCCAGGACAGGGCTGATATACATGCTTTTAAATATTCTCCTAGCACTGCTAAGTTTGAATGTACAGCACCCACGTGCAGGGAAAGGTGGGGAGCTAACGAGAGCCCAGCACATGTTTGTTTTCCAAACACAAACAAACCTGATAAGCAGCCCGAGATAGATAGGCTCAGTCAATACCTATTCACCGAGGGGGCAGGAAGACAGCTCAATGAAGAAAAGTTTCATGCTGAATCACTTCTTAAAGAGTTCCAGGATTATTTAGAACAGAAGAAGAGTTTTAACCACAGTGTTCCAGTTACTGGCTGTCAGGAAGAAAACTCTGTTCATAATTCTGTGTTTTCCCCTGCTGATGATGATGAGATGATGATGGACTGTTCTACCTGTTTAATTGATAGAGGCAATTAAGCAGAGAGAGGATTGTGCTGGTATATGAAGTAATATAACAGTGACGTAACTTTGACCGACACAAGAAAGCTTGTGGAGGGAAACTGAATTAGAGCACTACTAGTGATTGATAGAACCTGAGCTTTATTAGTAAAGGACTTTTCTGTTATCAGCCTGTATGTTAAAAGCACATGAAAGGAATGTGAAGAAATACAACAGTTAAAGCCAGTCAGGCAAAGTTTCAGTTAATCCTGTTTTATTCGGTTTAAACTTCTGCACCGTCTGTAATCTTCTTTTGAACTGCACAATGGCAATATGAGCCACATGAAAAAAATAAACCTCATGTAAATAAATAACTCTTGCCAGCCTTACTGCTCGAAGCATAACACAACTACAACTAACTGCCTCAAGGGCATCATAAGGCAACCCCTCCTTAACCCTCAAGGTTAAGGGGCGGGCGGTGTCATACTATGCATGCCCAGGGTTGCAAGGATAGTCTTAACCTGATGTGTTGGATTGCAGATATGCTTTGGACTTTGCACACTGTGTACTGGTCCCCACGTGTGCAGCAGGGACTGACATTGTCACTGTATGTTGTACATTCCTCCACAGTTGTGGTGTTGTGTTTTGGCCATGTGTGTGACATGGAACACAGGATACGCTCATCTGTTTGTTTCAACACAAGCATACAGCTATACTTGTGGCATAGGGGTAGCGATGGAGAGGTCCTGTTGTCTATGTCCACCTAATCTCCTCGACATGATACAGGTTTTGCCACAACACCGCTTTAATGCACACCAGCATCCTGGATTGATATTTTCAATCACCAAGGGTCTTTCCGTGCATGTGTGGCATCACTGTATCATGTTGAAATGTCGATGGTGCATGTGCATATGACTGACTATGTTGGGGAAACACAGCACGTGGCAATATGGCTTCTGTGTGGTTTACTGTAACATGTTTGCCCTTAATTTCCATCTCTATATACTGTTTCTTGTGTTTGTTTACTGTACAGACGTCTCTGCATTGATTTACAAACCTTGCATTGCATGTCTGCACAGTCCTATTTATCCCCTGAGGTAACGACACTCACATTGCCCCGTTACATTTGGAGTGTTGCAGTGGGAGTGTCCGTTGTCTTCCTTCAATTGTGCATTCCATGTACCGTGATATATGTGTACAGACACTGTCTACACACCAACCAGTGCAGGGGGACCTCCTGCATAGTGTTGTTTCTGCAGGTAGTTTTCATTTGAATTCTCTCTGTGTTCATGCTCCTCTGCTACCTGTTAGCATATCCTCATTGTGCATTTGATGATTGTTTAGGGTTACATTGTTGCAGCTTGGATTCCTATCTTAGGCATTATGTGAGAGCTGAAACATTACTTTCAATATGTGTTTTTAAAGTTACAACGTTTTAACAACATATGCTGTTTTCATTTGTGTGCCTCCTGTGTTGCCAGATAGATATGTTTTAGGGAACAGATCATGATTGATGTGTGTTGGTCCCTCATCATGCACCGCCTACTGTCTACATGCACTCATATGTGAGTAACACATTTGAGGCGTGCAGCAGCATGTGGGGGGTGGGGGCCTAATGCATAGTGCATACCATGCACGTGCTGCACATTATGTCTCCTGCCCTTCATTTGTAGACGGGCCAGTGACCTTTCTGTAGGATGTGGGTTGCTGCCCTGCTAAATGTGTTTCCGTCTTTCACCTGGGATCCACTCACCTTCATATTATGATGGCGGTATCTACACTATCTGTGAAGATGAACCCAAATAAAAATATGTGTTTGATATATATTTGTCTCTGCTGCTGCTTGATCATGGTGACAAACATGCAATACAATGTGTGCCTTTGAGTCAGTCCTGACTCCTTGTGACCCAGAGACACCAGGGTTTTTTTGACAGTGTCACTGGAAGTAGATTGCCAGGCCTTTCTTCCAAGGTAATGGAGGGTTACGTGACTTGCCCAAGGCCACATGGAGTGCTAGTGGGAATTGAACCCTGGTTGCTTGGTGACCAAGCCAGTTTTCTAACCACTAGGCTACTCCTCCACTCTTTGATCACATTGACACTTGTATCTACTGATTTGCTGGTCATGTACATGGCCCACCTGTGCTCACATCCTTGTACGGTGGCAGCTGTGTATCTGCCAGCCATTTGCCACATCACTGGGTATACACACCCTCCCTTTGGGGTACTATTTTTGCATTGTGCTCAGTGTGCTCATTGTGGTTGTTTGGAGTAGTGGTTACAGGCATGTGTTATAATGCCATAGGTTGCAGGTTTGATCCCCACATGTGGTTTATTTTTTTCTTTTCTGTTGTGCTAACATGACCAGCAGGTTCATCACCTCTACACACACCCTTCCCTCTCTTCACTGTACACCAAGTGTGCCCTCCGTGCTGCCTAGCCATCACATATTAGCTGTTACATAGGTCTCTTTCTTTATGGTGTTTACATGGCAGTCCGCTTGGGGGTTTGGTATTGCTGTGGTTCAGCTGGTGTGTGGTACACCTGTTTGCATGTTCAATTCTCTCGTGTCCTGTTCCAGATTTTGCACCAGCTCCACAGAGCATCCTCTGCTGCCCTTGGGGTTTAGGTTCTTTCCTCTTTTGCATGCTGTATCCACTGCATAACATTTCATTGTGTGTGTGCATGTAGTTCTATGTGGCTCTGGTCCCAATTACAGACTGTGATCTGATCTGTACACAGCAGATCTGCATGTGCATTTGGTCATGGTTACTGTTGGGGGTTTGCCTGTCCTGACAGCCAGCAGGCGTCTTGTGTGATGCCCTGCACTATTTTTGTATGCAGCCTTTGCTAATGCGCTCACGTTGGTGGTGTGGCCTACCGGTTTGTGCATTGCCATTTGTGGTACTGGTCATAAGTTTGATTCCTCTCTGTTCTCTTTCGTTTGTATGCCTGTCCTGCAGAACTAGTTTTCATTCCTGTGACAGTCATATCTGTGCAGATCTGTGCTGTGAGCACATTGTACCCTCATCATAGTTGTGACCCATCCTTATGTCCATCTACGTGTGTCTGGCAGCTGTGTGCCATCCTACCCTGATGTGCATGCTGCTACCCCACGTCCTGCACTCCTACACATTCCTACATTGCAGCTCTCCCTGGTTGCCTCTCCTGTGTGTGCTCTGCATAGCACTGCTACTCCACTGTCATCCTGACATTCCACCTATCCTGCCACTTCTGCCTCTTCTGCTGCACACATCTTCCCATCCTCTGCCACACACTGGCATTATTGCATGGTACATTACCATCGCTCTGTGCATAGCTACAGCTACCCCCGATAGCTGCCACATGGGCTGGAGGCTGATTTGTGTGGTCCATCAGCTCTGATCTACATCCTTCCATTACTTATGCATTGTCTTTCCTTGCTGCTCTGTGCAGTGTTTGGGTTACATGTGTGTTTGGCACACACCTCTCTTGCCCTTCAAATTGGGGGACCTTACTGCTCTTGACCAACGTTTTTGGGTTCACCTATACACCCTTGGGGCATCTTACGCCACACCTTCGATTCAGGCAGCTTATGGGGTGCCTACTATGGTGCCTTGGGAGTTGGCAACCTTTCAACATGGCCTCTGGGGCACATTATAACCCGCCTTTGCTGACGTGGTTGTTTAGGATGTGCCTTCTGGTGCACCCTAAAAGGTGCATTAATTTATGGCACTAGGGTGCAGTTATTTTTAGATGGCAGCACAGATTGTTGTACAGTTGCAAGCAGAAAAAGGAATTACTTCTGCCAACCTTATTCATTAGGCACACTGCAGACTCAAACTCATGACCCCTGCACCATCAGTTAGTGTATTAACCATTGTGCTACACCACTGTTCCTGTTTGCATGTCAGCGTGCCTACTTAAGATTTCAATGCGTTAACATGTGCAGTGCTGCCATCAAAAACAGTGCTGTAACCTTGCGGTGCCTCATAGGGCACCCTATAAGGCGCCCTATAGGCATGGAAAACCTTGCACTCAACTTAGATAAAGGCTAAACAGGTATCTGACCACAATGTACAAACCTTCCCACTTAAATGGACAACATAAGAACATAAGAACATAAGAAATGCCATACTGGGTCAGACCGAGGTCCATCAAGCCCAGTATCCTGTTTCCAACAGTGGCCAATCTAGGTCATATGTACCTAGCAGTTTCCCCAAAAGACACAGGTTCTGCAGTGCTTGTACTAGGCCAAGCATTGATATCCTGGATCCCTTTTTAATAGTGGTTTATGGACCTTTCCTCCAGGAACTTGTCCAAACCTTTTTTAAACCCAGCTATACTAACAGCCCTTACTACATCCTCCGGTAACAGATTCCAGAGTTTGATTACACGTTGAGAGAAGAAATATTTTCTCCTATTTGTCTTAAATAGTTTACCCTGTAGCTTCATTACATGCCCCCTAGTCCTTCTATATTCTGATAGCGTAAACAATTTATCCACGTTTATCCGTTCCACTCCATTCATTAATTTATACACCTCTATCATATCTCCCCTCAGCCGCCTCTTTTCTAGGTTAAAGAGCCCTAACCTTTTTAGCCTCTCTTCATAGGAGTAGCCTTCCATCCCCTTCACCAATTTGGTGGCTCTTCTCTGTACTTTTTCTAATAACTCTATGTCCTTTTTAAGATACGGTGACCAGAATTGCACACAATATTCAAGGTGCGGTCGTACCATGGAGCGATACAGAGGCATTATAATATCCTTTGTTTTATTCTCCATCCCTTTCCTTATGATACCTAGCATTCTATTTGCTTTCTTGGCCGCCGCTGCACACTGGGCGGAGGGCTTTAACATGTTATCCACGATGACTCCTAAATCTTTTTCCTGGGTGGTGGTTTCTAATGTGGAGCCTTGCATCTTGTAACTATAGTGTGGGTTGTTCTTTCCTAGGTGCATAACTTTGCACTTGTCCACATTAAATTTCATCTGCCATTTGGATGCCCAGTCTTCCAATTTATCCAGATCCTCCTGCAGTTTTCCACAATCCTCTTGGGTTTTAACAACTTTAAACAGTTTGTGTCATCTGCAAATTTGATTACCTCACTAGTTATTCCCTTTTCCAGGTCATTTATGAATATGTCAAAAAGTAGCGGACCCAGTACAGATCCCTGGGGTACTCCACTATTCACCTTTTTCCATTGGGAATATTGGCCATTTAGCCCTACCCTCTGCTTTCTATCTTTTAACCAGTTCCCGATCCACAATAGTACACTGCCTCCTATCCCATGACTTTTTAGCTTCGCCAAAAGTCTCTGATGGGGGACCTTGTCAAAAGCTTTCTGAAAGTCCAGATACACTATATCAACCGACTCACCTTTGTCTACCTGTTTATGCACACCTTCAAAAAAACAGATCAGATTAGTAAGACAAGATCTTCCTTGTCTAAAGCCATGTTGGCTGTCTCCCATTAGGCCATGACTATCTACATGCTGTGTAATTTTGTTCTTTATGATGGCTTCTACCATTTTCCCTGGTACTGACGTCAGGCTCACCGGTCTGTAATTTCCCGGGTCACCCCTGGAACCCTTTTTAAAAATTGGTGTTACGTTGGCGACCCTCCAATCTTCAGGTATTACAGATGATTTTAATGAAAGTTCACAGATTACCAACAACAGGTCTGCAATCTCATATTCCAGTTCTTTCAACACTCTGGGATGTATACCATCCGGTCCAGGTGATTTGCTACTATTCAGTTTATCAAATAGTTGTAATATATCTTCCCGGTGTAGCGATATTTCTCTCAATTCCTCTGCAGTATCACCTTTAAATACCACTTCAGTCTTGGGTAACACCCCTACATCTTCCTCAGTAAAGACCGAAGCAAAGAATTCATTCAGTCTCTCTGCTATAGCCTTGTCTCCTCTTACTGCCCCTTTTACCCCTCTATCATCTAATGGTCCAATTGACTCTCTCACAGGCCTTTTGCTACGAATGTACTTGAAAAGTCTTTATTTCGTGTTTTTGCTTCCGTAGCAAGTTTCTTCTCAAATTCCCGCTTTGCCTGCCTTATCAATGCTTTGCATTTAACTTGCCAGTGCTTGTGCTGTTTCCAGTTTTCATCATTTGGCTCTTTTTTCCATTTTCTGAAGGTTGCTCTTTTGGCAGCAACAGCCTCTCTGACCTCACCTTTAAACCATGCTGGCAGTTTTTTGGACTTTCTTCCACTTTTCTTAATGCGTGGAATACAGCTGGTCTGGGCTTCGAGGATAGTATTTTTAAATAACACCCAAGCTTGCTGTAAGTCTTTAACCTTTGGAACCGCTCCTTTTAGTTTTTTCCGAACTATATTCCTCATTCTATCATAGTCACCCTTTTGAAAGTTAAAAGGTAGTACTGTGGATTCCTTTACTATCTGTCCTCCACTGATTAAATCAAACATGATCATACTATGATCACTATTGCCAAGTGGTCCCAACACCCTTATTTCTTGCACCAGATCTGGCGTTCCACTAAGGACTAGGTCCAGTATGGCTTCCCCTCTGGTCGGTTCATGAACCAGCTGCTCCAAGAAGCAGTCATTTATTTCATCTAGAAACTTTATCTCTTTAGCTTGTCCTGCTGTGACACTGTCCCAGTCGATACCGGGGTAATTGAAATCACCCATTATTACTACTCTGTTGTGGCTTTTGTTAGCTTCCTTGATTTCTTTGAGCATTTCATCATCCATTTGTTCATTCTGGCCAGGTGGTCGATAGTATACTCCCACTGCCATCACCTTCCCCTTCATAAATGGAATTTCAATCCATAGAGATTCTACAGCATATTTTGTTCCCTGCAAAACTTTAATCCTTTCTGACTCAATGCCCTCTCTAACATAGAGCGCAACCCACACATAGCTTATACGAATTGACGACCCAATCTCTTATGCCCTATTACCTCCACATGTATATAGTTGTATCTGTTATGTACTGTCTTATGCTTTATAGACACTACATTGTTAGTTAATTGTTATTCACTCTGTTCCAGTTTAAATATACTGTTTAGTTTACTAGACTTAGCTTTGTTAATTTTAAGATATTCTATGTTAAATTTAAGATGTTCTATGTAAAACAAACCTCGCTTTGTTAATTTGTTAATTGTACACCGCAACTGATCTCTGGAAGATGTGGTATATAAATGAGTGTTAAATAAATAAAATAAATAAACATTCTAGGGTGCCTTGGCGGACAGTGCATTTTATAATATGCCTTCTGGAGTGCCTTATAGGGCGCCTTATGCGGCACCTTATGTTATGGCACTTTGAGGGTGTGTTTGCTGGCAGCACAGATTTAAATTTAAAAAGTATTATTATTCATCAGGCCCACTTGCGAATCGAATTCATGACCCCTGTACCATCAGTCAGTGTATTAACCATTGTGCTACACCGCTGTTCCTGTTTGCATGTCAGCGCGCCTACTTAAGATTTCCATGCGTTAACATGTGCAGTGGTGCCATCAAAAACAGTGCTGTAACCTTACGGTGCCTAATAGGCCACCCTATAAAGCACCCTATAGGCAACATTCTAGGGTGCCTTGGCGGACAGTGCACTTTAAAATATGCCCTCTGGAGTGCCTTATAGGGCGCCTTATGTGGCACCTTATGTTACTGCACACTTTGAGGGTGTGTTTGCTGGCAGCACAGATTTAAATTTAAAAAAGTATTATTATTCATCAGACCCACTCAGGGATCAAACTCATGACCCCTGTACCATCAGTCAGTGTATTAACCATTGTACTACACCTCTGTTGCTATGTTTGCAGGTCAACGCGCCTACTTAAGGGTGATGCGCGCTGATCCCTTTCTTGGGCGCTAACACACTCAGCGCACATTATCGCGCGATAAAGCGCTTGCTACGTTTAGACCGGAACGCCCACTCCTTTTATGGCATCCTGCACACTAACGCCGGGCGCACGTTAAGATGGTTTAGTAAACATACCCCTTAGAATATATAGCACTAAATGAGAGGTTAGATATGATTGGAATCTCAGAGACATGGTGGAAGGAGGACAACAAGTGGGACACTGTGATACCTGGGTACAAACTATATTGTAATGATAGAACTGATCAAATTGGTGGAGGGGTTGCGCTCTATGTTAGAGAGGGCATTGAGTCAGAAAGGATTAAAGTTCTGCAGGAAACAAAATTTGCTGTAGAATCTCTATGAATTGAAATTCCATGTAAGAAGGGGAAGGTGATAGCAGTGGGGGTATACTATCGACCACCTGGCCAGAATGAACAAATTGATGATGAAATGCTCAAAGAAATCAAGGAAGCTAACAAAAGTTACAACCCAGTAATAATAATGGGTGATTTCAATTACCCCGGTATTGACTGGGTCAGTGTCACGGCAGGACATGCTAGGAAGATAAAGATCCTGGAGCAGCTGGTTCATGAACCGACCAGAGGGGAAGCCATATTGGACTTAGTCCTTAGTGGAACACCAGATCTGGTACAAGAGATAAGGGTGTTGAGGCCACTTGGCAATAGTGATCATAGCATGATCACGTTTAATTTAATTATTAGAGGAGAGATGGTAAGGAAATCCACAGTACTACCTTTTAACTTTCGAAAGGGAGACGATGATAAAATGAGGAAAATAGGAAAAAACTAAAAGGAGCAGTTGCAAGGGTTAAAGACTTACATCAAGCTTGGGTGTTGTTGAAAAATACTATCTTGGAAGTGCAGACCAGCTGTATTCCACACATTAAGAAAAGTGGAAGGAAGTCAAGAAAACTGCCAGCATGGTTTAAAGGTGAGGTCAGAGAGGCTGTTGTTGCCAAAAAAGCATCTTTCAGGAAATCGAACAAAGAGCCAAATGACGAAACCTTGGAACAGCACAAGCACTGGCAAGTTAAATGCTAAGCACTGATAAGGCAGGCAAAGCGAGAATTTGAGAAGAAACTTGCTACGGAAGCAAAAACGCATAATAAATACTTTTTCAAGTACTTTCGTAGCAAAAAACCTGTGAGAGAGTCAATTGGACCGTTAGATGATAGAAGGGTAAAAGGGGGAGTAAGAGGCTATAGCGGAGAAATTGAATGAAAACTAAAATGTCATGGGATAGGAGGCAGTGTGCTATTGTGGATCAGGAACTGGTTAAAAAGATAGAAAGCAGAGGGTAGGGCTAAATGGCCAATTTTCCCAATAGAAAAGGGTGAATAGTGGAGTACCCCAGGGATCTGTGATGGGTCCACTGCTTTTTGACATATTCATGAATGACCTGGAAAAGGGAATAACGAGTGAGGTTATCAAATTTGCAGATGACACAAATCTATTTAAAGTTGTTAAAACCCATGAGGATTGTGGATAATTGCAAGAGGATCTTGATAAATTGGAAGACTGGGCATCCAAATGGCAGATGAAATTAATGTGGACAAGTGCAAAGTTATGCATTTAGGAAAGAACAACCCAAACTATGGTTACATGATGCAAGGTTCCACATTGGGAACCACCACCCAGGAAAAAGATTTAGGCGTCATCGTGGATAACATGTTAAAACCCTCCACCCAGTGTGCAGTGGTGGCCAAGAGAGCAAATAGAATGCTAGGTATCATAAGGAAAGGAATGGAAAATAAAACAAAAGATATTATAATGCCTCTATATCGTTCCATGGTGCTACCGCACCTTGAATATTGTGTGCAGTTCTGGTCCCCGTATCTTAAAAAAGATATAGCATTATTAGAAAATATACAGAGAAGAGCCACCAAAATGGTAAAGGGGATGGAAGGCTACTCCTATGAGGAGAGACTACAAAGGTTAGGGATCTTTAACCTGGAAAAGAGACGGCTGAGGGGAGATATGATAGAGGTCTAAAAATTAATGAATGGAGTGGAATGGGTAAATGTAGATTGATTGTTTTCATTATCAGAATATAGAAAGACTAGGGGACATGCAATGAAGCTACAGGGTAATAAGACAAATAAGAGAAAATATTTTTTCACTCAACGTGTAATCAAACTCTGGAATTTGTTACCGGAGGATGTAGTAAAAGCTGTTTAAAAAAGGTTTGGAAAAGTTCCTGGAGGAAAGGTCCATAAACCATTATTAAAACAGAACCCGGGATATCAATGCTTGACCCAATACAAGCATTGTGGAACCTGTGTCTTTTGGGGAAACTGCTAGGTACGTATGACCTAGATTGGCCACTGTAAACAGGATACTGGGCTTGATGGACCTTGGTCTGACCCAGTATTTATTTATTTACATTCTCTTATATACTGCGCTATTCTGCATCAGTGCGGTTTACATTGAACAAACTGAAATTACATTGAACAGGGTATTATAACTTGGAGATAATTATTTTACAGGGAACATGGGCTATGGAGGGTTAAGTGGCTTGCCCAAGACCACAAGGAGCACCTGTGGGACTAGAAACCCCAGTCCTTCCGGCCCAAGGTTGCTGTCCTCTAGTGGGATTTGAATCCCTGACCTTCTGGCCTGAAGTACCTTGCCCCAACCACTAGGCCACTCCTATGTATGGCATATCACATGGCATATTGGGGAGGTAAGTATGGCATATCTTATGTTTTTATGGTTACACGATGCAAGGTTCCACATTAGGAACCACCCACCCAGGAAAAATATTTAGGCATCATCATGGATAACACATTTAAACCCTCCACCCACTGTGCATTGGCAAATAGAATGCTAGGAATAGAAGGCAAATAGAATGCTAGGAATCATAAGAAAAGAACTGGAAAATACAACAAAGGATATCATGATGTGTCTGTATCGATCCATGATGCGACCGTACCTTGAATATTGTATGCAATTCTGGTTGCCGTATCTTAAAAAAGATATAGCAGAAGTAGAATTATCTTTCTCAGTTCTTTGGAGCTACTGACACTCATCAGGTGTTAGTTCCCTCCCTACCCCCCCAACTCCCACCCACCCCATGTGAGTAGTCTTGCTTTATAGGGCACCTCCCCAATTTACTACACACAGGGACTTGGAACAGCACATTTAGAACACAATATTTCTCTAAAAGGACAGCTGGGAAACCGGCTAGTACTTGGGTATGTCTCTCTCTCTTTTGCTTCAACAGATAACTAAGCTTCACCATCTGAACAATGGCTGGGAAAAATCATATCACCAAAGTTGTTGCCCCGATTACAGCTTCTGCTTCTGTCCAGACAGACATCCCAGTGCCAGTTGAAGGATCGGTTCCATGTGCAGGATTCCTGCATGCTGACGCTCTCAGGAAACAAGTGAAGGAGCTAAGAGAAAAGGCGGCGAGGATAAGGAGCATTTAAGACAGTGAGAAGTACATTGATGAGACGCTTCTTGAAACATCTAAGCTCTCCAGCAGAAGAGAAGATGAGAGCCTAAAGAATGACAAAGGTTGGACACGAGTCTCCAGGGCCTGCAGAATCACCAAGCCAACTCCTCCAGCCCTTGAACTGAAGAACCATTATGCAGCCTTGGAAGTGGAGGAGATGAAAGCATCCCTGGAAAGGGAAGAACCAGAGCTGGAGCACCCAAAAGTTGCAGAATCGGGGACTACAAGGAAGTGAAGGGTAGTGGTAGTTGGTGGCTCTCTTCTGAGGGGTACTGAGGTGTCCATCTGCTGACCAGACTTGATGTCCACAGAGGTATGCTGTCTGCCAGGAGCCAAAATCCGAGATGTTATGGAGAGTTTGCTGAGTCTCATCAAGCCCACTGACTATTACCCAATGTTGATCATCCATGTTGGCACAAATGATACTGCCAAATATCCCTCTGAGCGTATCAAAAGTGACTTCATGGCTCTGGGATAGGGGTGCAGGTGGTGATCTCTTCAGTCCCCCTGTTGAGGGTAAAGGCCAAGGCAGAGAAGCTCTCATCCTGGAGATAAATGCATGGTTGCGTAAATGGTGTCTTTGAGAACATTATGGTTTCGTGGACCATAGGATGCTGTTCAAGGGTTGCAGAGCAGAGATGACGTCCTTTTGTCCAAGAATGGTCGACTTGTCTTCAGTAGCAGACTGGCTAACCTACTGAAGAGTGCTTTAAACTAAATTCATTGGGGATGGGTGAAGAAAGCCCCCAGGTAAGTGAAACATTAAATATCTTTATGGAAATGGGTAAAAGGGGCATCATATGGAAATCAGCCTGTAGAATGGGAAATAAGATTCCAGATGTTGAGGCTTCAATGGGAGAGGATGACTTGGATTTAGCAGCAGTAACAGAGACATGGTTCACGGACAACCATGACTCGGATGTAACTATACCAGGCTATACTTTATTCAGAAAGGACAGGGGAGGAGGTGTGGTATTATATGTAAAAAATAATATTAAAGCTATGAAATATTAAAGCTATGGGGCCACTTGGCAATAGTGATCATAGCATGATCGCCTTTGATTTAATTAGTGGAGGAGGGATAGTAAGGAAATCCACAGTACTACCTTTTAACTTTCGAAAGGGAGACTATGATAAAATGAGGAAAACAGTTAAGAAAAAACTAAAAGGAGCAGTTGCAAAGGTTAAAGACGTACATCAAGCTTGGGTGTTGTTGAAAAATACTATCTTGGAAGCCCAGACCAGCTGTATTCCACGCTTTAAGAAAAGTGGAAGGAAGTCCAAAAAACTGCCAGCATGGTTTAAAGGTGAGGTCAGAGAGGCTGTTGTTGCCAAAAAAGCATCTTTCAGGAAATGGAAAAAAGAGCCAAACGACGAAACCTGGAAACAGCACAAGCACTGGCAAGTCAAATGCAAGGCATTGATAAGGCAGGCAAAGAGAGAATTTGAGAAGAAGCTTGCTGCGGAAGCAAAAATGCGAAATAAAGACCTTTTCAAGTACATTCGTAGCAAAAAACCTGTGAGAGAGTCAGTTGGTCCATTAGATGATAAAGGGGTTAAAGGAGCACTAAGAGGCAACAAGGCAATAGCGGAGAGACTGAATGAATTCTTTGCTTCGGTCTTTACTGAGGAAGATGTAGGGATATTACCCATGACTGAAGTGGTATTTAAAGGTGCGGAAGAATTGAAGGAAATATCGATACATCGGGAAGATGTCTTACAACTATTAGATAAACTGAAGAGTAGCAAATCACCTGGGCCGGATGGTATACATCCAAGGGTGTTGAAAGAACTGAAATATGAGATTGAAGACCTGCTATCATTAAAATCATCTCTAATACCTGAAGATTGGAGGATCGCCAATGTAACACCAATTTTTAAAAAAGGTTCCAGGGGTGATCCGGGAAACTACAGACCGGTGAGCCTGACTTCAGTACCGGGAAAAATGGTAGAAACCATCATAAAGAATAAAATTACTCAGCATGTAGATAGTCACAACCTAATGGGAGATAGCCAACATGGCTTTAGACAAGGAAGATCTTGTCTTACTAATCTGTTATGTTTTTTTTGAAGGAGTGAATAATCAGGTAAACAAAGGTGAGTCGGTTGATATTGTGTATCTGGACTTTCAGAAAGCCTTTGACAAGGTCCCTCATCAGAGACCTTTGGCAAAACTAAAGAGTCATGGGATATGAGGCAGTGTACTATTGTGGATCAGGAACTGGTTAAAAGATAGAAAGGAGAGGGTAGGGCTAAATGGCCAATTTTCCCAATGGAGAAAGGTGAATAGTGGTGTACCCCAGGGATCTGTGCTGGGTCCGCTGCTTTTTGACATATTCATAAATGACCTGGAAAGTGGAATAATGAGTGAGGTTATAAAATTTGCAGATGACACAAAACTATTTAAAGTTGTTAAAACCCAAGAGGATTGTGAAAAATTGCAAGAGGATCTTGATAAATTGGAAGACTGGGCATCAAAATGGCAGATGAAATTTAATGTGGACAAGTGCAAGGTTATGCACCTAGGGAAGAACAACCCAAACTATGGTTACACGATGCAAGGCCCAGTGTGCATCGGCGGCCAAGAGAGCAAATAGAATGCTAGGTATGATAAGGAAAGGAATGGAAAATAAAACAAAAGATATTATAATGCCTCTATATCGTTCCATGGTGAGACCGCACCTTGAATATTGTGTGCAATTCTGGTCACCGTATCTTAAAAAGGATATAGCGATTTTAGAAAAGGTTCAGAGAAGAGCCACCAAAATGTTAAAGGGGATGGAAGGATACTCCTATGAAGAAAGGCTAAAAAGGTTAGGGCTCTTTAACCTGGAAAAGAGACGGCTGAGGGGAGATATGATAGAAGTCTATAAATTAATGAACGGAGTGGAACGGGTAAACGTAGATAGATTGTTTACGTTATCAGAATATAGAAAGACTAGGGGACATGCAATGAAGCTACAGGGTAAACTATTTAAGACTAATAAAAGAAAATATTTTTTCACTCAACGTGTAATCAAACTCTGGAATTTGTTACCGGAGGATGTAGTAAAGGCTGTTAGTCTAGCTGGGTTTAAAAAAGGTTTGGACAAGTTCCTGGAGGAAAGGTCCATAAACCATTATTAAGAAGTGACCAAAGATATCAATGCTTGACCCAGTACAAGCATTGTGGAACTTGTGTCTCTTGGGGAAACTGTTAGGTACGTATGACCTAGATTGGCCACTGTTGGAAACAGAATACTGGGCTTGATGGACCTTGGTCTGACCCAGTATGGCATATCTTATGTTCTTATGAAATACAGGGCTCGAAAAGCGAGGGAGGAGGTACTGTGGGTTAAACTAGAAAGAGGGAAAGAGAAATCTATTTGCATTGGCGTGATATACAGACCTCCCTCACAGGAGGAACAGGTGGACGGAGAGTTAATTAAAGACATACACAGCATTGCTAGGAAAGGAGAAGTGTTATTGATAGGGGATTTCAATATGCCAGATGTTGATTGGCACCTTTTATTTATTTTATTTATTTAACAGTTTTTATATACCGCACTATTTATCATCAGTGCAGTTTACATTAAACAACATACTACCTAGACAGAATAAAACTGACATAGGTTTACAGATAACAGGGAATATAAACTGGGTATGAACAGGGGAAAACTATATACATTTAAACAGGTAACATTGTGGCTTGATATTTACAGAAAAGCAGCACTTTCCGCAGTTCTATTATCTCTGTTCTGGATTACAGTTGTGTGAGAGGTAATTGAGGGTGGTCAGGCAGAAGGCAATGCTAAGGTCAGTAAGGTAGGTTGAAGTGCAAAGTGAATAAGTGGTGCTTAATGGCCTTTCTAAATTGAATGGTGTCCCTGATTGATCTGATGCTGGGGGGGGGAGTTTGTTCTAGCATTTAGGAGCTTAAGACACAAAAGCTCTGTTAGTAGTTAATTGAGTCCATTTTGTGGAGTTACTAGGAGTAGCTAGTGTGTTTTCGGCTACTAGTCTCCTGGATCTATTGTTTGGTGCATGGGTGAGGAGATTTGAAATCGATGCAGGGGATATTTTATTAATGGCTTTGAAAGTGATGAGGAGGGTTTTATATAATATTCTGCAGCTTATCGGGAGCCAGTGTAGATCCATTAGGATCGGTGTTATATGATCTCTCTTTGAAGCTCCGGACAAGATGCGGGCCGCTGCATTCATTGCCAGTTGAAGTGGACTTAGTGTATTCTTGGGGAGGCCATGCAGAACGATATTCGCATAGTCGAAGTGAGGTGTGACTATTGCTTGGAAAGTTGTACGGAAATCTTTGGTCTCCAGCATGGGTCTCAGGTGGCGCAGTGTTTTGATCTTGTAGTAAATTCTCCTTACGGTGCTTTTTATATGCTCTTTAAGATTAAGTTGTTGATCGAATATCACACCCAGATACCTTATGGTGGCCTTGATTGGAAGTTCTGCGTCTCTTACTTTGAGGGTTGGTGGGGGAGAAAAGCGCTTGTTTCTTGCGGCTATGAGGACTTCGGGGTTTTTTAAAATTTATTCTCATGTTCTGATTGAGGAGCCAGTCAGTTATTGCATTGAAGCAGTCGATTAATGCTGAGTAGTCGGGATTTGAGACGTTGATCGGTGTGAAAATCAGCACATCGTCTGCATATAATAGGCAAGAAATACTGAAATCTCTGGTGATTTGGCAGATTGGCTGCATATATATATTAAAAAGCAGCGCAGATAAGGAAGAGCCTTGGGGTACTCCTTGCTTCTGTCGGAAGGGCTCAGATGTATTTTTGCCTATGCAGACCTGTTGCCATCGATCTTCTAGGTATGATTTGCACCAGTCCCAAGCGAGACCTTGGATGCCTTTTTCATGGAGTCTCGCTAGGAGAATCTTATGGTCAACTGAGTCAAATGCCGCCGATATGTCAAGGAAAATCATTGCGAAGGCCATCTGTATGTTGTCAATCCCGCATATGAGTGTTGAATAGAGAGGTCATGAGTGTTTCAACTCCATGAGCTTCTCTGAATCCGTGTTGGCATGGGTCCAAAGGGGCTGATGTGTCTATGTGATGCTGGATGCCTCTGAGTCTCCTTCTCAAGTATTTTGGCTAGAAAAGGGATACTAGAAATTGGGCGGTAAGACTCTTCCTTCTTTGGCTCCATCTGGTTGTTCTTTAGCAGTGGATGAATTGATGTCTGTTTAAGGGCAGCAGGGAAAACCCTGGTTAGGTAGGAGAGGTTTGCGATCCTAGCTATGCAAGGGCTAAGTTCAGCATGCAAGGTTTTGATCCAGTGTGCTGGGCATGGGTCATTTGGTGCTGTGGTGGTATTTATGGTGGCAATAATGTCTTCGATGGTTTTTCTTGATGGAGGTGAAAGTTTAACGAGTGGGGTTTGAGTCTGGGGGGATTGGGGCAGAACTTGTAATGAAGTTGTATTCGTTTTAACTAATTTGGATTGGATGAAGTTGGCATATAGTTATGGTTGTATGCATTCTTGTTGCGGTGGAGATGGCTCTTTGGTTAGCGCTTTTACTAAATTGAAGAGATCACGTGGTCTGTTTAGTGCTCAACTGAGTAGTTCGGAATGGAACTCTTTCCTTGTAGCCCAAGTTAGTTTGCGATGAGTTTTCAGGTGAGCAAGGTATTCTTCTTGGTCCCAGGAGTTATGGGCACATCTCCACTTTCTCTCTAGCTTCCTTAGTTGAAGTAGAGAGGTTCGTAGCTCTGGAGAGAACCATGGAGCATTCTGCTTTTTATTGGGACGAATATTGGGTGGCAGTTTCTTGTGCATGGCTGGTTGTTGAGCGTACTGATAGAGGGTGTCATTCCAGTTGGTGATCATTTCATTCAGGTTGTCTATTGCTGGAACAGTTTTGGTAGAGCTTGCTTGGTGAGCACCTCTATGTCCAGTGGCTTAAATCATCCTGAATTTGCTGTTGTTGAGGTGACTGGTTGGCTGAGTGTATTTGGATGTGCAGGTATCAGGAATGTAATCAAGCTATGGTCTGACCAGGGGACTGGGGTGATAGAGAGTTGAATTTGTCTACTTGTGCTTGTGACTGATGGTGGAACGAATATAAGATCGAGGATGTTCCCCCGTTGGTGGGTAGGGTTGTTTACGATTTGCTTGTATCCAAGATCTGTCATTGCATCCAGGAAGGTACTAGATAAATCCTGATGTAGGGAGGCAAGGTTAAAGTCGCCCATCAACCAGTTTGGTTTGTTAGGGTTTTCAGGGTTACAAGCCAAGTTGATTATGTCAGAGAGATCATCTGATACTGCGTTTGGTGCCGAGTAAATGAGATTGATAGTGTTGATTCTATTTGAGATAGTTATAGTGTCTAGGTGCTGTGTGCTCCTGGTTAGGGTCACTCGGTATTGTAGTGTGGATTTTGCGATTATGAAAACTCCTTCACCTCTTCTATTATCTCTGTTGCAAGAGAAGAAAGAGAAATTAGGGGGGGGGGGGGTGATTTGGTTAACTAGGACAGCGTCTGAGTCTGAGAGCCATGTCTCAGTGACCATTAGTAAGTCTAGGTTGTGGTTGGATATTAGGTCTGTAATGGCTGGCCATTTGTTGCGGACAGACCGTGCGTTGATAAGTGCACACCTGAGGTCATGTTGCATGTCAGCTTTGCTGGGCTTTGTGTTAGCGGTGAGATCTAGGGTTATGTAGAGCAGGTGTGTCTGCCTCCTATATTGTAGGTTTGGCTGAGGTTGGTGATAATTGTAGTGGTGTTTTCTACTTGATCCTAGGAGTATTGGGATAGGATTATGGTCATGTATGATTGCATCAGAGTCATGGATAGTCATGGCGATGGTATAGAGGAGAGCGAGGGTTAGGGTCGAGGTAGGCATGATTAGCTTCCTGTGAGGTTCACTGTGGTGATTGAATGTAGCGTCTCAATAGAGCCTGGGGTATACAGGGTTGACTTGGAATACAGGGAGTATGTCAAGTATGGTGCTTTCTCAATATCTATGTGAGAAAGTAATGAAAGAGAGAGAGAGAAAGGGGCTAGGATACAGCTTTTGTGAGAGAACTTATAAGCGCATCACAGTTGAAACATTGTTATTACAGTAGAAACAGTGTTATTACAAGGTGCTGTTTACATTAGAGATACTTAGTAAAGCAGTTAATTACATCTCTTTTACTATTCATCTGCTAGTAAGAGTACAACACGTCGTAGGTGAAGGGTTAATGCCTGGGAAGTTAACATCTAGCATACTTATTTCTAAATTACCTCTCAGGTTAACTTACAGCAGCGGAGTGTGTCTGATTAAGGGGAGACGGTAATAGGCTGGAGAGCGTTCATATAGACTCAGCATACCCTCTTTTATAGGCACTTCATCAGTGTTTCATTAGCATGCTGATAGAACTCAGAGATCCCAATCTGAGGGCTGTTTAAGGAGAATCTTTGGGTGCTGATGGAATGTGATCAGGAGGCAGCAGAGCACAGGCGGTTTATGAGAACAGGATCTCATAGACCCGCACAGTCAGGCCCGCGCCTAAGGGCCACGCCAAAGGGCCTTCTGGCGAGGCCCTTGGGTGCGGGCCCGCCAGACGCGGGCACGCCCGACGGCGCTCTTCTTTTATTCTGTCCATTTCTGCTGCAGTATCATCTATAAGTAAGGGGATCCTGAATTCTCTACAGGGAGAACTATTCAGGAAACTGGTAACAGAGCCCACATGTGAAGGGGCAATACTGGATTTGGTGCTTACCAATGGTGAAAATGTTTCTGATTTTATAGTGGGAGATAATTTTGCATTCAGTGATCACCAGATAGCGTGGTTCAATATTAGAACTAGGGATGCTAAAATCCATTCAAAAGCGAGGGTCTTAGACTTTAGGAAAACTAATTTTGCAAAGATGGGCCACTACCTCAAGGAGTCATTAAAGGAGATCACCCTCCAATTCCCCACAAAGTCAGCTACTTCCCCTCCTCCCCCTCCTAACTCTTTCCCCCACTATGCTACCCTCTCTTCCTGTGATCTCTGAAGAAGAAACCGCTCACCTTCTCTCTTTCTCCAAACTCACCACCTGCTTCACTGATCCTATCCCCACCCGTCTCCTAAGCTCCATCTCCTCCACCGTTGTCCCTTCCATCTCTCATATTCTCAACCTATCGCTCTCCACTGCAACAGTCCCTGCAAACTTCAATCATGCTGTGGTCACACCTCTCCTCAAGAAACCCTCATCTGATCCCATCTGTCCCTCGAACTACCGACCCATCTCTCTCCTCCCCTTCATTTCTAAACTACTTGAACGTGCGGTCCACCGCTGCTGCCCCGACTTCCTCTCCTCTCACGCCCTCCTGGATCCCTTACAGTCCGGCTTTCATCCTCTACATTCTACTGAAACGGCTCTTACCAAAGTCTCCAGTGACTTGTTCCTGGCAAACACCAAGGGCCTGTACTCTGTCCTCAACCTCCTCGACCTCTCTGCTGCTTTCGACACTGTTGACCACAATCTTCTCCTCGATACCCTGTCCTCGCTTGGTTTTAGTGGCTCTGTACTATCCTGGTTCTCCTCCTATCTCTCCCATCACTCTTTCAGTGTGTGCTCTGGTGGCTCCTCCTCTTCTGCTACCCCGCCTCCAGTTGGAGTACCCCAAGGATCTGTCTTGGGTCCGCTCCTTTTCTCTCTCTACACCCAGTCCCTTGGGGCGCTTATCTCTTCCCATGGCTTTCAGTATCATCTGTATGCCGATGACTCCCAGATCTACCTCTCCACACCTGAAATCTCTCCGGCAATCCAGAACCAGTCATCTGCCTGCCTTTCTGACATTACTGCCTGGATGTCTCACCGCCGCTTGAAATTAAACATGGCCAAGACTGAACTTCTTATCTTTCCCCCTAAAACCTCCCCTTCTCTTCCTCCCTTCTCAGTCTCTGTGGAAAACTCTGCTATCCTTCCTGTCTCCTCTGCCCGCAATCTGGGGGTTGTCTTTGACTCCTCTCTCTTTTTCTCCACACATATCCAGCTCGTAGCTAAGACCTGCCGTTTCTTTCTCTATAACATTAGCAAAATCCGCCCTTTCCTTTCTTAACACACTACTAAAACCGTTGTCCACTCCTTGATCACCTCCCGTCTTGACTACTGTAACCTACTCCTCGCTGGTCTCCCTTAGAGTCATCTCTCTCCCCTTCAATCTGTTCAACACTCTGCTGCGCGACTAATCTTCCGCCAGCCTCGTCATACCCATATTATGCCTCTTCTCAAGTCACTTCATTGGCTCCCTATCCGTTTCCGCATCCACTTCAAACTTCTCCTGTTGACCTGCATTCACTCTGCGGCTCCTCACTACTTTCTTCTCTTATCTCTCCTTACAATCCCCCTTGGGAACTCCACTCTTCTAGCAAATTGCCTCTATCTGTGCCCTTCTCTTATATTGCTAACTCCAGACTTCGCTCCTTTCACCTTGCTGCACCTTACGCCTGAAGCAAACTACCTCTGTCTGTTCACCAGGCACACTCTCTAACCCTCTTCAAATCTAAGCTGAAAAACTCACCTCTTCGCTGCTGCCTTTGGATATTGACTCACCTGTTCTCCTTTTCTTTCCCCTTTCCTTCCCCTAGTTTTTATCCCTGCATACACCTTCTTTGTTTTCTCGTGTGTCTTGTCTTGACTAGATTGTAAGCTCTGATGAGCAGAGACTGTCTCTTACATGTCTGTACAGTGCTGCTTACCACTGGTAGCACTATACGAGGTATAAATGCTCAATAGTAGTAGTAGTAGTAGTAGTAGTCGTTAGCAGGATGGGAACAGCTGGGGGGGGGATGTAGAAAAACAGTGGGCAAAACTGAAAGGGGATATTTTTAGGGCAACCAACCTTTTTGTTAAAATGGTAAATAAAGGTAATAGGAAAGGTTGACCTCTTTTTTCGAAAGTAGCTGAAAAGGTGAAGAAAAGTGGGAGGCCTTCATGAAATACAAGAGATCACAGAGAGATGAAGACAGGCATTTGTATTTGGAAAAACAGAGAAGCTAGCAAAGTAGTCAGGAAAGCAAAGATTCGAAAAGAGGAGGAAATAGCCAATGCAAAAAAATGGGGGGATAAGACATTTTTCAGATATGTTAGTGAAAAGAGGAAGGGCAAAAGTGTATTGTCAGACTCAAGGGTGAAGGGGAGGAATGTATAGAAACTGTAGAGGAAAAAGCGGAAATGCTTAACAAATATTTCTGTTCTGTGTTCACAGATGAAGAACCAGAAGCAGGACCTCAGAAAACACCCACAAACAGGAACAGAAGCGAGGGGTATCTCAAACAATTTTCAGAAGACTGTGTTCGTGAGAAACTAGCGAAACTAAATGTAGACAAAGCAATGGGACCAGATGGGATGCACCTGAGAATACTGAGGGAACATGGAGGTATTCTAGCAGCTCCACTGACTGACCTTTTCAATGCCTCATTGGAGTCGGGAGTGGTGCCAGAGGACTGGAGAGAGGCACATGTGGTCCCTTTACACAAAAGCGGAAGTAAGGATGTGGTTGAAAACTACAGACCAGTTATTTTAACTTCAGTGGTGAGTAAATTATTGGAAACGCTGCTGAAAGAGAAAATAGTGAGGTTTCTGGAGTCCAGCGGATTACAGGATCCGAGGCAGCATGGATTCACCAGAGGCAGGTCTTGTCAGACAAATCTGATTGATTTCTTTGACTGGGTGGCCAGGGAGTTTATTTTATTTTATTTATTTATTTAAAAGGATTTATATACCGCTTTATCCTGAAATCAAAGTGGTTGACACATCAAACAAATCAAAAGGTGCGTGGGTGTGGGCATGCAGTGAGAAATTGACAGTGTATGTATGAGTGGAGTAAAGATGATTGCTGGGTGAGCTATATACAATGAGATCTATGTACAGGAACTATATACATATTGCAGGAAAGGAGGGAAGCTGAGGCGGAGAGGGTGAGGTGGGCAAAGGGAGGGCCGTTGGTCAGGTCATGTGATGTCCTTATAGTGTTCTGTGAAGAGCATCGTTTTGAGCATCTTCCTGAAATCCTTGAGTTCCGCTGTTGATCTCAGGTTGTCGGGGAGTGAGTTCCAGAATGTGGGCACGGCCAGGGATAATGCTCTTTTTGAGGTATCCTGTCTTGTTTTAGCAAAGGCTTTGGGTGTAATGATGTTGTCTGAGGTGCCTCTCCTCCTGGGTCTGGTGCATGAGTCAGGTCTGATGAGGGTTTTCAGACTGTCTGCTGAGAGGTTCTGTTTGATTTTGAAAGTGTTTAGTAGCTTCTTATAATGGATGTGGGAGGTGATTGGGAGCCAGTGGAGGTGGTTGAGAATGGGGGTGATGTGATCGTGCTTTGGAGATCCAGTTATTATTCAGGCGGTAGTGTTTTGCACCATTTGTAATGGCCAAGTTCTTGTTTTGAGAGTCCGAGGTAAATGGGGTTGCAGTAGTCTAAGATGGGAGTGTTGGACCGAGGGAGAGCCATAGATGTGGTGTATTTAGATTTCAGTAAAGCCTTTGACACCGTTCCGCATAGGCAACTTATAAATGCCTTGTTGGAGTCTAGAGTGGTGCCAAAGGACTGGAGAGAGGAAGTAAGGATGTGGTTGAAAACTACAGGCCGATTAGTTTAACTTCGGTGGTAAGTAAATTATTGGAAATGTTGCTGAAAGAGAAAATAGTGAGGTTTCTGGAGTCCAGCGGATTACAGGATCCGAGGCAGCATGGATTCACTAGAGGCAGGTCTTGTCAGACAAATCTGATTGATTTCTTTGACTGGGTGACCAGGGAGTTGGACCGAAGCAGAGCCCGAGATGTCGTGTATTTAGATTTCAGCAAAGCCTTTGACACTGTTCCTCACAGGCGACTTATAAACAAACTGAGCACCCTAGGGATGGACCCTAAAGTTTGGGTTAGAAGTTAGTTGAGTGGGAGGCGACAAAGGGTACAGGTAAATGGAGCTCACTCTGAGGAGAAGGAAGTTACCAGTGGTGTGCCCCAAGGATCTGTCCTTAGTCCGATTCTTTTTAACATATTTGTTAGTGATTTAGCGGAAGGGCTGTCAGGTAAGGTTTGCCTCTTTGCGGATGATACCAAAATCTGCAATAGAGTAGACACCCAGAAAGGTGTAGATAACAGGAGGAGGGATCTAGCTAAACTTGAAGAATGGTCCAGAATTTGGCAGCTTGGATTTAATGTTAAAAAATGTAAGGTCATGCATTTGGGCTGCTGCTATCCAAGGGAGCAATATAGTATAGGGGGTGAAGTACTTTTGTCCACTAAAGAAGAGCAGGACCTAGGCGTGGTTGTGTCTGATGATCTTAAAGTGGCTAAACAGGAAGAAAAGGCAACAGCAAAAGCTAGAAGGGTGCTTGGGTGCATACGGAGAGGAATGGCTAGCAGAAAAAAGGAGGTGATAGTGCCACTGTATACGTTTTTGGTTTGACCTCATTTGGAATATAGTGTGCAGTTCTGGAGACCCTACCTTCAAAAGGATTTAGCCCTTTCATGGCTGTTGTAGCCATATGGCAACCTTCAAATTTTCCCTCAAATTTTTCACCAGATTCTATATTTCAAAAAAATCTGCGCACTGTGTGCGAAATGTGATGTGTATCTGTGCTTGACATCTGAAAAAAAACTGTTATTTAAACTATCACACCCAGCAGTAAATGAAACTGATGCCAAGACTGTTTTTAATTTTCAGCCATTCAGGACCGTAGTTGCCATATGGCAACAGTAAATATTGTTTCTTAGAAATTTTTTTTTTCAAAATAACTTTATATTCTGCATCATTTAGCTCAAATCTTAATAAAAAAAACAGAAAAAAGATTTTCAGTTACAAAACAATTATGTGGACGCGAAAGGGATAAACAGGATGGAGTCAGTACAGAGGGTGGCTACTAAAATGGTTAGTGGTCTTCATTATAAAACATATGAGGACAGACTTAAGGATCTTAATATGTATACCTTAGAGGAAAGGCGGAATAAAGGTGATATGACTGAGACATTTAAAGACCTCTGTGGCATAAATGCACAGGGGGAGAGCCTCTTTCAATTGAAAGCAAGTTCTGCTACGAGGGGACATGGGATGAGGGTGAAAGGGGATAGATTCAGGAGTCATATGCGGAAATATTTCTTTACGGAAAGATTGGTGGATCCATGGAATAGTCTCCCAGTGGAGGTGGTAGAGATGAGGACACTATCTAAATTCAAAACAGCATGGGACAAACACAGAGGACCTCTAAAGGAAAAAAGGGGGCTGTTGTAGTTGTTGATATGGAAGGACAGACCAGATAGGCCTTGTGGTCTTTTTTTGTCGTACTTTTTCTATCTTTCTATACAAACTGAGCACCCTAGGGATGGACCCTAAAGTTACTGCTTGGGTTAGAAAATTGGTTGAGTGGGAGGCTAAAAAGGGTACAGGTAAATGGAGCGCACTCTGAGGAGAAGGAGGTTACCAGTGGTGTGCCCCAGGGATCTGTCCTTGGTATGATTCTTTTTAACATTTTGTTAGTGATATTGTGGAAGGGCTGTCGGGTAAGGTTTTCCTCTTTGTGGATGATACCAAAATCTGCAATAGAGTAGACACCCAGGAAGGTGTAGATAACATGAGGAGGGATTTCGCTAAGCTTGAAGAATGGTCTAGAATTTGGCAGCTGAGATTTAATGTTAAAAAATGCAAGGTCATGCATTTGGGCTGCAGCAATCCAAGGGAGCGATATAGTATAGGGGGTGAAGCACGTCTGTCCACAAGAGAAGACCGGTATCTAGGCATGATTATGTTTGATGATCTTAAAGTAGCTAAACAGGTAGTTTACTTTGGACACATTTTTATTTATTTATTTTATTTATATTCTCTTATATACCGCACTATTCAGCATCAGCGCGGTTCACATAGAACAAAAATCTCAGTACAGTCAACTTGCATAAGTTTACAGATAACAAGGGAAGGAACTTGGATAACAAGGGAAACTATCTACAATCTATTTACAGGTGTAATCAAACTGAATAGATACATGTTACTAGGAACAGGGTCAATCGTTATAGAGAATCAGCCTAATCATGTTAATGAGACATCATGCGAAGAGAGAGATCATTAGAGAAAGACATTATGCTTGGCAAGATAGAAGGTCAACGCAAAAGAGGAAGGCCAGCAATGAGATGGATCGATACAATAACAGCAGCTACGGGTACCAGTCTGTCAACAATGAGCCGCCTGACTGAAGACCGAACACAATTTAGGATAGCTATCCAGAGGGTCGCCATGAGTCGACTTCGACTCGACGGCACTTAACAACAACAAACAGGTAGAAAAGGCAATGGTGAATGCTAGAAGGATGCTTGGGTGCAGGGGCGGCCCAAGGGGGGTGCGGGGCCATGTGCGGAGACTCGGTGCGGGGCCTCATTTGCATAAGGGGCCTCATTTGCATAAATATTTGCATAATGTTACCATACACGAACTTTTAGTAAACATGCCTCTTAATGAGTGTATGAATAAAGAAAGACTAAAAGACTTCTACATTACTATAATCGAGTGCCAACCGCCAGACACATTAGGAACTACTACAAACACTGCCCATTTAGAACCCATAGCAAACCCGCCATATCCTAACAGCACTACCAGGACTCATAAAGCACCATACCCTAACCATCAAAAGGAAATGCTGCAAATATTAAACCAATACATTTCAGAGAACAACAATACATGACCTACTGGGGAAAGAGAACAAGTGGCAATGTCAAATAGGAATTACATAAACAGAATACCTCAGCTCAGTTACACATGCAGAACATAGACCATCACCAAACAAGGAATCACAATTTAGAAACAGGAAGACAATAATTAAACTGGGAATCCCAAAAGCCAAACTTGGAATGTACAACACTGTAGAAATAAAACTATACATTAATTTACTCTTGTACTAAACAAAGCGCAGACGTTAATGATGCACATTTCCCAGAGCTGACATATTCCAATTAATAAATAAAAAATAAAGAGATATTTTTCTACCTTTTGTGCATTTTTTTTCAGCTGCAATTGCTCCAGCCACTTTCTTCTGGTTTCTTCGTGTCTTCCGCTAACTCTTCATCATCTGCTGTCCATTTGTCTTTTCTTCTCTCTTCTAGTTTTTTTCCATTCTCTCTCTACATCTGCTTTAACATACTAATCTTTCTCCTTTTGCTCTTTCCTCATTCCTATTTCATCCACTGAAATTTTACCTCTCCATCCTCAATCCCCACTTACTCTCCCAATATCCGGACAATTGTAGATTTGTCTTCCCTCCCACACAAAATATTTTTTCCCTCTCCATTTCACTCTCCCAGCTCCATCCCATTCTAATCCTCCCCCAACATCAGCTCCATTCTAGTTCCAGTCCCACCCAGCATCCGCTCCCTTCTAGTCCCCGCATCAGCCCATTTCCAGTCCTAGCCCCCCATAAGCCCATTTCCAGTCCTAGCTCCCCCATCTATTTGCAGTCCCATCCGAGTCCCTCCATCAGCTCATTTCCAATCCCAGCCCCCCATGAGCCCATTTCTAGTCCTTTTCTAGCCCCACCATCAGCCCATGTCAAATCCTAGCTCCCCTCCACTCAGCCCATTTCCAATCCAAGCCCCCCATGAGCCTACTTCCAGTTCTAGCCCCTTCATGAGTCCATTTCAATCCAAACCCCCACCACAGCCCATTTCCAATCTTAGCACCCCCCAACAGCCAATTTCCAGTCCTATTCTAGCCCCTCCATCAACCCATTTCCTGTCCTAGCCCCCCCCACTCACCCATATCCAGTCCTAGCTCACTCACCCTCACAACCCATTTCCATTCCAAGCCCCCGTCTCCATCAGCTATTTGCAGTTCAAGCCCTCCTTCCACTCAGCCCATTTCCAGTCCTAGCCTCATCATAGCCCATTACTAGTCCTAACCCCCCATCAGCCCATTACGTCCTAACCCATCACGCTATTTCCAGTCCTAGCCCCCCCATCAGCCTATTTCCAGTCTTAGCCCCCCCCCATAGCCAATTACCAGTCCTACCCCACCCATCAGCCCATTTCCAGTCTTAGCCCCCCCATAGCCCATTACCAGTCCTAACCCCCCCATCACCCTATTTCCAGTCCTAGCCCCCCTATCAGCCTATTTCCAGTCTTAGCCCCCCCCATAGCCAATTACCAGTCCTACCCCCCCATCAGCCCATTTCCAGTCTTATCCCCCCCATAGCCAATTACCAGTCCTACCCCCCCCATCAGCCCATTTCCAGTCTTAGCCCCCCCATAGCCCATTACCAGTCCTAACCCCCCCCATCAGCCCATTTCCAGTCCTAACCCCCCCCCCCCACCACCACCACCACCCCACTTCCAGCCTTAGCCCCCTCCCCATAGCCCATTACCAGTCCTAACCCCCCCCATCAGCCCACTTAGCCCCCCCATAGCCCATTACCAGTCCTAACCCCCCCATCAGCCCACTTCCAGTCTTAGCCTCCCCCCCCATCGCCCATTACCAGGCCTAACCCCCCCCCATGGCCCATTACCAGTCCTAACCACCCCCCCCCCATGGCCCATTACCAGCCCTAACCACCCCCCCCATCAGCCCACTTCCAGTTTAGCCTCCCCCCTCCCATAGCCCATTACCAGTCCTAAACCCCCTTCCCCCTATCATCCCAAATTAAAACAAAAAAAAAAAAACCAAACCGGCTGCTTCTGCCACGGCAGCATCAAGAGCTCTGCCGCGGCAGCATCAAGAGCTCTGCCGCGGGGCCCCCCCTGCCCGGCAGAGCCTCCCTGCATCATCAGCTTTCTTCAAGTCCCAAAACGTGGGCTTCTTTCAGAGCCGCGAGAGTTTCCTTTCTCGCGGCTCTGTTAATCCTGCCGAGGGTGATGGGAAATCCCATCAGCCCCGGCGGGATTAACAGAGCCGCGAGAAAAGAAACTCTCGCGGCTCTGAAAGAAGCCCGCGTTTTGGGACTTGAAGAAAGCTGATGATGCAGGGAGGCTCTGCCGGGCAGGGGGGGGCCCCGCGGCAGAGCTCTTGATGCTGCCGCGGCAGAAGCAGCCGGTTTGTTGTTTTTTTTTAAAACTTGGGATGCTGAAGAATGTTTTTTGCGCGGGGCCCCCTGAAACGCGGGGCCCTGTGCAAAAAACATTCTTGCTCAATGGACGGGCCAGCCCTGCTTGGGTGCATAGGGAGAGGAATGGCCAACAGAAGAAAGGAGGTGATAATACCTCTATAAAAGTCTTTGGTGCAATCTCATTTGAAGTATTGTGTGGAATTCTGGAGACCGCACCTTGAAAAAGGTTGGAGTCGGTACAGAGGGTGGCTACTAAAATGGTTAATGGTCTTCGTTATAAAGCATATGAGGACAGATTTAAGGATCTTATTATGTATACTTTAGAGGAAAGGCAGGATAGAGATGATATGATTGAGACATTTAAATACCTCCAGGGCATAAATACACAGGAAGAGAGCCTCTTTCGTTGAAAGCAAGCTCTGCTATGAGGGGATATAGGATGAGGGTGAAAGGGGATAGACTCAAGAGTAATATGTGAAAATATTTCTTTACGGAAAGAGTAGCAGATGCGTGGAATAGTCTCCCAGTGGAGGTGGTAGAGATGAGGACAGTATCTGAATTTAAAAAAAGCATGGGACAATCACAGAAGATCTCTAAAGTGAAAATGGGGATTGTTGTAGTGGTTGTTATGGAAAGGCAGACTAGATACACCATGTAGTCATTTTCTGCTGCCATGTTTCTCTGTTTCTAGAAAAGGTACAGAAAAGAGCCACCAAAATGATAAAGGGGATGGAAGGATACCCCTTGAGGAGAGGCATAAAAAGTTAGGGCTCTTCAACCCAGAAAAGAACCAGCTGAGGGGAGATATGATAGAGGTCTGTATATCAATGAATGGAGTGGAATGGGTAAACATAGGTCGATTGTTTACGCCATATCAAAAAGTAGAAAAACTAGGGGGGACACTAATTTATTTATTTATTTATCAACTTTTTTTATACCACCGTATCTACCAGTCACAGCGATGTACAGGGAACAGATAGGACAAGTAACTTCACGTAGAGCGTAGGTAGCAATAAATAACACATAACAAGGTGAAGGTAACTATTTACAAAGTGCGGCTTAGGGGTTGAATGTGTTCACAGTCATGATGGGGTGGCTAGATAGCTAAGCGTCAGGTTCTAATTGCTCCAGGAAGAGGAATGTTTTTAGTTTACAATGGAATTCAGCTAGGTCTGTGAGTGCTCGAATTTCAGGGTTGTGGGAGTTCCAGATAGTAGGCGCATAAAAGGAGAAGGCTCTGCTGGTAGTGGTCGAGTTGGAGTGGATGGAAGCTCTTGGAAATGAAAGGAGGTTGTGATTCATTGACTTTCTTGCTCTCTTGTAGGGGGTTGTTGCAAAAAAGGGCACAGTATGTCCGTTTAGGGGTGGTAGATGGTTTTGAATATGGTTATGGAGACTTTGTATTTAATCCGCATGTGGAAGGGGAGCCAGTGTAGCTGTTTCAGAGTGGGGGTGATATGTTGTCATGGTCCCAGTGCCAGTTATTATTCTGGTTGCTGTGTTTTGGGCAAGCTGCAAAAGGAGTAAAGTTGATTTTGTGAGCCCCTGGTATGTCCAGGATGAGGGTGATGAGGGTCTGGTAGATGGTTCTGAAGTCATGGTGATCCAGTAGAGGGCGGAGGTGTCATAGTGTTAAAAGCTGTTAGTGTAGCTGGGTTTAAAAAAAGGTTTGGACAAGTTCCTGGAGAAAAGGTGCATAAACCATTATTAAAAGGGACCCAGGATATCACTGCTTGACCCAATACAAGCATTGTGGAACCTGTGTCTTTTGGGGAAACTGCTTGGTACTTATGACCTAGATTGGCCACTATTGGAAACAGGATACTGGGTTTGATGGACCTTGGTCTGACCCAGTATGGCATATCTTATGTTCTTATGAAGTAAGCGGCCTTAGTAACTTGTTTAATGTGGTGTAGGAAGCTTAGGTGTTGATCCAGGGTTATGATCAGATAACGTACTTGTTGTTTGACTTGTAAGGTTAAGTTGCCCAGGTTGGAGAGGTAAAGGTAGGGTGGTTGGTTATGTGAAGGACATGCAATGAAGCTACAGTGTAACCCGTTTAAGATTAAGAAGAGAAAATATTTTTTCATGTAATGCGTAATCAAACTCTGGAATTTGTTACCAGAGGATGTAGTAAAAGCTGTTAGTGTAGATGGGTTTAAAAAAGGTTTGGACAAGTTCCTGGAGGAAAGGTCCATAAACCATTATTAAAGAGGACCCGGGAAATCCATTGCTTGCTCCATACAAGCATTGTCGAACCTGTATGTTTTTTTGGGAAACTGCGAGGTACTTGTGACCCGGATTGGCCACTGTTGGAAACAGGATACTGGGCTTGATGAACCCCGTATGGCATTTCTTATCTTTACTATTATGGGCCTAGTAGGGCATGTAGTATTTTTCCTGCTTACACTGCTTGTGTTTGTGTTGTTTTGTTTTGTTTTCATTGTGTTGGATTATACTCTTGTAGAGATTAGAGCTTTTATTGTATGTGGATTTTATTTTTTTGTTAACCGCTTTGATGTGTTCAGCTAAAGACGGGTAATCAAATTTGTATTAATCAATAAACAATATGCTGTTTTGTGCTGAAAAACAGTGTAACAAAGAGAAGTATTAAGCAATGATAACTGAGTTTCTGATTGGTTAAAATTGTATATTTCCAAAGTTTTTGTGATTATGAATGCATTACCTTTTGTTGGTAAAGCCTAACTCTCTGTAAATATTCTTATTGAGACCTACAGGGGCAAACAATGCCATATAGTTATGGTTAATTTCCAGGATGATTGTAATTCTTTCTCTATATTGTATAATGGACCAGTCTGGGGATGGGTCCCAAGGTAGTAAACTGGATCAGAAATTGGTTGACTGACAGATGACAGAAGGTGGAGGTAAACGGAACTCACTCGGATCAAAGGAAGGTGATTAGCAGTGTGCCCCAAGGATCGGTCCTGGGACTGGTACTGTTCAATGTATTTGTGAGTGATATTGCTGAAAGACTGAATGGAAAAGTCTGTCTTTTTGCAGATGATATGAAAATTTGCAACAGAGTGGACTCCCCTGAGGGAGTGGAGAACATGAGGAAAGATCTACAAAAGCTGGAAGAATGGTCCTAATGCTTGGCAATTAAGATTTATTGTGAGGAAGTGCAGTGTCATGCACTTGGGATGCAGAAATCCAAGGAAGTTGTATGCAATAGGGAGTGAGAGGTTGGTGTGCATGGACCAGGAGAAGAACCTCAGAGTGATTGTTTCTGAGGATCTCAAGGTGGCGAAACAGTGTGACAAGACGGTGGCCAAAGCCAGAAGGATGCTGGGTTGCATACAGAGAGGAATTACCAGCAGAAAGGAGGAGGTACTAATGCCATGTACAAGTCACTGGTGAAGCCTCACTTGGAATATCGTGTTCAGTTTTGGAGAGCATGTCTCGCAAAGGATATACAAAGACTGGAAACTGTTCAGAGGAAGACAACCAAAATGATTTGGAGCCTGCATCAGAAGACTTATGAGAAAAGTCTTGAAGACCTAAATATGTATACTCTGAGGAGAGGAGGGACAGGGATGATATGATACAGACTTTAAAATACTTAAGAGTATTAATGAACAAGCAAATCTTTTTCAAAGACGGGGAGGCTGCAAAATGAGAGGACATAACATGAAGCTGCAAGGGGGTAAATTGAAAGGCAATGTCACAAAATAGTTTTTCACTGAAAGGGTGGTGGATACTTGGAAGGCCCTCCCGATGGAAGTGGTGGGGGCAAATACAGTGACAGAATTCAAAATGGCATGGGACAGACACAGTCGATCCCTTTATAGCAACAGGATAAAATCAAAATAACCTTAAACGTCTCTGCTATCTCAACAAATAGGGATGACCTGCATGGAGCAGTGGGTACACCCCTAAACAAAGGCATGGGGAAGGGTGACCTGCATAGAGTGGCAGGTGCACCTACTCTTGCCATCTTGCTGGGCATACTAGATGGACCATAATAGTCTTTATCTGCTGTCATATACTATGTTACTATGTGGTGCCTAGGACTCTGAAGGGGCATCAGGAAAGTCAAGTTGAAGGCATTCCCCATTGCGGAAGACGACTTATTTTGGACGGATATATTTGAGCTAGCATTATTATGTAGTGATTTTTCACAGAATCAAGGTGGGACTGTAGAAAAGGACTCAAAGTGGGTTACTGGGCCCTCTGAAAGGTTCAGAAATAAGGAGAGTTAGAATGGCTTGGAATTTTGCTAACAGCCAGTATGTGGGGGAGAAGCCAAGGTTGTATTTTGCAGATGAAATTGTTTGTGATAGCTAGACAGAGATTTCTTATGGAGACACTGTTTTTGTTGCAGAATGCTTGTGCTGATTTAGCTACTGCTACTACTACTGAGCATTTGTATAGCGCTACAGGTCATACGCAGCGCTGCACAGACATGTAAGAGACAGTCCCTGCTCTTGAGCTTACAATCTAGCCAAGACAGACAACACAGAAGGTGCAGACAGGGATAAAACAAGGGGGGATGGTAAAGAAACAAAGAGATCAGGTGAGTTAAGAACCAAAAGAGAAGAGGTGAGTTTTCAGCCTGGATTTGAAAAGGGTCAGAAAAGGTGTCTGGCGTATAGACATAGGTAGCTTGTTCCAGGCGTAAGGTGCAGCAAGGTGAAAGGAGCGAAGTCTGGAGTTAGCAATAGAAGAGAAGGGCACAGATAGAAGCGATTTGCCAGAAGAGCGGAGTTCCCGAGGGGGGGTGTAAGGAGAGATAAGAGAAGAAAGGTAGTGAGGAGCTGCAGAGTGAATGCACTTATAGGTAAGCAGGAGAAGTTTGAACTGGATGCAGAAATGGATAGGGAGCCAATGAAGTGACTTGAGAAGAGGGATAATATGGGCATGACGAGGCTGGCGGAAGATTAGCCGTGCAGCAGAGTGCTGAGCAGATTGAAGGGGAGAGAGATGATTCAAAGGGAGACCAGCAAGGAGTAGGTTACAGTAGTCAAGACGAGAGGTGATTAAGGAGTGGATAAACATCTTAGTAGTGTGTTCAGAAAGGAAAGGGTGGATTTTGTTGATGTTATAGAGAAAGAAACGGCAGGTCTTAGCTATCAGATGGATGTGTGTGGAGAAGGAGAGAGAGGAGTCAAAGACAACCCCAGCACAGCTCCCCCGATCAGTGTAGAAGCGCCTGAGCGGGAAATCGTCCCGCTCAGAGGCTCCTGCCCAATCGGGGCAGTGGGAGGGAGAAATAAAGGCAGCGCCCCGGTCGGGTGCGCCCACGCCTGGCGGGCCCGCGCCTGAGGGCCTCGCCAGAGGGCACAGAGACGGGGCACAGAGGCGAACACAGAAGCACCTCCAGAAAGGACGACAATAAAGAACAATGACAGCCTGCAAGCGTGAGCCACATGAACAAGACACCAAAGGCATTAGAACATATTAAAGTAAGTGCACCCAAAACCTGAGATAGCCGACGAAAACAACATAGCGGCAACCCTGATTCTGCCCATCAGCCTCCCCCTCACACAATTCCTACCACTTCACACGCACAACCACAACCCACAAACACACTATGGCTTCCAACAACACCACAGATCTACACCCACACCCAGCATACGAACTGGGACACACAAGCACAAAAGGCAAAACAATCACAAGACCGACACCCACGTAAACCCAAGAGAGGCCCATAGAGCATCAAACACCCCATCTGCATTCTCAATAGAGCTCATCAACGCCAGATCCATACGAAACAAAATTAACACAATAGCAGACCACATAGAAGAGCTGCAACCTGACATACTTTGCATCACAGAAACATGGCTTGCCCCCACTGACAATGTACTCCTTAATCAATTAGTGCCCTCCACCTACTCAGCATTCAACTGCCCACGCACCCACCGGAGAGAAGAAGGGGTTTTGATCATCGCAAAGAACAGCTTAAAGCTTCAGCGCCGAAGTGCCTCAAACACAAACCAATGCAACAACATCACCATGGAGAACAAAAGGATGACCCTGTGCCTCATCTACAGAGTTCCCCATGCACCACCAGATGAGCTAGCTTCCACGCTAGAAGCTGTCTGTGCAGGCAACACAAATCACAAACCCCTGCTACTATTGGGAGACTTCAACCTCAAATCTACCACCACCAAGAACACAGAAGCTTTCCTTCGAGCAATGGTCTCATTACAATACACTCAACTGATCAATACACCGACACACAGACACGGATCATCACCACACCTCATATTTGCACACAACTATCTACTTGACACCCTCTGTCACGCCTGTGCCGTGGTCAGACCATCACATAATTAAAATACATATCGTGCCACAAGGAGGAACGAACAACGAGACCCGGGACAACCCACCCATACAAAGAAGATTCAAAAGCTTCGACAGGGATCAATTTCTACAGAACACTCTACCTCACCTGAACTCTGAAACAGAGGATCTAGATGAGCAAATCAGTAAATGGAACAGGATCACCAATGCTGCCGCCAAACTCACTGAATACAAAGCCAAGAAAACTCGACACACCAAATCCCAGCATACACCCTGGTATTCAAAAGTCATACGAAATGAAAAAAGGGCCCTAAGGAACCTTGAACGGAAATGGAGACGCACCAAATCTCCTGACACTCAGGCCCTATACCTAACGAAGCAAAGAGACTACAACTAGGGTTAGGGTTGGAGTGGAGGAGTAGCCTAGTGGTTTGGGCAAGGTACTTCAGGCCGGAAGGTTGGGGGTTCAAATCCCACTAGAGGACAGCAACCTTGGGCTGGAAGGACTGGGGTTTCTAGTCCCACAGGTGCTCCTTGTGGTCTTGGGCAAGCCACTTAACCCTCCATAGCCCATGTTCCCTGTAAAATAGTTATCTCCAAGTTATAATACCCTGTTCAATGTAATTTCAGTTTGTTCTATGTAAACCGCACTGATGCAGAATAGCGCGGTATATAAGAGAATGTAAATAAATAAACAAACTCATCAACCAAAAGAATACCACACAAACATTATACTCAAATCCAACAACAAACCTAGAGAGTTCTTCAAAATTGTGAAAACTCTTACCAAAGAACAGAAAACCGAAAGCGAAGTGCAAATAGACCCACAAGCCTTCGCAGACCACCTCCAAGAAAAATTCCATACCTCAACACAACCAACAACAAGCACAACCACCAAACCAACCACCTCCTTAAAAACCTGGGACAAATTCAGCACCCCATCCACAGAGCAGCTCTCATACATCATCACCACACTCAACACAAGCACGGCACAAATGGACCCATGCCCAGTGACATGGATTAAAGCAACAAAGACAAACTTCATCCACACCATACACAACATGGTGCACAGTTCACTGACACAAGGAATCATGCCAAAACAGCTAAAGCTAGCTACAATAAGACCAATCCCGAAGAAATCCCTACTGGACAAGAGCAACCCAGCTGCGTACAGACTCATCTCAAGCATACCACTACTGGCAAAAATTATTGAAAAAGCGGTACAGCACCAGCTCCAAGACCACATTGACAACCATGCACCACTGGACATCAACCAACACAGTTTCCGCCCAAACCACGGAGGCGAAACACTCCTATTATACCTCTTCAACAAGATAATCCACATCATAGACAACTGCAAGAAGGGCATACTTATGATCTTCATAGACATCTCATCAACATTCGACACAGTGGATCACAGAACTCTACTAGCAAGATTACAGAACATTGGACTACACAGATCCACACTGAAGTGGTTCGACTCATACCTGACGGATAGACAGATACAGGTCAAGGTCGGCCCCAATACATTCCGACCCATAAAAGTCAAGCAAGGCGTCCCACAAGGATCCGCCCTATCGGCACTATTATTTAATCTCTACATCCAACCGATCTGCAACATCTTGAAAGAGCACAAAATACAATACACAATCTATGCCGACATCATGATATACACACCAGTCACCCTCAACAATCCGGACTACACCAAAATAACAGACTGTCTCATGCATATGACCAACTGGTTTCAAGACAACAACCTGACAATAAACTACAGCAAGGCACTTATCATCACACGAAACACCAAATTCGTCCCTCCACCCACCATCAAGATAAACAACACAACAATACCCATAAAACCGGAAGTGAAATACCTCGGAGTAACTCTCAACAAAGAACTGAACCTACAATCACACATCAGCAAAACCACCAAAAATGCATACCACAAGATGAGACTAATCCGACGTCTCCTCTCTCCGGAGCACTTCCACACAGTCTGTCAGGCACTAATAACTCCAATCCTAGACTTCTGCAACCCTATCTATTTCGGCCTAACAAAACAGTCAATCAGGCCACTGCAATTGGCCCAAAACACAGCAGCACGCATAATAGCTGGCTCATCAAGACAAGATCACATCACCCCCATTCTAAAAAACCTCCACTGGCTCCCAATCAGGCCCGGCATCAGATTTAAGACAGTCATAAACATATTCAAAATCAAACAACAGACCTCAGCACTCAGCCTACAACCACTCATACAATCCGACAGCAGCACAAGACCAAGGAGGAGAGGCACCTCCAACCTAATCAATACCCAAAAAGACTTCACCAAGGTACGCAAGGACACTACTTAAACGAGCCCTGTTGCTGGCCACACCTGCAATTTGGAACACCCTCCTCGATGACCTACGATCGACAACAGACATCAAGGACTTTCGGAAACAGCTCAAGACGACCCTCTTCATCGAACACTAGGGGGATGCCACATAACCTACCCAATAGCCAGAACTACAGAACAAACCCCCCCCCTCATTCTTGTACATAGTATTGTAAAATAGCGCATGCTGTAAATAGCCCATACACACACACACACACGCACGCTGTAAATAGCCCACCACATACACACACGCATTTACTGTTTATCACTGCATGCACACACAAAAGACAGTAGCTCTTCGAGTGTTTAGTGTAAACCGCCTTGATTACAGGAGAAGGCGGTATAGAAATCCTTTTAAATAAATAAAATAAATAAGGTTGCGAGCCGAGGAAACAGGAAAGAGTAGAGAGTTATCCACAGAGACTGAGAAGGAAGGAAGAGGAGAGGAGGTTTTAGGAAAGATAAGAAGCTCAGTCTTGGCCAAGTTCAATTTCAAGCAGCGGTGAGACATCCAAGCAGCAATGTCAGAAAGGCAAGCAGAGATCTGGGTCTGGATTGCTGGGGAGATTTCAGGCCTAGAGAGGTAGATCTGGGAGTCATCGGCATAAAGATGGTACTGAAAGCCATTGGGAAGAGATGAGCGCACCAAGGGACTGGGTAAAGAGAGAGAAAAGGAGCGGACCCAAGACAGATCCTTGGGGTACATGAACTGAGAACAGAATAGCAGCAGAGGAGGATCCACCAGAACTAACACTGAAAAAAGCAATGGGAGAGATAGGAGAAGAACCAGGATAGTACAGAGTCCTTAAAACCAAGCAAGGACAGGTTATTGAGGAGAAGGTTGTGGTCAACAGTGTCAAAAGCAGCAGAGAGGTCAAGAAGGATGAGGACTGAATAAAGGCCCTTGGATTTAGCCAGGAACAAGTCACTGGAGACTTTGGCAAGAGCCGTTTCAGTAGAATGTAGAGGATGAAGACCAGATTTTAAAGAATCCAGGAGGGCATGAGTGGAGAGGAAGTCAAGGCAGCTCCGATGAATCGCGCGTTCAACTAGTTTAGAAAAAAAGGGGAGGAGGGAGATGGGTCGATAATTAGAAGGACAGGTGGGGTTTCTTTAGGAGAGGTGTAACTACAGCATGCTTGAAGGCTACAGGGACAATTGCAGTGGAGAGTGATAGGTTGAGAATATGAGAGATGGAAGGGACAACAGTGGAGGAGATGGGGTTTAGGAGATGGGTAGGGATAGGATCAGAGGAGCAGGTGGTGAGTTTGGAGGAAGAAAGAAGGTGTGCAGTTTCCTCTTCAGAGATCAGGAAAGGAAGAGAGGGTAGCAGAATTAGAGGGGGAAAGTTGGGAGTGAAGAGGGGGAAGAGAGGAATTAGCTGACTTAGTGAGGAATTGGAGGGTGATTTTGTGGATTTTGTCATGGAAATAGCCATGGTTTGGGCAGAAAGGGAGGGAAGGGTCGGAGGCAGAGGCACCTTGAGGAGAGAGCTGAGAGTAGTAAAGAGACGGCGAGGGTCAGAGGCAAGAGAGTTAGTCAGATGAACATAATAGTCTTGCTTGGCAAGAGCTAGGGATGACAGGAAAGAGACAAGCATGAATTTGAAGTGTAGAAAGTCAGCAAGGGAGCGGGATTTAAGTCAAGCACGCTCAGCTGAACGGGCACAGGAACGTAGATAGCGGGTAGTGGATAAAAATCACAGCTGGGATGCAGTACCCCTCACAGTATGTGGCATGGACGGAGCGAAAGCATACAGAGCAGAGGAGAGTGCAGCATTATAGGAAACTACTGCCTCGTCAACAGACTTAGATGACATAGTGAAGGAAAGAGATGAAAAAAAAGTGGAAGAGAGAACCAAAGGATTAATAACTGAGCAAAGTCTGTGCCTAGTTAGACCTGAAACATGTAGGGCATGAGGCGCCTAAGAAGCCAATAACTGGCTAAGAAAACCGGCTCAGGAAAGGGGCATGAATCGTGAGTCAGGTGGCGTACATGCGGGCAAGAATAGAATATGGGCGCATATTGTACAAAGGCAGCCAGTGGTGAAATCGACATACCCGGGAAGACTCGAGAAGGAAATATTCATTCTATGCATGCAACAGAGTCCACATCAATATAGGTCCTTAACCAATGCAAGGCACAGAAGAGAAAGAGGAACTGCGTAAGGCCCCAATAAAATGGGCAAAGAGAAGTTTGCAACATTGCATGGGTATGTGAGAACAGATCGGTGAGAAGGTGTTGTTGTCTGGGTATGGTGGCACATGTCCGTGTAGTGGCTGCCATACCTGAATATCGACCCTGCCAATGCAGGAGACCCCTCTGGCTGGGCTGATACACAACAGTAGCATGGCCATGAGGAGGACAGAAAATTGCAGCACCAAGAACACAAGATATGCCATATTGGGTCAGACCAAGGTCTATCAAGCCCAGCATCCTGTTTCCAACAGTGGCCAATCTAGGTCACAAGTACCTAGCAATTTCCCCAAAAGACACAGGTTCCACAATGCTTGTACTGGGGTAAGCTGTGGATTTCCCAGGTCCCTTTTAATAATGGTTTATAGACCTTTCCTCCAGGAACTTAGCCAGCTACACTAACAGCTTTTACTACATCCTCCAGTAATGAATTCCAGAGTTTGATTACATGTTGAGTGAAAAAATATTTTCTCTTATTAGTCTTAAATAGGTTACACTGTAGCTAATGGTTTGGGCACTTGATATACATCCCTTTACCCTGTGTATCAGAGCAGTTTACAGATATATGCTAACAGGCACTTTTTTTTCCCATTCCCTTGTCCCTAAAGGGCTCACAATCTAGGTGTACCTGAGGCAATGGAGGGTTAGGTGGCTTGCCCAAGGCCACAAGGAGTGGCCATGGGACTAGAGACCCCAGTCCCTCCAGCCTGAGGTTATTTGTCCCTATGTGGGAATTGAACCCCTGGCCCTCTGGCCTGAAATAACCTGTCCTAACTACTGAGCCACTCCTCCCTCCTTCATTGCATGTCCCCTAGACTTTCTAAATTTTGATGGTGTAAACAATCTTTATATTTATCAAGTTTTTGATATACCGCTCAGGCAGAGCATCACAGCGGTGTACATAAAATAGAACAGCTACATGAGAGAAAAGAAAAAGAACACCTTATCGACCGAAAAGGACAAAAAACTAGCAGATAGCAGAAGAGGGAAGATAGGAAGAGGACACTACAAAGTAAGACAGGGGGCAGGGGTCGGGAGAGATACTAGGAGGCAGTAGGCGAGAGATCAGAAGCTTTGTGAAAGAGATGAGTCTTGAGCATAAGAACATAAGATATGCCATACTGGGTCAGACCAAGGTCCATCAAGCCCAGTATCCTGTTTCCAGCAGTGGCCAATCTAGGTCATATGTATCTAGCAGTTTCCCCAAAAGACACAGGTTCTGCAATGCTTGTACTAGGTCAAGCATTGATATCCTGGGTCCCTTCTTAATAATGGTTTATGGACCTTTCCTCCAGGAACTTGTCCAAACCTTTTTTAAACCCAGCTACACTAACAGCCTTTACTACATCCTCCGGTAACAAATTCCAGAGTTTGATTACACGTTGAGTGAAAAAATATATTTTTTTATTAGTCTTAAATAGTTTACCCTGTAGCTTCATTGCATGTCCCCTAGTCTTCCTATATTCTGATAACGTAAACAGTCGATCTATGTTTACCCGTTCCACTCCATTCATTAATTTATAGACTTCTATCATATCTCCCCTCAGCCGTCTCTTTTCCAGGTTAAAGAGCCCTAACCTTTTTAGCCTTTCTTCATAGGAGTATCCTTCCATTCCCCTTACCCTTTTGGTGGCTCTTCTCTGAATCTTTTCTAATAACGCTATATCCTTTTTAAGATACGGCGACCAGAATTGCACACAATATTCAAGGTGCGGTCTCACCATGGAACGGTATAGAGGCATTATAATATCTTTTGTTTTATTTTCCATTATGCTGTGTCTGTATCATTCCATGGTGCGACAGCACCTTGAATATTGTTTTTTCCTTCTCTCTCCCATGCCCACCTTGAACTTACCCGCCACTCCGTTTTCTTTTTCTGAGTCCTGTCCTTTGGAACTCCTTACCTGGCCCCCTCCATTCAGAACCATCTTTTGTAAAGTTCAAATCTCTGTATCATAAGGAAAGCCTTATGATACAGAGATTTGAACTTTACAAAAGATGGTTCTGAATGGAGGGGGCCAGGTAAGGAGTTCCAAAGGACAGGACTCAGAAAAAGAAAACGGAGTGGCGGGTAAGTTCAAGGTGGGCATGGGAGAGAGAAGGAAAAAACAATATTCAAGGTGCTGTCGCACCATGGAATGATACAGACACAGCATAATATCCTTTGTTTTATTTTCCATTCCTTTCCTTATGATTCCTAGCATTCTACTTACTTTCTTGGCTGCCGCTGCACACTGGGCAGAGGGTTTCAACTTGTTATCCACGATGATGCCTAAATCTTTTTCCTGGGTGGTGGTTTCTAATATGGAACCTTCCATCATGTAACCATAGTTTCGGTTGTTCTTTCCTAGGTGCTTAACTTTACACTTGTCCACTTAAATTTTATCTGCCATTTGAACAACTAGTCTTCCAATTTATCAAAGTCCTCTTGCAATTTTTCACAATCATCTTGGGTTTTAACGACTTTGAATAATTTTGTGTCATGTGCAAATTTAATTACCTCATTCATTATTCTGATTTCCAGTCATTTATGAATGTTAAAAAGCAGCGGACACAGAACAGATGCCCTGAGGTACTCCTTTGGGAAAATTGGCCATTTAGCACTACCCCTCTGCTTTCTATCTTTTAAACAGTTCCTGATCCACAATAGTACACTGTCTCCTAGCCCATGACTTTTTAATTTCTCCAAGAGTCTCTCATGAGGGACCTTGTCAAAGGCTTTCTGAAAGTCCAGATACACTTTATCAAACAACTCACTTTTGTCTACCTGTTTATTCACACCTCAAAAAACAGATTAGTAAGACAAGACCTTCCTTGGCTAAAGCAATGTTGGCTGTCTCCCATTAAGCCATGACTATCAACATATTCAGTAATTTTGTTCTTTATAATGGTTTCTACCATTTTTCCCAGTACTGACGTCAGGCTCACTGGTCTGTAGTTTCCCGGATCATCCCTGGAACCTTTTTAAAAAATTGGCGTTACATTGGCCATCCTCCAATCTTCAGATATTACAGATGATTTTAATGATAGTTCACAGATTACTAATAGTAGGTCTGCAATCTCATATTTCAGTTCTTTCAACACCCTTGGATGTATGTCATCTGGTCCAGTTAATTTGCTGCTCTTCAGTTTATCAAACAGTTGTAATATATGTTCCCGGTGTATCGATATTTCTTTAAGAGAAGTCATCCCCAAGCTACCACAAGAAACAGACATCCTCGATGATACAATAAACTACTGGAATAACATGATATAGAATACATCAACTGCACCTAACAAAAAATCATCTTCCTCGTGTAGACCAAAAACGGCCCCCTGGTATTCTGACGAAATCAAACCCTGAGAAGACTGGAAAGAAACTGGAGACATACAAAAGATCCAGAGATTCTACACCAATACAGAGAACATCAAAACCAATACACTACCACTATTAATCGATCCAGACAAGAATACCACACAAACATCATTATGAGCTCAATTAATAAACCTAAGGAACTATTCAACATCATGAGAACTCTCACCAACAACCCTCATAAAAACAACACCTTGGAAATACACCCTCAAATAATGGCTGATTACCTAAACAACAAACACAACAATCATACCCATACAATATTGACGACAAATAATCAACCCCATAACATTGTTCTCAGAGAATTATGAGGAACCTTCAGTATCCCATCCACTCAGAAAATTGAAGATATCATTTCATCACTAAACACTACAACTTCACCTGCAGATCCATGCCCCGTTGCTGGGCTTAAAGCAACAAAACAACAAATCAAATCCTTCATCCACAACATAATCTCCACATCACTCAACCAAGGCTACATGCCAACAACTCTCAAACAAGCCATTAAATGTCCAATACTCAAAGACACATCACTCAGTCTGAACGACCCTGCTGCATATAGACCGATCTCCAGCCTACCCTTCATCACTAAAATAATAGAAAAAACAGTTCAAAGACAACTTCAGGACTACCTCGACCAACATGCTCCATTAGACCAACATCAACATGGATTCAGACCAAACCACGGCACTGAAACACTTCTTTTATCATTGCTCAACAGCATTATAAGAGGGATAGACAACACAAGAACAGGATTTCTTCTCATCTTTATGGACATATCCTCAGCATTTGACACAGTCCACCACAGCATACTACTTCAGTGCCTACAAGAGATGGGCCTACATAACAACACGCTAACATGGTTCAGATCATATCTTTCCAATAGACAACAACAAGTGAAATGTGGCACAATCAAATCAGAGTCCTTCCCTATAAACCAAGGAGTCCCACAAGGATCATCCCTCTCTGCAATTCTGTTTAACATCTACATAAAACCAATATGTGAAGTGATCAAAAAACACAAAATGCAATATAAAATATATGCTGATGACATCATGGTATATGTTTGTATAGAAATACACAATCCAGACCTCTTGAATATAACAGCATGCGTAGAAGACATGATCAACTGGCTTAATGACAACAACCTATCAATAAATTACAAAAAGACTGAGGCATTCTTCATCACCAGGGACACATCGTTCACCCCAATACAGTCAATCAAAATACTGCAAAAACTTATAACAGTAAAAAAAGAAGTAATACCTGGGAGTAATAATAGATCAAAACCTCACCATGCAACCACACATAGCAAAAACAACTGCAAACGCCTATTACAAGATGAAGACAATAAGGAGACTAAAACCATTTCTAGACCAGGATCACTTCCGAAACATCTGTCAAGCAATCATCACTCCAACGCTTGACTATTGCAACTCATTATACCAGGGGCTTCCAAAGCAAACTACGGTATATTACCACTCCAACTAGTGCAAAACACTGCAGCTTTTCTAATCACAGGAACAGATTTACATGCCCACATCACACCAATACTTAATAAATTACATTGGCCCCAATCCACTCCCATATCAGATACAAATCAACCTTAATCATATTCAAGATCATTCACCAACTATCAGCATTCATCTTACAAGACACTATAACAAGGGACAAAAGTACCCGACCTAGAAGAAATAACAAAAAGAATATGATTACCACACCCCTTGGATACCAAAAGACCATACAAAACACATCAGAAAGAGCATTATCACTCTATGTTCCATCAATATGGAACTCTCTCCCAGATGACTTGAGGTCAACTTCAGACATAAAGGACTTTCGAAAAAAACTAAAAACTCATCTCTACTCAATTCACTACGGACATATAACCTAACCATATAAACAATAACATGATCCAAATCACTGACTATTGACCCATAGCAACAAACTAATAACCACTAAATAGAACGCCAAAATTGTAAATAGTTGTCATACAGTATCTTCATGACCATGTACATAGTTTCCCATGCTACCTGTCTTTTAAGATCCAGTTGTTCTTTGTATAATGTTATAATGTTAGATAATACTGTTTACTGCTCAACTGTTCCATGTATAATGCTTGTTATGATGTAAACCGCTCTGATTGAAGGACAAAGTGGTATAAAAAATGTTTAAATAAATAAATACAATAAATCTTCTGCCATGGGTAACATCCCTACATCTTCCTCCTTAAAGACCGAAGAAAAGAATTCATTCAGTCTCTCCGCTATGGCCTTGTCCTCTCTTAGTGCCCCCCTTTTACCCCTCTATCATCTAATGGTCCAATTGACTCTCTCACAGGTTTTTTGCTATGAATGTACTTGAAAAAGTCTCTATTATGTATTTTTGCTTCCATTGCAAGCTTATTCTCAAATTCTCTCTTTGCTTGCCTTATCAATTCCTTAAACCTAACAGGCAGAGGCCTTAGCAAAGCAGGTCCTGTGCTCTGAGGGGGTGCTCTAACCCCAAACCAACCATAGGGCAAACCTGCATCTCTCTACATATGGAGGAGGATCCAGTTCCAGCTGTGGAGGTGAGTAACCAATGGGATATGTAGGATCGGGGAGGCCACTTGGTGAATGGGCAGAGCAGTAGCCCATAGGGAACGCACTGCCACAGGTCTAGTTGTGGAACAGTGCATGCAAAGAGTGAGGATGGGTCATGGCACATGCTGGCTCAAGCGCCATGTGCCTGGGTTGTGAAACCTGCCAGCAACTGCCTCTCACAATGAAGGGTCCCTGCCATACCAAGTTGCCTATAACAGTATGCAGCTGCAGACAGCACATGGAAGGATGCAAGAGCTCCCCCTGGCCGGGGATATATAGCAAATGCATGGGCAACACTGACATCACCACAGCATGGGAACTATCCTAGCATTTGCAGCTTGTTTAGGGAAGTGTATGTTGTGGGGGTGTGAATGTGGTTCTAGCTACCCCTAGCCGGTAGTCAGCTGCAACCAGCCATCCCCCCACAATATGGCATAGTTGCTGTCCAACAACATTTTCAGAACATTGAGTCACACATATAGGAACATATGTGGATCCCTCGTATGTCCACACTGATGCTTCCATGTTCCCCACATTTCACCGCATCCTGTGCAGCTGTGAGTTGTGTGCAGCCTCAGACGTTGGCTTTATGCAGCCATGACATACCTGCAACCGAAAACCCTCAAACCACATACCATGGTGAGTTGCCCCAAGAGTGGAGTCACAAGAGGGAGGTACAGAAGAGGTGGTAACAATATAGGCAGTACAAAGAGGCCAGAGGGAAAGGGAGGGGGGCCAGTGCAGCAGAGTGAGGGGGATGGTGTCAGCTGGCATTCATGAGAAGAGATGGGACAGAGTGGGGTGTGTGGTTGGAAATGCTGGGGAGGAAAGTGGAGGCATGTTGCAGGATATATGGGCCTGGGGGTGATCATTAGGGAATGTGAGGGGGCATGTGCCGAAGGAATATGGGTTCATGGGGTCCAGAGGGGAATCACAGGTATATGAGGAAGCTGATGCAGGGGAAAAAAAGGACAGGCACACTGTACTGCTACCTACAGCACTGGAAAAGGCCAAAGACATCATGGGGATGCTAGTGCAGACAACTAGTTAGTGACCGTAACTCCCCACATCTAGTGCCACAAACCATTGGGATCCACACAGAGCTGCAACATGAGAGCTGCCAGGGCCAAAAGTATGTCCTATTGTCAGAGGGGTGGGAAACACACCCATATGAGCACATCAGCACAGGGGTGTGTATGAACCCTTGCACAGGGTACCCAAAGGTGTTACAACTTACAACTGTGGTGAATTCCCCCCAGAGAATGGACATATATGCCCCTGCTGCTTGGGTGCCCAGTTAGCCTGTAAACAGCAATGTATGCAGTCTCACTAATATGTAAGTGTGGGTGGCTAAGAGATAGATTATTATTCTTTACCTTTCTCCCTCAGTGAATATGGTGTATGCCATATGCTGGAGGCTCTCAAATGCTAATTCCGCACCATGGACCTCAGGGAAGGAGGTTGCCACAGCTGCAAGTAAGTGAGACACGGGGCAGTCGCCATGTGCCACCAGGAACATCCATGATGGAATGGAAGTCCTACACTTGTACGTGACATTGATTATGTAGGTTGTACAGCACAATAGGTTTGCTGCAGGCCTCATGGCCCCACTACATGTATTCATCAGCCACATAGTTTATGGTTTATCGTTTACTGAGTCTTGATAGTTCGCATGTTGCAGAGTGTATAGCGCGGTTGCCAATACAATCAAATTGAATCACAACACATCAAAACAGAAAGGCAATGCCATATTAATGCAGGAAAGAGATAATAGAGATACATACATTACAAAATGTAATTGTGGTTACTGTCTGTTCCGCAATTCAGGGTGACAGGTCTACCTCAAAAGCCTGAGTAAAAAGATAGGCTTTCAAGGATCATTTAAATAGGGCAAAGGAGAGTTCAAGACGCAAAAGAGCAGGAAGACAGTTCTCGAGGGCTGGAGCTAGATAGAAAAAGGCAGCATGTCATGTAGATTCATATTTGACTCTTGTGGGTGATGGTAGAACTAGTCGGTTGTCTTGCGAGGATCTTAAGCAGCGCTGTGGTACATAAGGGATAATGGAGGAAGACAAGTAGAGCGGAGCACAATTATGTAATGCTTTGTGTACATGGCACAATTATGTAAAGTTTTGCACATACATGGTGCTGACCCCTGCCTGCACAGTGGCCTACACAGTGTGCACTATCTGTGTGTATGCCTCCCACATTGCTTGCACACAGACAGCTGTGTCACAGGCACTATTGTGCCAATCATGTCCCCAGGGGATGGTGCAGTGTCACTGAGTGGAGGGCATACAACATATGGCTGCAACCCGTGTAAACACTGAGGTGGGTGATGCGGCGGGCCCATGACAATGTAGGAATGTGTGAGTCATACCTGCAAGCTATGACACCACCCACTGCCCACATCTGTATGGTACTCTCAATGGAATGAGCATACAGGATTACACATCAAAAGCAGTGCACCATCATGCACTGACCCTACCTGCCCACCCAGCCAACCATGGGAGATCAGGCAGCATGATAGGGGGCACACCACACAAACAGCAGCATGCCTGGGGGACATATTAATGTATCTATCGTATATACACATAACATCATATATACACACAACATCAACTACCATATCTACGCAGATGACATAATGTTTTATGGACCCATCACAACCACAAACCCAACAAACAGTCACCTATCAGACTGCTTCATTGATGTCTCCAGCTGGCTACAAGAGAACAATCTCTCCATCAACATCAAAAAAACAGAAGCCCTCATTGTGACCAAGGACCCAAACTTCACCCCACCGCCACACCTCACCTTGGAAACAACCCAAATACAAGTTCGACCCCACATAAAATATTTGGAAATCATCATTGATCAAGCGCTTACATTTAAACAACAGATTAAAAAGACAGCCAGAACAATATTCCACAAAGCAAAGACAGTACAACGGCTCAGACCACTCATCGACCCACAGGACTTCAGAACAGTCATGCAGGCCATGACGCTCCCCAACCTGGACTACTGTAATGCAATTTATCACGGACTACCCGCCACCCACACCAACCCCCTATGAACTGCCTTAAACACCACCGCAAGAATCATCCAGAAGGCGAAAAAACACAACCACATCACCCCATTCCTGAGAGAATTTCACATCCTGCCCCTCGAAGCAAGGATTAAATACAAATCCCTCCTACTTATCCACAAAGCCCTCCATCAAACACAGACTTCCCAACTCCGGACTCTACTACCTCACCCTACCCTCAACAGACCAACCCATCAGACCACCAGCAACACTCTCACTATCCCCCAGGAATGAACTAAGTTCAATCAACAAACCTGTAACAGAGCATTCAAACTATACGCACCCTCCCTTTGGAACTCCCTTTCGAGCCAGATCCTAAGCACCAGAGACCTCTCCACATTCCGGAAACAGCTAAAAACCATCCTGTTTCACCTTGGACCTGAAACAGACATCTCTCAATGACTGTACACCCGGACCCTCTGACCTACCCCCTCAGCTACCATCTAAGAGACTTACGTCAAACATCAACTGTCTAGTACTATTACTTTCTGTTCAAATCATCTATGTTATCCCCCCTGGTGACGGCCTTCTCTGTCAAACTGATTATTGTCCCCCCCCCTTTTTATTAAACTACTTTGACCCGGTGAAAAGCGGGATATAAATGCAGCTAAATAAATAAATAAAAATATATGCAACTGGTTTTATATAACCGCCATATCATAATGTCATGGTTGCTTACATGGAACAGTGATATGTAACCTAACCTGACATGGAACAGGATGAAATTTGCTTAACTGCAATTAACTAAACTAAAATATAGTATTGTTAGCAGTAGAGCAATAAATACCTTCTCAACTTAAATAGAGTAGCTTGTAGATGGGTGGCAACCTTGGGGAAGCAGGCAGCATGCATGCTAGGTACGCAATGTGTGTGTGTGTGTGTGTGTGTGAGTCTCCCCATGTGTCTGCTATGTTGCATCTCCTGTAGGTATGAGGTCATGCATATGTTACAGCCCACTGTCCTTCTCCCTACAGCCAGAGAAGCAGAGGAACTGCGACACAGGACTGGCAGGACCCCAGCCACCCTAGCACCAGCCAGCATGACCCCACGGGCCGCCACCACCAGCAGCTCCTCTGCGAGCACAGACAAGGAGAAGGACCTGGAGAGCACCTCCAGTAGGGTAACTGCCCGAGCACAGTGCAGGAGAGGAGGAGGTGGAGAGCAGTGAGGAGGAGGAGGAGAGAGGAGGAGATTTAGAGCATGGTGGAGGAGGAAGGAAGATGATGGAGGAAGGATACCGGAGAAGGAGGAGGAGGATGATGGAGGGAGAATGCCGGAGGAGGAGGATGGTGATGGAAGGATGATGCTGAAGGAGGAGGAGGATGGTAGAGGGATGGTGGTGGAGAAGGAGGAAGATGATGCAGGGATGATTCCAGAGGAGGAGGAGGAAAATGATGGAGGGAGCATGCCAGAGGAGAAGGAGAATGATGGAAGGATGATGCCAGAGGAGGAGGAGGAGGATGACAAAGATGAGGAGGAGATGGAGAAGAAGGCAGAACAGTAGGAACCATTGATCCCCATTGATACCAGGGTGATACCACCCCCCAGCTGAGCCTGGTCAGCCTACCATGCCAGCTGCCTTCATCAGGAGATGTCATAGCCGTGGTGGGGGGGGGGCACTGCAGACACCCAGTTCACCTGTCCAGATAAGGGGCAGGACCAGCACCAGACATCCCAGTGCTGGCCCCCTATGTAGGCCCACTGCCAGACCAATCTAATGCACTGGGCAACTTGATGCAGGAGATGTGGTTCCTTCGGGATGCAGTGCTGGACTCCACAACACTGCTCAGCCAAGGGCTACATGCCATTGTGGTGGCCCTGAGTCACAGGGAGAGCCCTAGGCCCATAGGGCTATGGCTCCCTCTTTCCAGTCACTCATTGTGGAGTGGAGTAGCCGCCTAGTGAGCAGATGAGTGGATTGGGAACAAGAGACCAGGGTCTGTGTCCCACTGACACTCTTTGTGGCCCTGGGTAAGTAACCTTTTCCTCCATTGGCTCAGACTATCACAATTTATCGATGTTCTTTCATTCTGTACATAACCATGTTGATGTCACAATTTTAACCTCTGTGACAAGATGAGAAAGCACTGCATGGCACCTGTATATGTTACAAATAATATCTGTATAGTACTGTTGAATAACCATGTAAATGTCACTGCAATGTGTGTGCCTCTGTTGATTGATGATTGTTGTTGTCCTGAGTGCAATAAAATGATCCTTGTATATACTTCATTTTGTTATCATTGCTGACAGCATCATAGGTATTAGTGATAGTGGGTAGCACCTAGCAGGTCATGGCATGTGTAGGTTGCTGTATAGGTATTAGGGCCTGGGTCTGCACAAATGTGGTATGTAGCATGCACAGGCCAAGGTCGTGTACACAAAATGACTCACAAGGTAGAAATGCAGGCAGAGTAAGAGTATGGCTGGTATGGGAGGGCATGGGTGGATGGGAACATGGAAAAGGCTACACTGAGATGATGAGGGACCATGGTGACCAGGATCCTATCTCTAAGAATGGTTGGCTCATGGTACAGGTACCTGATAGCATCCGAGAAACTGACACAGGTTACCCCATGTAACTCCCAGCCGAAGCCATGGAATCCATGTATCACCTTAGATACGGGTTCATGGACCCCTCCCCAAGGATGACATACATATTTGTTTGATATCCAGCTACAGTGCCAACTCTACAGTATGTAGCTACTCTGTTTACGAATACCGGAGTTTCTGAATGCATTGAATGAGACCAATATCCTCTCTGTATTGTCCTAAGTGGCTACATTCTTGCCCCATTGCGTCTCCCCTTGCCCCCCTACATCTTGACAAACGGATCCAGGGTGAGGTCTTCCACTTCATTCAGGACATCATTGTCCTCTATCACCTAGGTCTCCACTCAGCTGTCCCATTTGACATTCAAATGCCCTAACCTTTGAAAGAATTCCCATCTGCTGCTACATGGCATGTGCAGCACAGCCACATAGGTGTGGAGGAGTGGCCTAGTGGTCGGGGCAAGGTACTTCAGGCCAGAAGGTTGGGGGTTCAAATCCCACTAGAGGACAGCAACCTTGGGCCGGAAGGACTGGGGTTTCTAGTCCCACAGGTGCTCCTTGTGGTCTTGGGCAAGCCACTTAACCCTCCATTGCTCATGTTCCCTGTAAAATAGTTATCTCCAAGTTGTAATGCCCTGTTCAATGTAATTTCAGTTTGTTCAATGTAAACTGCACTGATGCAGTATATAAGAGAATATAAATAAAATAGGTGGCATGCCTGACCATACTGATGATGATAACCAATGGTATGGCAGAAGTGGCACTGCCCCTCATAGTGGGAACTGGCCCCTATGTCATCTTTCCTCAGCATGAGTCACATTTGGCCTTTCAAAGGCTGTGCATGTTGCCCCATGGGAATGGCAAGCATCAATCACTATGCCATACAATCCTATTCTATCCCAACATATGTTTTTATACTGCTACCCTTCCAAACTCTGTGGTTCAGTGTGGTTAACAGCCAAAAAGCAGATCACATCACATCAAAAACCCTCACTGAGAATTATGTTGTGGAATCATCAGGCATGTCTTCCAGCTCTTCCCAACATGTGACATAAAGAGGTAACCCCTCATGTTCAAGGGTTTTGTGGCCCATAATTCTGCAGTCTCATAGGATAAGTTATCTGTAAATCAATCCTATTGCTGATACCTCTAACAGGATGGAAATAATGGGGCACAGGATGTTTGGGTATGCTTTGAATCAGTTACTTACTGCAGAGGAATACCAGGTTAGAAACACCAATTCATATAAACATTTCTACAACATCACATTATCCTTAAAAGGGACCTCTTGGGAAACCCCCAAACTCAATATCACTTATGGGATGATGGAGTCACTCCTGTGTGCCTAGGGAACTCCAGGGTGTCTTGGGTGTGAGTATATGGCTGCTGTGACAGGAGGGGCGGGCAGCATGTGCTCACCACCATGTGAGTATGCTATGTCAGCTGTGTGATTGTGGATACCATTAGTACTTTGGGAATGCATAGCTACTATACCCTGTGCTTGAATAGCAGCATGGACAAATGTGTGTTTGGTGAGGGTTGCACTGTCAAGAGGACAGCATGGGCAGGCCACTTAACAGCTGCAGTGCAGACACACCATGGTTGTTGGGGGCAAATGGATGTGGTTCCCCTAGGATGCCAACCCTGAGCAACCATGCCAATCACTATATCTCAGTGTAACTAGCCTACAAGTCATTGGGCATGTATGTTAGCCTACAAGTCATTGAGTACGTATGTTAACAGTGATATGTCTCCCATTATCATTCTGTATATGCGGTTATCGGTCATCATTTCAATATGACTATCAAAACATCAAAGGGCTACCATTGCACTTTCAGGGTGACTACATATTGGGTTACAAGGGAAAGGGCGAATCTACATTTGAGTGGCAGGGAGTGGAGATGACTGGGAACAGAAGAGGGACTTGTACTGGATGATTTATACACCAGTAGTTTATATGATGGGTGATGGGTTCTCCATCACATCACAACCATTATATTGACGCTGCCTATCCACCATCCACACACAGCACTGCAGTGCACACCTGTACTCTGATGCCAATGCACGCAGCACTTGCCCTTCCTGCTCACTCTTTTCAGACTGCAGTTCCAGCCCTATACCACTGTGCCCATAGCAACAGGCATACACATCATCAGCCGCAAATGTGTTGACCAGAGGATATAGGCTACTGGCCAATGTACACCAGTGCCATAGAACAGGGGCAGCAGCCTCATGCATGATACCCCATTCCCTAGCAAGGGCTAGACCTAGAGGTGGGCCACAGTGATTAGAAACATAGAAACATAGAAATATGATGACAGAAAAAGACCACATGGCCTATCTAATCTGTCCTTCCATATCAACAACTACAACAGTCCTCTTTTTACCTTTAGAGATCCTCTATGTTTGTCCCATGCTTTTTTGAATTCAGTTACTGTCCTCATCTCTACCACCTCCACTGGGAGACTATTCCACGGATCCACTACTCTTTCCATAAAGAAATATTTCTGCATATCACTCCTGAATCTATCTCCCTTCACCCTCATCCCATGTCCTCTCGTAGCAGAACTTGCTTTCAATTGAAAGAGGCTCTCTCCCTAAACATTTATGCCACGGAGGTATTTAAACATCTCAATCATATCACCTCTATCCCGTCTTTACTCTAAGGTGTACATATTAAGATCCTTAAGTCTGTCCTCATATGCTTTATAATGAAGACCACTAATCATTTTAGTAGCCACCCTCTGCACCGACTCCTGTTCACATCCTTTTGAAGGTGCGGTCTCCAGAATTGCACACTATACTCCAAATGAGGTCGCACCAAAGACTTATACAGAGGCCTTATCACCTCCTTTTTTCTGCTAGCCATTCCTCTCCGTATGCACCCAAGCATCCTTCTAGCTTTTGCCGTCGCCTTTTCTACCTGTTTAGCTACTTTAAGATCATCAGACACAACCACGCCTAGGTCCCGCTCTTCTTTAGTGGACAAAAGTACTTCACACCCTATACTATATTGCTCCCTTGGATTGCTGCAGCCCAAATGCATGACCTTACATTTTTAACATTAAATCCCAGCTGCCAAATTCTAGACCATTCTTCAAGCTTAGTTAGATTCCTCCTCATGTTATCTACACCTTCCTGGGTGTCTACTCTATTGCAGATTTTGGTATCATCCGCAAAGAGGCAAACCTTACCCGACAGCCCTTCCGCTATATCACTAACAAAAATTTAAAAAGAATCGGACCAAGGACAGATCCCTGGGGCACACCACTGGTAACATCCTTCTCCTCAGAGTGAGCTCCATTTACTTGTACTCTTTGTCGCCTCCCACCCAACCAATTTCTAACTCAAGCAGTAACTTTAGGGTCCATCCCTAGGGTGCTCAGTTTGTTTATAAGTCGCCTGTGAGGAACAGTGTCAAAGGCTTTACTGAAATCTAAATACACCACATCTAGAGCTCTCCCTTGGTCCAACTCCCTGGTCACCCAGTCAAAGAAATCAATCAGATTTGTCTGACAAGACCTGCCTCTGGTGATTGTGCCCTGGGTGAATCTCAAGCTGTACAACCTTTGTGGTTGTTAAACTCCATAGATTGGCTTTGACTGACCTGCTGTTGCTGCTCTTGGCAACTGCCTACATAGCCTCCTGTATTACCGCCATTGGCACTGTATACAGTAGGGTGGCTGTGGTACAAGCTCTGTAGCATGCAATAGAGCACTCCTGCCATCGATTTGCCCAGTTTTGCCACAAGCCAGTGCATGGTTATTCGAGCCGAAATGCTAATCGTGCAGCGTGGTATATTCCACATACCTATATAATGTCTACAAACCGCACACACCCCATATACCATTTACCAGGATAGCATGGCTTGTGATAAGGAAGCTTATCATAGCTCAGGAAGGAGCTATAGAAAAGGTGAAGTGACTCTGAACAAGCAACCTGTCAGTTCTGGTAGAAATAAGAAAACAGAATTTTCCCATAAAAGACTACCAGTCCCAGAATGCACCAGGTTTCCAACAGCCATTAGAGGAGCTGAAGTGGGGAAACGTGTGTTCAATCAGGAGGGCTATGAGGTAATCCCTAAGCACTCATCTCAAAGGGCAGGGCCTGATTCAGCACAGCTGTGCTGTGTTAGGGAGGAGCACTCATCTAAGCAGAATAAAGGTAGAGTTTATTCTACAGAGGATCATCATCTTCATGATCAACTTGGATATCCTCATCCTCAGTTTCATCTGAAGGATCATCAGAAGCAGAAGCCAGAGCGGAGGGACAGAGAGGGCAAGAAACCCTTTGGAAGAAAGAAAAGAAAAGCCTTTGAGAGGTCTAGAAGAGTCCGGAGCAGTACGTATACTGGGAGGCATTCCAAGGGCCAGTATACACCATTGGACTGGGGAAAGCCAGAGGAATGGTGCTGCAGAGCTAGGAATCTCCAGACGGTACCTGTGAGGGAGACGGCTGCACTTGGAAGGGACCCTAAGACCCATGCCAGAAGGTATGTGAAGAGAGACCCAGTGTCCAGGGATCTGGATTGGAAGGCTGGACATAAGAACTGGACTACATATTGGCCAGGCTATATAGAGAGGAACTCTAACAGCAATGGAAGCTCAGGTATGAACACTGATCTATGCCCTAGCTATCACCTTGAAAGACAGCAGAGAAAAAAGTATTCTCCTGAAAGTGCTCCATTGAGAAATTCATCTGTGCCAATCCATGATATTGAGCCCATGATTGTTGAAGAAGGGGGAGACGTTGCAGTTGAAGAATGTGTTTACATGGACTGCTCTCTGTCTAAACTCCTTTGGTAATTTTCTGTTACAAAATACAGCAACCATCACAAAGAAATACAAACTTGTTCTTTAATCTGCTCAGAAAAGCTCCTGAGTAGGATTTTTAGCCACGCAGTAGAAAGCAAGCCAGCTAAGGGGTTTCAGCTGGGTAACTGCTAGCAATTGAGCCTTACCTAATTGCTTGTGAGCTCTGAGGGAATCACTTCTGAATCTATGTGGGAAGATATAAGAAGTTAACCTGAAAAGAACAGTTTTTCTCCTCTTTGTGGATATTGTTTGTTGTTTGATACACTGCTAAGAAAATATTAGCTAAAGCCTACAGAAAAGACCAGTTTGTTACCAACCAGGTCTTATTTCTTTTGCATTGTTTGCCTGACAAGTTCAAATGTTGTTTTCCTGATTTTGTTTTTTTCAAGTTAAACACTGAAAGCAAGTAACCTGATTTATGTGCTACCAAGCATATCTGTGTTGGGAGAAATAACCCCATAAATAAATATCTTATTGGCTTTACCCTTAAGCACAACTAATTATTGTGAGCAGCTGTGTCTGGTGTGAATGGACTGCATTGCCCACAATCCCTTGCAAATCATATTGATATATGCACTTGCCAAGACTGTGAACGTTCTCACCCAGGCAGCCGTCTGACAGGCTTTACTTGCCAAGACCACATATTCCATTTACCCATGTGTCACAGATGGCCGTCTTGCGCCTTGGACTATCCCCAGTTATAGTTCTAGACAGTTATGGCGGCTCCTGGCGGTATGCCTTGGCGCCCTTATTCCATTTTCCAGTGGGTAAACTCTGAATGAGTTACTTTTGTAGGTTTAGGCATGGCCTGACCTGGATAGGATGTCATAACCACGTACCTTGTGCAGTTTACACGGGTAGCATTCCACCCTCATTCCCTTTAGTCTGCAAGCATGGAAATGCCTATGAAGAGAAGATGCAAGGCCAACTTCTCTCTCGCTGAGACCTCCATGGCTCTGGGCCTCATAATGCAGCACCATGCCACCCTTTTCACATTGGAGGAAGCCAGTACCCAGCAACAAGGTTGGCAGGACATCGTCCTCAGGGTTAATACTGTCCACCAGCACAATCCTGATGTGGAGGACATAAAGAAGAAGTAACAGCTGGTCAGGCAGACTGCCAAAGAGAAGAACGCCTCATACAGTAAGTTGCCACCTGAGCAGCAGCAGCTCCTGAGCCCCCCTGGAGGAACAGGTCCTGCAGTTCATGGAGGATTTGGTGGTCTCTGGAGTTGGCGGCAATGATAGCAGCACTTCTGCCACACAGGATGGTGGATAGATCCTGCTCCCTGGCCGATGCTTGACAGGCTATAATGTTCCTACATGTTTCACACATGGCTGATTTTTCTTCCCTACTACTGTTCACTGTGTGGAATCTTTTGTTCATCAACATTTATTTATCTATTTATTTTTATTTATTTTTTATTTATTTTTTTTTTATTGAAATTTAACAAACTTACAGAAGCAAGCATAAAGAAACATTAGATGATCCATGTTGGAAATCAATGCACACAATAAACAGTAATACATCAATCCTAGCCCACAATATGGGGAGATATTAAAGAATCAAAATAAGAAAAACTCAAGAGCAAAGCTCTAATTTCAGACAGCATTTAAACAAAACCACCCACCCCAGTCACTTAGTGCCAAGCCCCTCTTTATCAGAAAGAAATGCCTCAAGCTGAGTAGGATCAAGAAATATAAACCTTGATCCCTGAAATGTTATCAAACACTTACAGGGATATCGAAGAAAAAAAGTAGCTGGTAAGGCAACCACCCTAGGCTTAAGGGCCAAAAAACCCTTTCTCCTAGTTTGAGTTGCCCTACAAACATCTGGAAATAATTGAACTCTGAGACCACAGAACGGAACTGACATATTTTTAAAGTAACTCCGAAAAACAAGAGCTCTATCTTGATCAGACAAAAAAGATACCAACAATGTGGCTCTGGAGGAAATATTGTCTTGGGAGTCCTCCAGGAATTTGGTGAGCCCTAGGCTACTTTGGCCCTGAACTTCATCAAACACCCCCGGAGAACCCCGAGCAAGCCCTTTACCAGTCAAATAATAAACATTAAAGAGACCAATGGAGTCAGCCGTAGCCAAGCCCAAGACCTCTCTAAAATACTTCCTCAATAAAATTTCAGCAGACAGTAAACGACAAATAGGAAAATTTAACATACGAATATTTTTTGCACGTAACATATTATCATACTGTTCCATCCTGTGATGTAAAACTAAACTATCTTTAATATGAGAGGAATTTACAGCCTTAAGAGCCTGACACTGATTTTCACAACCAATAACCAAATTTGAAATATTCCCCACCCTAGTTCCACTGCTAACAAACGGGTAGTAATCTCAGATGAGAAACTACAAAGTTGAACAACAGTAGGCACTAAGGAACTTTCAATACGGGTTACCACCCGCCAAATATCAGCCAGAGTTACCTGATCATCAGGTACTACTCTGGCTTCACCTGGCACGGGTGCCCACACTACCGGTTCCAGTTTTTCCCCCGCTTCCGTCGGGGTACTCTGCAGAAACCGCTCTCCATCAGCAGCAGAGACTGGAGGGGATGTATAAACTGGAGGAGAAGGTGGTGTCCGGTCCGGGGAACTCAAGGACACCGGAGAGGGCTGGAGTGTCAGAAATTCAGGGTCAAGTATAGCATCAGCACCAGTCAGTACCTTAACGTGTCTGTCCATAGGACCCACCGCAGGCTCAGCTGGTACCGCCACCTCCGTCTTTTTCTTCCTTTTACCCATTAAAGCACCTCAGCAAAGAACGGCTCTGGATACTATGCTCCTTCGATGCTCCAAGGGGCTCCCAAGGGGCCTGTTATGCCCCTTGTATCTAGCCCCTTCTATCGTTGCCCCGGCTAGCGCCTCCGGCTGCGCCAGGCCAACGGCCTTTTAAGGGAGACTCCCAAGGTGATTCTCTCCCTGTTCCAGTTTTTGAAGAGGCCCCCGATGACGTCGGGGCCGCCGGAACAGAAGCCTGCCACTCCAGACCTCTGCGCTGCCTCTCTGCTCTCCCAAGGCGATACTCTCCCTGTTCCGGTTTTTGAAGAGGCCCCTGATGACGTCAGGGCCGCCGGAACAGAAGCCTGCCACTCCGGACCTCTGCGCTGCCTCTCTGCTCTCCCAAGGCGATTCTCTCCCTGTTCCGGTTTTTGAAGAGGCCCCTGATGACGTCGGGGCCGCCAGAACAGAAGCCTGCCACTCCGGACCTCTGCGCTGCCTCTCTGCTCTCCCAAGGCGATTCTCTCCCTGTTCCGGTTTTTGAAGAGACCCCCGATGACGTCGGGGCCGCCGGAACAGAAGCCTGCCACTCCGGACCTCTGCGCTGCCTCTCTGCTCTCCCAAGGCGATTCTCTCCCTGTTCCGGTTTTTGAAGAGGCCCCCGATGACGTCGGGGCCGCCGGAACAGAAGCCTGCCACTCCGGACCTCTGCGCTGCCTCTCTGCTCTCCCAAGGCAATTCTCTCCCTGTTCCAGTTTTTGAAGAGGCCCCCGATGACGTCGGGGCCGCCGGAACAGAAGCCTGCCACTCCGGACCTCTGCGCTGCCTCTCTGCTCTCCCAAGGCGATTCTCTCCCTGTTCCGGTTTTTGAAGAGGCCCCCGATGACGTCTGGGCCGCCGGAACAGAAGCCTGCCACTCCGGACCTCTGCGCTGCCTCTCTGCTCTCCCAAGGTGATTCTCTCCCTGTTCCGGTTTTTGAAGAGGCCCCCGATGACGTCGGGGCCGCCGGAAGAGAAGCCTGCCACTCCGGACCTCTGCGCTGCCTCTCTGCTCTCCCCATTTATCTATTTATTTAACATTTCTTATATACCGCCTTTCATGATATCAAGGCGGTTTATATTGAACAAACTGAAATTACATTGAACAGGGCATTATAACTTGGAGATAAATATTTTACAGGGAAAATCTACCCTCATTCTCACTCCAGGCCCCAGAATGCTGTCCTCTGTGCTCTCCCATGCCCCATGTACTCCCTCATAGAGCTGCTAGGGCCACCCACACCCTTTCCCCTCCCTCACCCTTATTTTCCTTGACAGGTACCCAGATGTGTGGGCTACTGTACCCTTGGAGTCATAGGGGTGCCTTATTGTAGCATGCATTGTAATATTGTTTCGCCTATGGACATATCCAGACCACTCCCACCAACAGGGTCAGAAGATCGGTAGCACTCAATACACTGATAGTCTCGAAATCAATAACCCAATGCACCCAGTCAACAGCAAACAGGGCCTTCAAGTTCTCTGCACCAAGATGCTGGAATACCCTACCTCCCAACATCCGTGCAATTCCCGACCTATTCCAGTTTAGGAAGGCCTTGAAGCATCACCTCTTCCTCCTGTACTACCCGGTAGAAGATGCTATAAAAGCCTCACCCACGTGTACCTCACAAAACACCCACGGCTAGACCAATGGTGTGAACCCTCACTGCTGCATTACTGTAAATAGTTACCCCTGTTATCCAAGTTTTTAATACCCGTTCATTGTAAACACAGAGTACCTAAGGAAATGTGTAGGTCTATGTTCATTGTAAACCGCACTGATGTTGAATAGCACGGTATAAAAGAAACTGTAAATAAAATAAATAATAAATATCCACTGTCCTTTGTCCAGTGATGGCATTTTCTCCTGCAGTGCCTGTGACTCTGCTCTGGGCATCCAGGAGCACATCAAGGTATTCACCTATAGGCAGTGTGACTCATACTTGCAAAGTACAGTACTTACACGTATGCTAGAGGTTTACACCCCCATACTAGATGTCATGCCATGTTCTTGAATGCACAAGTGTGAGGGGCAGCAGGCCTATCAACAGTGTGTGCTTTCTATGCCCTGGGTACCAGCCCTATATGCAGAGATGTGCATACAGTGTAATGTATCTCCTCTCACATTTGTTCTGCTCCTTGGGGTGTACCTGGCTGAATGAATGGCTACCACCATGGGCCCTTGCAGGGAGGGTGTGGGGCAGACAGGCGTACTGTTTGCTGATGTGTCGCCTCTCTAATGTTAGAAGCACACTGGGATTGTACCTGGGGCACCCCTCTGGTGGCGGGAGATAGTTGAAGTGACAGCAGGCCTCATGGGGTCCACCTGTGCCCCTCTTCTATCAGGGCTGGTGGACGCTCAATGCAGGACCATTCCAATTTCTGTGACTATTGCTGAGGCTTCACCTGTGTCACTCTTGCTCTCTTACAGACCAGCCAGAATCTGGAATATCACAGTCAGCAGCTGCCGATGGAGGTAAGGCTCCCTATCCTTCAACTGCAGCAGGATGCAGCAATAACTAGCAGGACGTCGTGGCTGCTGTCAAAGTTCAGCAGGCACAAACTGAGCTACCTACAGCAGAGATGGACTTTCCAGTCTCTGATGAGGCAGCTGACAGTGGCCCTGATGACATAGATCAGGGGCTTCTGTGGGAGGAGGCAGAGATCCTTCAGTCCACAGAGGCCATTCATGAGGAGCTTTGCTGCATGCACCAGGAACTGCAGGTCACCAATGAACTCTAGCAGGGGCAGAATAGTAGGGAGCGGTGCTACTGGGAGGCACCTCATGCGTGAGATGGCAACCTATAAGGCTACTATAGCTGGTGCTTTTCGGCAGCTGGTGGCAGCCTAGCAGGATAGAGGTGCTGGCTAAGGGGGCAGGCCAGACTCACCTCCAGATGGCACTGCATCAGCAGAGACTGGCTACCTCTCAGTGGAGGATGCTGGCAGCATGACCTCAGACACAGCTCCACCGCAGCACAGTGCACGTGTAGCCAAGTGTCCAGGGCCAGAGCATGGGCTGGGGGATGGGGTTGGGAAGAGGGCACCCAAGTGTTCAGCATTTATGTCTAAAAAAAGGTCTTCTTGTGCACTAGAATGTCTCCCAGATAAGTTTGTTCCTCGTGGTGAGTGCTATGATCATCTGGTGTTGGCTCCCATTCTGCACCCCTTCCTCATCAGCAGCCTCTGCAGCATCAGCATCACCTGCTACCTCACCCTCTGGATTGGGGTTGCCCTGCTGCATGGCTAGGTTGTGCAGGATGCAGCAAGCAGTGAAGAACCTGCACACCCACTCTGGACTATACAGAAGCTCACCCCCACTGCGATCAATGCATCTGAAGCAGCTCTTCAGTACTCCTATTGCTCTTTCCACCACAGCCCTGGTCCTCTGGTGCGTCTGATTGTATCGCTCCTCCTGTGATGTCTGCAGGTAGCGCAGTGGTGTGAATAGCCAGGTCCTTCGTGGGTATTCACGATCACATGTGGGGCCAGAGGGACAGGCTGGGGCCAGAGGGACAGGCACACATCATTACAGCTATTGTGCATGGTGTCAGGGCTAGCAGAGTGGGTTGGTGGATATATTGGTTGTGCCTTTCACAGGATGTGGACATGTAGCTGGACATTCTGGTGACAGTTCCAGGTGAGCTAAGGTGCTTGACTGATGCTCAAGGTCCTGGTGTGTCTCCAGGATGATGTGCCCATGCTCATTCTATGATTATCAGGGCTGGCCAAGGGTTTCTGCCGACCTAGTCAGAAACCGCAGCCTCATTGACCACCTGCTGATGCCCCCCCCCCCAGCTGCCACTACTGCCCGTGCCACCTCCAGCTGCCGCCAACCCCCAGCTGCCTATGCTGCTTAGCTCGCCTAGTGGACGGGCCAGCCCTGATGATTGTGAAATCACAAACACCACAGAGGACGTGCTCATACACAACAGCAAAGATACAAAAGTGCTTTACAATACCTTGGGGAAACTGCTAGGTACTTGTGACCAAGATTGGCCACTGTTGGAAACAGGATACTAGGCCTGATGGACCTTGGTCTGACCCAGTATGGCATATCTTATGTTCTTACATTCTTAATAGTAGTTGCTCCATGGGGGACCTCAGCTGCAGATCGACCCGCCTGGAGTTACTATAGCTGGTTCAAAAAACGTACTCCCACTATGCCTTTTTTGTTTGTTCCCCATGACAGATATTTATATTGGGATTTGAATTTTTGGCATTCTTGGTTTATGACAGCTCTGGTCCAATTTTATGCATACCTGCCCCCTACAGCTGTTGGGCAGAGTTCCCCCTGTGACTGCATCTCCTTCATGTCTCCTCAGCTTGCAATCTTGGGGTCGTCTTTGATTGCCCTCTCTCCTTCTCCACACACTGATAGCTAAAACCTGCTGTTTCTTTCTCTATAACATCAACAAAATTTGCCCATGCCTTTCTAAACACACTACTAAGACACTTATCCATTCCTTAGTCACCTCCCATCTAAACTTTTGTACCTCACTCCTCGCTGGTCTCCCTCTAAATCATCTCTCACCCCTTCAATCTGTTCAACATTCAGCTGCATGGCTAATCTTCCACCAACCTTGTCATGCTCATATTACCCCTCTTCTCAAGTTGCTTCATTGGCTCCCTATCTGTTTCTGCATCCAGTTCAAACTTCTCCTGCTGACCAATAAGTGCATTCACTCTGCAGCTCCTCACTACTTTTCATCTCTTATCTCTCCCTACACCTCTCCTTGGGAACTCCACTCTTCTGGCAAATTGCTTCTATCTGTGCCTTTCTCTTCTATTGCTAATTCTAGACTTTGCTCCTTTCATCATGCTGCTCCTTATGCCTGGTACAAACTACCTGAGTCTGCACGTCCGGCACCCTCTCTGGCCCTTTTCAAATCCAGTCTGAAAACTCGCCTCTTCGCTGCCGCTTTCCGATCTTGACTCACCTGATCTCCTTTGTGTTTCCTTTCCATTCCCACTAGATGTATCCCATGTCTACAGCTACTATATTGTCTATCATGACTTGATTGTAAACTCTTATGAGCAGGAACCATCTTTTACATGTGTCTGCAGCGCTGCATTTGTCTTGTAGCGCTATACAAATGTTCAGTAGTAGTAGTAGTAGCAGTATTTCCTCATCTGAATCCTTCAGATGTCCCATTGCGTGAACCTCCTGTGTTGGGGCTTCTCACATAATAATGTTCAGGTACAGATGGATCCAATTCTGGGGTGTCCCAACACAGGGTAGCTTGCAGTACTCGCTTTCCATCACATGACCTCCCACCTGTGTCCACTCACTGAGCAACCAGGCATCTCTGAGGTGTCCATTGGCTACTGCTTGTCCCAAGCCTGACTGCCCAAGGATGAAGGTATCATGTCAGGAATCCAGGAATCTGGCACACACATCTGTGATACACAAAAACAGGCAATGAAGGTCCCTTGGAGGAAAGCAGCTTTATTAGAAGGTTCGCCCTACATATGTTTTGGCCCAACTGGCTTTCTTCAGTGGACTATGACCGCAAAAGCTGACAAAAGCAGATATTCATACCCACAAGAGGTCACTGAACTGATCGTTGTAAATTATCGGATGCTTCGAGATTTTGGGAGATAACTGGGTAGGTGAGAATCTGTAATACCCGGTTATGGCGCAAATGGGTAAGTGCTCTTTGCAATGCCTAAGGCTTTGAATATTGGGCTCGTAATGTTTAGCTTGAACTGTAGAATGTAGCAGGTTTTTTCCTAATAAAAGAAGGTGTTGCGGCTTAGCTTGAGAGGAGTCACAGGAGACTGCTCAGGTTATCAAGCCTGTGAATTCCTCCACTTAAGCTTAAGCAGACACTGTTATGGTATAATTCTGTGTGTGTGTTTTCATTTCATTCCTTGCTTGAATTTAGAAAATTGTAGCCAAAGAACTAAGGGAGGATTTTACTTAGTGCCTGATCAGAAGTAGATCACTCAAATATTCATTTTGCCAATCCTGCTAGGCTTCATGATAGGGCTTTATGCACTTTCCTGGAGGACCATGACCGAAACAATATATCTCATTTCCCACACAGCAGGCTGGCCATACCCTAGATCTCATTATCACACATCATGATTCATTAATCACCCATATAGTACAACACTTCCGGGTCTGCTCATTTTCTTATCTGCTTTGACCTATTACTTCCATCATGTATGGATTGCAGACTGATATCTGTGAAGAAGATGGTGCCTGCTTTGCAACGATGCCTGACTCCTGCCGCACTTACACGATTCACTGCCGCTGACTCACTTTTTCTCCCGAACTTAGAAAATGTATCATTTGAAGACCAGGCAATTGCCTGGCACTCTAGGCTGTCCTATGCCCTCGATTCACTCGACCCCCAAGTTACTTTGTTTTTTTCTGCCATAGACCTAATCAGCCCTGAATTCACCCAGGCTTGGCTCTAACAAGGAGGCAGCTTAGAAAGATCGAGAGGCAATGGCAGAAGCATCCTCAACCTACCATCTTGAAAACCTTTCAAGATATGCATTCTTAATATTGTTCACAGATAATCACAGCCAAAAAAGATTATTTCACCAATGCAATCACTAACTTGGCCCGATCCCCTAGACAGCTTTTCTTAATAGCTTCTCAATTGTCTGAGATAACCACTATACCCCCTCATTTTTGTCCATGGCATTGCCCATCAGTCGACTGTCTGTTTGACTACCTTTTCAATAAAGTTGAGAATCTTCGTCATCAAGTCCCAACTCCAGCACCCTTCACTTTTCCCATTGCTCCTCTATCTCTGTCAGCAGTCCCAACTCATGTCTGATCTAGCTTTACCTTTTATCTTTATCTTTATTATATCGTTTGATTGACTGCCCAAGCCAAGGCATGAGGGCAGTTTATAATAGTAAAATACTGCAGTCAGAGAGGAAAGGAACACCAAAATATAAGACAGGAAAGTGAAGAGGATAGGACATATAGAAGCAAAAGGCACATGACAGAAAATCAAAGGTTAGGAGGAAAGAGGTGAGGACAAATCAAAAGCATGACAGAAAAGGTGGGATTTCAGCAATGATTTTAACATGGGATGGGAATGCTCTGCACGGAGGGAGGGGGAAAGGGAATTCCACAGGGCAGGACCAAGGAAGAAAAAAGCCGAATGATGAATATGTTCAAGACGGGCCCGGGCTGGGGAAGGGAGGCCCAAGTGATTATTGTATATTATGCACAGGGCGCGAGGAGGGAGATGAGTCTAGATGAGATCAGCGAGGTATTGGGGGGTACCAGTGTGGATGGTCTTGTGGACTATGGTGAAGATCTTATACTGGTAGCAATATTGCAGAGGAAGCCAATGGAGTTGAATGAGAAGAGGGGTAACATGGTCCCTGTGAGAGGTGTGGGTGAGGAGGCGAGCAGCAGTATTTTGGATGAGCTGGAGATGATGGATTTGGTAAAGGGGTACACCTGCCAGGACGATGTTGCCGTAGTCGAGGCAGGATAGGAGAAAGAACACCGTGAGCGAGACCAAGGAAGAAACAGGCAGGAGGGAGCATACTGCACGAAGCTGGTGAAGGGTACAAAAAGAGCATCGGGAAGGAGGGAAGAGATATGGTGGTGGAAAGAGAGAGCCGGATCAAGAGTGACCCCTTAGTAATGCAAGGACAAAGTGAGTGGAATAGGAGTCCCGGATAAGGAGGGGGAGAGGTCCGGGATAGGGGCATTAAAGGTGAGCCATATGACTGCCGACTTAGAAAAAGATTTTTACATCTACTTGGAAAACATCTTCCTCTCTGGATCCCATTCCATTTCCCTGGATAGGGGAGGTCTCTTTAGGATTGTTACAATGGGTCTCTTAATGGGTCAGGTTCTGTCTACCTGGAAAAAAGCCCTGATTTGTCCTTTATTAAAAAAGTCAGACTTGTCAAAACAGGATCCCGCTAGTTACCTTCCCTGTCTCTAACTTCCTGTTCCCTCAAAACTTGCTGAAAGACCCGTCTTTGTTCAACTTAATAGCCATGTGGATCATTCACTTATCTTGCATCCACATCAATCAGGCTTTCATACAAACCACTCTACAGAGACTATTATGGTAGCCCTTTCAAATGATGTCCATAGAGAAGTTGTTGTTGTTAAGTGCCGTCAAGTCGGTGTCGACTCATGGCAACCCTCTGGATAGTTGTCCTAAATTGTGTTCGGTCTTCAGTCAGGCGGCTCATTGTTGACAGACTGGAACTCGTAGCTGCTGTTATTGTATTGATCCATTTCATTGCTGGCCTTCCTCTTTTGTGTTGACAAAGCATGATGTCTTTCTATAATGATATCTTGCCAAGCATGATGTCTTTCTCTAATGATCTCTCTCTTTGCATGATGTGTCCAAAGTATGAAAGTTGAAGTCTTGTCATCTGAGCTTCTAAACAAAACTTAGATCTCCTCTAGTACTGACTGGTTTGTTCTTCGGGCAGTCCATGGTATACACAGTATTCGTCGCCAGCACCATAATTCAAAGGCATCAATTTTCTTCCTGTCTTTCTTTTTCACTGTCCAACTTTAACATCCATGATGTTATTGAAAATGCCATGGCTTGAACAAGTTGAATCTTTGTATGGAGAGAGATGTCTCTGCTCTTGAGAATTTGTCTAGGTCCTTCTTAGCCATTCTGCCAAGAGCAATGCGTTATCAGATTTCTTGACTGCTTGTTGCTTCTTTATTGATAAAATTGGGTAAAAGGTGTAACATATGGAAAGTGGTATGTATAAATGCCTGTAGCATAGGAAATAAGATCCCAGATGTTGAAGCTTTTTATGGGAGTGGCTGACTTAGATTTAGTGGCAGTTACAGAAACATGGTTCACAGAAAACCATGACTGGGATGTAACTATATCAGGCTATACTTTATTCAGAAAGGATAGGTAGGAAGAAGGGGAGGAGAAATGGTACTATATATAAAAAATAATATTAAAGCTTTGGAATTACAGAGCTTAAAAGGGAGAGAGGAGGCACTGTGGGTTAAACTAGAAAGAGGGAAAGAGAAATCTATTTACATTGGTGTGATATACAGACCTCCCTCACAAGAGGAAGAGGTGGATGGAGAGTTAATTGAAGACATACGCAACATTGCTAGGAAAGGGGAAGTACTACTGATAGATTTCAATATGCCATTGGCACATTCCTGCTGCAGTATCATCTAGAAGTAAGGAGATCCTGGATTCTCTACAGGGAGAACTATTCAGGCAATTGGTAACAGACCCCACACATGAAGGGGCCATACTGGACTTGGTGCTTACCAATGGTGAAAGTGTTTCTGATGTTGTAGTGGGAGATCATTTTGCATCCAGTGATCACCAGATGGTGTGGTTCAGTATTAGGACTAGGGCTGTTAGAATCCATTCAAAGCCGAGGATCTTAGACTTTAGGAAGACTAACTTTGCGAAGATGGGCCAATACCTCAGGGAGTCATTAGTTGGATGGGAACAGCTGAGGGATGTAGAAAAACAGTGGGAAAAACTGAAAGGGGATATTTTAAAGGCAACCAACCTTTTTGTTAAAATGGTAAATAAAGGTAAAAGGAAAAGGAGACCGCTATGGTTTTCGAAAGAAGTAGCTGAAAAAGTGAAGAAAAAGAGGGAGGCCTTCATAAGAACATAAGAACATAAGATATGCCATACTGGGTCAGACCAAGGTCCATCAAGCCCAGTATTCTGTTTCCAACAGTGGCCAATCTAGGTCATATGTACCTAGCAGTTTCCCCAAGAGACACAAGTTCCACAATGCTTGTACTGGGTCAAGCATTGATATCTTCGGTCACTTCTTAATAATGGTTTATGGACCTTTCCTCCAGGAACTTGTCCAAACCTTTTTTAAACCCAGCTACACTAACAGCCTTTACTACATCCTCCGGTAACAAATTCCAGAGTTTGATTACACGTTGAGTGAAAAAATATTTTCTTTTATTAGTCTTAAATAGTTTACCCTGTAGCTTCATTGCATGTCCCCTAGTCTTTCTATATTCTGATAAGGTAAACAATCGATCTACGTTTACCTGTTCCACTCCGTTCATTAATTTATAGACTTCTATCATATCTCCCCTCAGCCGTCTCTTTTCCAGGTTAAAGAGCCCTAACCTTTTTAGCCTTTCTTCATAGGAGTATCCTTCCATCCCCTTTACCATTTTGGTGGCTCTTCTCTGTACCTTTTCTAAAATCGCTACATCCTTTTTAAGATACGGCGACCAGAATTGCACGCAATATTCAAGGTGCGGTCTCACCATGGAACGATATAGAGGCATTATAATATCTTTTGTTTTATTTTCCATTCCTTTCCTTATCATGAAATACAAGAGATCACAGAGAGAGGAAGACAGGCATCTGTATTTGGAAAAACTTAGAGAAGCTAGCAAAGTAGTCAAGCAGGCAAAAATTCAAAAGGAGGAGGAAATAGCCAATGCAATAAAATGGGGGGATAAGACATTTTTCAGATATATTATGTTCAATGTAATTTCAGTTTGTTCAATGTAAACCGCACTGATGCAGAATAGCGCGGTATATAAGAGAATGTAAATAAATAAAATAAATAAATAAAATATTGGTGAGAAGAGGAAGGGCAAGAGTGGTATTGTCAGACGCAAGGGTGCAGGGGAGGAATATGTAGAAGCTGATAAGGATAAAGCGGAATTGCTTAACAAATATTTTTGTTCTGTGTTCACAGATGAAGAACCAGGAGCAGGATCTCAGAAAACACCCACAAATAGGAACAGAAGCAAAGGACATCTTGAACAATTTTCAAAAGACTGTGTTCGTGACAAACTATCTCAACATAAAGTAGACAAAGCGATGGGACCGGATGGGATACACCTGAGAATATTGAGGGAACTTGGGGACGTTCTAGCAGCTCCACTGACTGACCTTTTCAATGCCTCGTTGGAGTCGAGAGTGGTGCCAAAGGACTGGAGATAGGCTCATGTGGTGCCTTTACACAAAAGCGGAAGTAAGGATGTGGTTGAAAAGTACAGGCCGGTTAGTTTAACTTCGGTAGTGAGTAAATTATTGGAAACGCTGCTGAAAGAGAAAATAGTGAGGTTTCTGGAGTCCAGCGGATTACAGGATCCAAGGCAGCATGGATTCACCAGAGGCAGGTCTTGTCAGACAAATCTGATTGATTTCTATGACTGGGTGACCAGGGAGTTGGACCGAGGGAGAGTCCTAGATGTGGTGTATTTAGATTTCAGTAAAGCTTTTGACACTGTTCCTCACAGGCGACTTATAAACAAACTGAGCACCCTAGGGATGGACCCTAAAGTTACTGCTTGGGTTAGAAATTGGTTGGGTGGGAGGCGACAAAGAGTACAAGTAAATGGAGCTCACTCTGAGGAGAAGGATGTTATCAGTGGTGTGCCCCAGGGATCTGTCCTTGGTCCGATTATTTTTAACATCTTTGTTAGTGATATCGCGGAAGGGCTTTCAGGTAAGGTTTGCCTCTTTGCGGATGATACCAAAATCTGCAATAGAGTAGATACCCAGGAAGGGGTAGATAACATGAGGAGGGATCTAGCTAAGCTTGAAGAATGGTCTAGAATTTGGCAGCTGGGATTTAATGTTAAAAAATGTAAGGTCATGCATTTGGGCTGCAGCAATCCAAGGGAGCAATATAGTATAGGGGGTGAAGTACTTTTGTCCACTAAAGAAGAGCGGGACCTAGGCGTGGTTGTGTCTGATGATCTTAAAGTAGCTAAACAGGTAGAAAAGGCGACGGCAAAAGCTAGAAGGATGCTTGGGTGCATAGGGAGAGGAATGGCTAGCAGAAAAAAGGAGGTGATAATGCCTCTGTATAAGTCTTTGGTGCGACCTCATTTGGAGTATACTGTGCAATTCTGGAGGCCGCACCTTCAAAAGGATGTGAACAGGATGGAGTGGGTGCAGAGGGTGACTACTAAAATGATTACATAGTAACATAGTAACATAGTAGTTGACAGCAGATAAAGACCAGCATGGTCCATCCAGTCTGCCCAGCAAGATGGCAAGAGCAGGTGCACCTGTCGCTCCGCGCAGGCCACCCCTCCCCATATCCTTGTTCAGGGGTAAACCCACCACTCCATGTAGGACACCCCTATTTGTTGAGACGTCATATGGTTCAGAAGTTAGATGGTACCGTTTATTTTGTTTTTATCCTATTTCTGTAAAGGGATCCTCTGTGTTTGTCCCATACCTTTTTGAATTCAGTCACCGTGTTCGCCCCTACCACTTCCATCGGGAGGGCATTCCAAGCACCCTTTCAGTGAAAAAATATTTCCTGACATTGCCTTTCAATTTACCCCCTTGCAGTTTCATGTTATGCCCTCTAGTTTTACAGGTTCCCCGTCTTTGGAAGAGGTTTGTTTGTTCATCATTTCTCTTTAAGTATTTAAAGGTCTGAATCATATCTCCCCTGTCCCTCCTTTCCTCCAACGTGTACATATTTAGGTCTTCAAGTCTCTTCTCATAAGGCTTCTCACGCAGGCTCCAAATCATTTTGGTCGCCTTCCTCTGAACAGTCTCCAGTCTTTTTACATCCTTTGCAAGATATGGTCTCCAAAACTGAACACAGTATTCCAAGTGAGGCCTCACCAGTGACCTATACAGTGGCATAAATACCTCTTCTTTTCTGCTGGTAATCCCTCTTTGTATGCAACCCAACATCCTCCTGGCTTTTGCCACCGCCTTGTCGCACTGTTTTGCCACCTTGAGATCAGCAGAGATAATCACACCAAGGTCTTTCTCCTGAACTGTGCATACCAACCTTTCGCCCCCTATCGTGTACATTTCTCTTGGATTTCTGCTACCCAAGTGCATGACACTGCACTTCTTTGCATTAAATCGTAGTTGCCAAGCATTAGACCAGTCTTCCAGCTTTTGTAGATCTTTCTTCATGTTAACCACTCCCTCAGGGGAGTCCACTCTGTTGCAAATCTTTGTGTCGTCTGCAAAAAGACAGACTTTTCCATTCAGTCCTTCAGCAATATCACTCACAAATACATTGAACAGTGCCGGGCCCAGGACCGAACCCTGGGGCACCCCGCTAATCACTTTCCTCTCATCCGAGTGAGCTCCATGTACAATCACCTTCTGTCGTCTGTCAGTCAACTAATTTCTAATCCAGTTTACCATCTTGGGACCCATCCCCAAACTACTGAGTTTGTTGACAAGCCTCCTATGAGGAACAGTATCAAAGGCTTTGCTGAAATCCAGGTAGATGACATCCATCGCATGCCCCTGATCTAGTTCCCTGGTCACGCAGTCAAAGAACTCGATCAGATTTGTTTGGCAAGATCGTCCTTCGGTAAAACCATGTTGCCTCGGGTCTTGCAACCTGTTGGTTTTCAGAAAGTTCACTATTCGCTCTTACAGGAGCGCCTCCATTACTTTTCCTGCCACCGAGGTAAGGCTCACAGGCCTGTAGTTTGACACTTCTTCCCTGTCACCACTTTTGTGTAGACGTACGACATCAGCCATTCTCCAGTCCTGAGGAACCTCTCCTGTTTTCAAGGATCTGTTGAAGACATCCTTAGTGGTCTTCCTTATAAAGCATATGAGGACAGACTGAAGGATCTTAATATGTACACCTTAGAGGAAAGGCGGGATAGAGGTGATATGATTGAGATGTTTAAATACCTCTGTGGCATAAATGTTCAGGGAGAGAGCCTCTTTCAATTGAAAGCAAGTTCTGCTATGAGGGGACATGGGATGAGGGTGAAGGGAGATAGATTCAGGAGTGATATGCGGAAATATTTCTTTACGGAAAGAGTAGTGGATCCGTGGAATAGTCTCCCAGTGGAGGTGGTAGAGATGAGGACAGTAACTGAATTCAAAAAAGCATGGGACAAACACAGAGGATCTCTAAAGGTAAAAAGGGGACTGTTGTAGTTGATATGGAAGGACAGACTAGTCTTTGTCTGTCGTCATATTTCTATGTTTCTGTGTTTGAGAGTTAATTGAAGCATTGCTAGGAAAGGGGAAGTGCTACTGATAGGAGATTTCAATATGCCAGATGTTGATTGGCACATTTCTGCTGCAGTATCATCTAGAAGTAAGGAGATCCTGGATTCTCAACAGGGAGAACTATTCAGGCAATTGGTAACAGACCCCATACGTGAAGGGGCCATACTGGACTTGGTGCTTACCAATGGTGAAAGTGTTTCTGATGTTTTAGTGGGAGATCATTATGCATCCATTGATCACCAGATGGTGTGGTTCAGTATTAGGACTAGGGTTGTTAGAATCCATTCAAAAGTAAGGGTCAGACTTTAGGAAAACTAACTTTGTCAAGATGGGCCAATACCTCAGGGAGTCGTTAGCGGGATGGGAATAGCTGGGGGATGTAGAAAAACAGTGGGCAAAACTGAAAGGGGATATTTTAAGGGTAACCAACCATTTTGTTAAACTGGTAAATAAAGGTAAAAGTAAAAGGAGACCGCTATGGTTTTCAAAAGAAGTAGCTAAAAAAGTGAAGAAGAAGAGGGAGGCCTTCATAAAATACAAGAGATCACGGAGAGAGGAAGACAGGCATCTATATTTGGAAAAACTTAGAGAAGCTAGCGAAGTAGTCCGGAAAGCAAAGATTCAAAAAGAGGAGGAAATAGCCAATGCAATAAAATGGGGGATAAGACATTTTTCAGATATGTTAGAAAAGGAAGGGCAAAAGTAGTATTGTCAGACTCAAGAGTGAAGGGGAGGAATATGTAGAAGCTGTTGAGGATAAAGCGGAATTGCTTAACAAATATTTCTGTCCTGTGTTCACAGATGAAGAACCAGGAACAGGACCTCAGAAAACACCCACAAACAGGAACAGAAGCGAGGGGCATCTTGAAGAATTTTCAGAAGACTGTGTTCGTGAGAAACTAGCTAAACTTAAAGTAGACAAAGTGATGAGACCAGATGGGATACACCCTAGAATACCGAGGGAACTTGGGGACGTTCTAGCAGCTCCACTGGCTGACCTTTTCAGTGCCTCGTTGAAGTCGGGAGTGGTGCCAAAGTACTGGAGAGAGGCACATGTGGTCCCTTTACACAAAAGCGGAAGTAAGGATGTGATTGAAAACTACAGGCCAATTATTTTAACTTGAATGGTGAGTAAATTATTGGAAACGTTGCTGAAAGAGAAAATAGTGAGGTTTCTGGAGTCCAGCGGATTACAGGATCTGAGGCAGCATGGATTCACCAGAGGCAGGTCTTGTCAGACAAATCTGATTGATTTCTTTGACTGGATGACCCCAATATGTGGTGTATTTAAATTTCTGTAAAGTCTTTGACACTGTTCCTCACAGGTGACTTATAAACAAACTGAGCACCCTAGGGATGCACCCTAAAGTTACTGCTTGGGTTAGAAATTGGTTGAGTGGGAGGTGACAAAGCGTACAGGTAAATGGAGCTCACTCTGAGGAGAAGGAAGTTACCACATAAGAACATAAGACATGCCATACTGGGTCAGACCGAGGTCCATCAAGCCCAGTATCCTGTTTCCAACAGTGGCCAATCTAGGTTATACGTACCTAGCAATATCCCCAAAAGACAGGTTCCACAATGCTTGTACTGGGTCAAGCATTGATATCCTGGGTCCCTTTTTAATAGTGGTTTATGGACCTTTCCTCCAGGAACTTGTCCAAACCTTTTTTAAACCCAGCTATATACTAACAGCCTACATCCTCCGGTAACAGATTCCAGAGTTTGATTACACGTTGAGTGAAAAAATATTTTCTCTTATTTGTCTTAAATAGTTTACCCTGTAGCTTCATTACATGTCCCGTAGTCTTTCTATACTCTGATAGCGTAAACAATTGATCCACGTTTATCCGTTCCACTCCATTCATTAATTTATAGACCTCTATCATATCTCCCCTCAGCCGTCTCTTCTCCAGGCTAAAGAGCCCTAACCTTAGCCTCTCTTCATAGGAGTAGCCTTCCATCCCCTTCACCAATTTGGTGGCTCTTCTCTGTACTTTTTCTAATAACGCTATGTCCTTTTTAAGATACCTTGACCAGAATTGCACACAATATTCAAGGTGCGGTCGTACCATGGAGCGATACAGAGGCATTATAATATCCTTTGTTTTGTTCTCCATCCCTTTCCTTATGATACCTAGCATTCTATTTGCTTTCTTGGCCGCCGCTGCACACTGGGCGGAGGGTTTTAACATGTTATCCACAATGACTCCTAAATCTTTTTCCTGGGTGGTGGTTTCTAATGTGGAGCCTTGCATTGTGTAACTATAGTGTGGGTTGTTCTTTCCTAGGTGCATAACTTTGCACTTGTCCACATTAAATTTCATCTGCCATTTGGATGCCCAGTCTTCCAATTTATCCAGATCCTCCTGCAGTTTTCCACAATCCTCTTGGGTTTTAACAACTTTAAACAGTTTGTGTCATCTGCAAATTTGATAACCTCACTAGTTATTCCCTTTTCCAGGTCATTTATGAATATGTCAAAAAGCAGCGGACCCAGTACAGATCACTGGGGTACTCCACTATTCACATTTTTCCATTGGGAATATTGGCCATTTAGCCCTACCCTCTGCTTTCTATCTTTTAACCAGTTCCCGATCCACAATAGTACACTGCCTCCTATCCCATGACTTTTTAGCTTCGCCAAAAGTCTCTGATGGGGGACTTTGTCAAAAGCTTTCTGAAAGTCCAGATACACTATATCAACCGACTCACCTTTGTCTACCTGTTTATGCACACCTTCAAAAAAACATATCAGATTAGTAAGACAAGATCTTCCTTGTCTAAAGCCATGTTGGCTGTCTCCCATTAGGCCATGACTATCTACATGCTGCGTAATTTTGTTCTTTATGATGGTTTCTACCATTTTCCCTGGTACTGACGTCAGGCTCACTGGTCTGTAATTTCCTGGGTCACCCCTGGAACCCTTTTTAAAAATTGGTGTTACGTTGGCGACCCTCCAATCTTCAGGTATTACAGATGATTTTAATGAAAGTTCACAGATTACCAATAGCAGGTCTGCAATCTCATATTTCAGTTCTTTCAACACGATGAACTTATTCATTTTGCCAGTTGTCTGGATCTCTGTCTTCTTAACATTAAGGTGCAGACCCTTTTTAAGACTATATTCCTTGATCTTGAGAAGCAAATTTTTAAAATCATCTTCACTTTCAGCCAGTAATGTGGTATCATCAGTACAGCGAAGGTTGTTAATGAGTCTTCCACCAATCTTCACATCTCTATTGTCTTCATACAGTCCTGCTTTGATGATTTTTTCTGTATATAACTTAAATAGGTAGGGGGAAAGTATGCAGCCTTGTCATACACCTTTGCTGATTTTAAACCTTTTTTCTGTTTCTCCTTGTTCTGTTCGAACTGTTGCTTCTTGATCAATGTAAAGGTTGTGCAAGAGAACGACCCATGCTTCTTAATGTGGCCCAGAGTTTCTCATTTTTTACACAGTCAAAAGCCTTGCTGTAGTCAAGAAAACACATATAGATATCCTTTTGGTATTCTTTTGTCTTTTCAAGAATCCATCTCACATCCACGATAAAGTCTCTCTTCCTCTCCCTTTCCTGAACCCTGCTTGCACTTCAGGCAGTGCTCGTTGCAGGTATGGTTGTAGTCTCTGCTGAATGATCTTGAGTAGAATCTTGCTGGCATATGGGATCAGAGCGGCTGTGCGATAATTTCCACAGTCAGTCGGGTCACCTTTCCTCAGTATTGGTATAAACACAGATCTTTTCCAGTCAGTTGGCTATGAATTTGTCTTCCAAATTTCCTAGCAGAGCATTGTAAGTATTACCATATCAGCTTCATCTGATTGCTGTAATAACTCGTGAAGGACTACAAAAGGGGACTGTTACGTCTGAAGGGAATTTTTTGGATTACAGCTGATTAATCTGTGTATTTGTTAAATCAGTCAGGGCCTAGTAGCAGCAATTTAAGTTTAAATTTAAAACACAGAAGAGAGTTGCTGGTTAAATTTAGAACCCAGCAAAGAGCTTCTAGTTTAAATTTCATATTAAGTCAGAGCCTAGCAGCAGCAAAGAGCTTTGATTTAACTAGGACCTGTCCTCTAGGTGATGTAAAACCATCTTGCACCAAGGATGTTTCTCAAGGGCCATGTGCCCATGAGCGAAGGGTTAGGACAGCCATTATAGTTGCTGATTCGATCATTAAGCATGTAGATAGCTGGGTGGCTGGTGGACGTGAGGATCGTCTGGTAACATGCTTGCCTGGTGCGAAGGTAGCGGACCTCACGCACCACCTAGGTAAGGTCTTAGATAGTGCTGTGGAGAAGTCTGCTGTCTTGGTACATGTCGGTACCAGTGACATAGGAAAATTTGGTAGGAAGGTTCTGGAGGCTAAATTTAGGCTTTTAGGTAGAAAGTTGAAATCCAGAACTTCCAGGGTAGCTTTCTCCGAATTGCTTCCTGTTCCACACGCAGGACCCAAAAGGCAGGCAGAGCTCCGGAAATGCGTGGATGAGACGATGGTGCAAGGATGAGGGTTTTGAATTTGTTAGGAACTGGGGAACATTCTGGGGAAAGAGGGGCTTTTCTGAAGGGATGGGCTTCACCTTAACCAGGATGGAACCAGGCTGCTGGCATTAACTTTTAAAAAGGAGATAGAGCAGCTTTTAAACTAGATAATAGGGGAAAGCAGACAGTCGCCCAAGAGCACATGGTTCGGAACAATGTATCCTTAAAGGATACTATGAAAAGCAGAGAGCTTCCAAAAAAGAGTACAGTAGCCCAAATGCCCTTGAGTATGGAGCAGACAGAGCTTAAAGATTCCAAATTACCCATGCCTACCCATAGCCAGATAAATATGAATAAAATACAGTCTCTAAAATGCTTGTATGCAAATGCTAGAAGTCTAAAAAATAAGATGGGAGAGTTCATTTATTTATTTAGACAGCCTTATATACCACCTTATCCTACAATCAAAGTGGTTACATGACATCACAATTGGGTTACATTTAACATTTGGGTGCTTTACAACATTTAACATGAGGGTATTTAACAACATTAATACAACACAATTTGAGGGTTATATTTATCATCATGGTGTCGTGAGTTTAGCTAGGTTGGTTAGGTATTGATTTTGCAGGGGAGTTTACGTTGTAAGAGTTAGAATATATAGCACTAAATGAGAGGTTAGATATGATTGGTATCTCAGAGACATGGTGGAAGGAGGACAACCAGTGGGACACTGTAATACCTGGGTACAAACTATATTGTAATGATAGAACGGATCAAACTAGTGGAGGGGTTGTGCTCTATGTTAGAGAGGGCATTGAGTCGGAAAGGATTAAAGTTTTGCAGGAAACAAAATTTACTGTAGAATCTCTATGGATTGAAATTCCATGAGAAAAGGGGAAGGCAATGGCAGTGGGGGTGTACTATCGACCGCCTGGCCAGAATGAACAAATGGATGATGAAATGCTCAAAGAAATCAAGGAAGCTAACAAAGGTTACAGCACACTAATAATAATGGGTGATTTCAATTACTCCGATATCGACTGGGTCAGTGTCATAGCAGGACACGCTAGGGAGATAAAGTTCCTAGATGAAATAAATGACTGCTTCTTGGAGCAGCTGGTTCATGAACCAACCAGAGGGGTAGCCATATTGGACCTAGTCCTTAGTGGAACACCAGATCTAGTGCAAGAGATAAGGGTGTTTGGGCCACTTGGCAATAGTGATCATAGCATGATAGCGTTTGATTTAATTAGTGGAGGAGGGATGGTAAGGAAATCCACAGTACTACCTTTTAACTTTCAAAAAGGAGATTATGATAAAATGAGGAAAATAGATAAGAAAAAACTAAAAGGAGCAGTTGCAAAGGTTAAAGACTTACATCAAGCTTGGGTGTTGTTTAAAAATACTATCTTGGAAGCCCAGACCAGCTGTATTCCATGCTTTAAGAAAAGTGGAAGGAAGTCCAAAAAACTGCCAGCATGGTTTATTTTTTATTTTTATTTTTTATTTATTTGCAACGCTTGATATACCGCCCATACCGGAGTGTCAGGGTGGTGTACAAATAGAGACTGCTAGAAAAACAAAGGAGGAAAAAGAACGCCATTGGTTAATAGGAAAGTAATAGTGAGGCAGTAGGAAGAGTATAGGAAAGGGACAGAGCTGGACGGAGAGGGAGAGCTGACTACGGGTGGAGTGGGAGGTTAAAGGAGGGAAAGGAAGGGTAATGCATAGCACTGCGCCCATCATGTCACAGTTTCAGGGGCGGGGAGGTTGAAGGCCCGGGAGTAAAGATGGGTTTTGAGTAGGGGTTTGAAGCGGGGAAATGAAAGTTCAGTACGGAGAGAGTGTGGGAGTGAATTCCACAGAGCGGGACTTAGAAAGAAAAATGCGGCGTGACGGGTGAGTTCAAGGTGTGCTTGGGATGGTGAGGGAAGAAAAAGATGGTAGCCATGGGCAGAGCGAAGCAAATGAGGAGCAGATTGGAGATGGATGAGGTCAGCCAGATACTGGAGGATACTGGTGTGGAGAGCCTTGTGCATGGTGATAAGGAACTTAAAAATGAATTTGAATTTGATGGGGAGCCAATGGAGAGAGAGAAGACAGGGAGTGATGTGGGCGAAGGGGGAAGAATGAGTGATAAGATGAGCGGCTGTATTTTGAACAAGTTGGAGACGGGGAGACCGGCGAAAACAGAATTACATTAGTCCAAGCAGGAAATCACAAGAGAGAGAACCAGGGAGGGAGGGAACCGAGAGAAGAGGCCGAATCCTCCAAAGGTGAAAGAAACAGCTACAGACAAGGGTGGAAATATGCTGGTGGAAAGACAGTGAGAATACTGGATGGTATGTACAGTAAGGAGAGTGGGAGGAAGTGAGAATGAGATCAAGGGTGTGCTCGGAGGAGTGAGATGGACAGTCCACATGCTGGATGAGGGATAAGTCTTCGAAAAGAGACAGAAGAAGCCCTATCACGGGATCTAATCTGAGAATTCAGGTGGACATTAAAGTCACCCAAGACGACAAGATGGGAGGACAGAAGAGCCATCTCGGAAAGAGTGAGTAGAAGAGATTCCCAAAGATCCGAATGCAATGAGGGTGGAGCGTAGAGAAGGAGAAAGTATACGGTGGTAGATGTCTCAGAACACAATAGCAGGGGGCTTCCGGGTAGCGGGGAGGGGGCAAGACAAGCATGAAGGGAAGAGAGGCATGGTGTATGATTGCCACACCTTTGCCTGTCCGATGGAGTCAAGGGATGTGGAAGGCGGAGTACCCTGGGGGAAGACAGCAGTGGAGAAGGCCATCCTCCCCTTCACGGAGCCAAGATTCAGTAAGGAAGAGAGCGTCGAGTGTGTTCTGGGTCAGGAGATCGTGTATCAGAGGGGTCTTGGCACAGAGGGATCTACAATTCAGGAGGGCAAAGGAAAGGGTCAGTAGGGGAGCAACTAGTGGAGAAGGAGATGCAGAGGGAAACTGACAAGAGCGACAGGGGAGGAGATTACTAATATTACAGGCAATGATCCCAGATGGGGGCAGGACTACCGGGGATGGACGGTGACCCCAGAACATGGGGATAGCAGCCATAGATAGGGGCTGTGAGAGCTCAAGAAATAACAGGGTAGGGGAAGGCCTAAGTGAACAGACTGGAAAGGCCTGTAAAGAAAGAAGCAGCAGTGGTAGTAGAAGTACAATAAGGCACAGTGAGGCCCACAGATGGTAAAGAGACTAACGTGGCAGGAGGTGGAATTTGCCCCGGTCGTCGCCCCAATGAGCTCGCCTAAGGAGCATGGCCTGCTCCTTGGTCGTGCGCCCACGGCACGGTGCGCCGCACCTGAGGAGGTTTTAAACAGTTTGAGATCCAGGTGGTGGTGAGAGCCAATCAGGGCAGGCAGGCGGAGGTACCTGGAGAGGTGGGAACAGCAAACACAGCAGCAGCAATTATTTATTTATTTACATTCTCTTATATACCGCGCTATTCTGCATCAGTGCGGTTTACATTGAACAAACTGAAATTACATTGAACAGGGCATTATAACTTGGAGATAACTATTTTTACAGGGAACATGGGCTATGGAGGGTTAAGTGGCTTGCCCAAGACCACATGGAGCACCTGTGGGACTAGAAACCCCAGTCCTTCCGGCCCAAGGTTGCTGTCCTCTAGTGGGATTTGAACCCCTGACCTTCCAGCCTGAAGTACCTTGCCCCAACCACTAGGCCACTCCTTCACTCCTCCAATTAGGCACGGAGGCAGCAGACAAGCACTAATGGTAACAGCAAAACAGGTAAGGACAGCAGCAGGCAATAACTGGAACCAGAGGAGCTTTAAAGTTTGAGGTCAAGGAAGGATAGGTGGTGAGAGCCAATCAGGGGAGGCAGGAGGAGGTATCTAGAGAGGTCATAGAGATGAGGTCAGAGAGGCTGTTGTTGCCAAAAAAACATCTTTCAGGAAATGGAAAAAAGAGCCAAATGATGAAAACTGGAAACAGCACAAGCACTGGCAAATTAAATGCAAGGCATTCATAAGGCAGGCAAAGGGAGAATTTGAGAAGAAGCTAGCTGTGGAAGCAAATACGCCTTATAAAGACTTTTTCAAGTACATTTGTAGCAAAAATCCTGTGAGAGTCAGTTAGTCCATTAGATGATAGAGGGGCACTAAGAGGCGACAAGTCGATATCGGAGAGACTGAATGAATTCTTTGCTTCAGTCTTTACTGAGGAAGATGTAGGGATGTTACCCATGACTGAACTGATATTTAAAGGTGCGGAAGAACTGAAGGAAATATCGATACATCGGGGAGATGTATTACAACTATTTGATAAACTGAAGAGTAGCAAATCACCTGAACCGGATGGTATACATCCAAGGGTGTTGAAAGAACTGAAATATGGGATTGCAGACTTGCTATTAGTAATCTGTGAACTATCATTAAAATGATCTGTAATACCTGAAGATTGGAGGATGGCCAACGTAACACCAATTTTTAAAAAGGGTTCCAAGGGTGATCCAGGAAACTAAAGACCTGGAGCCTGATGTCAGTACCGGGAAAAATGGTAGAAACCATCATAAAGAACAACATTGCTGAACATTAGATAGTCATGGCCTAATGGGAGACAGCCAAGGAAGATCTTGTCTTACTGATCTGTTATGTTTTTTTGAAGGTGTGAATAAACAGATAGACAAAGGTGAGTCGATTGATATAGTGTATTTGGACTTTCAGAAAGCCTTTGACAAGGTCCCTCATCAGAGACTTTTGGCAAAACTAAAGAGTCATGGGACAGGAGGCAGTGTACTATTGTGGATCAGGAACTGGTTAAAAGACAGAAAGCAGAGGGCAGGGCTAAATGGCCAATTTTCCCAATGGAGAAAGGTGAATAGTGGTGTACCCCAGGGATCTGTGCTGGGTCCGCTGCTTTTTGACATATTCATAAATGACCTAGGAAAGGGAATAATGAGTGTAAAAACCCATGAGGATTGTGGAAAATTGCAAGAGGATCTTGATAAATTTGAAGACTGGGCATCAAAATGGCAGATGAAATTTAATGTGGACAATTGCAAAGTTATGTACCTAGGGAAAAACAACCCAAACTATGATTACACGATGCACGATTAGGAACCACCACCCAGGAAAAAGATTTAGGGGTCATTGTGGATAACATGTTAAAACCCTCGGCCCAGTGTGCAGTGGCAACCAAGTGAGCAAATAGAATGTTAGGTATCATAAGAAAAGGAATGGAGAGTAAAACAAAGGATATTATAATGCCTCTGTATCGTTCCATGGTGGGACCGCACCTTGAATATTGTGTGCAGTTCTGGTCGCCGTATCTTAAAAAGGATATAGCGTTATTAGAAAAGGTTCAGAGAAGAGCTACCAAAATGGTAAAGGGGATGGAAGGACACCCCTATGAAGAAAGGCTAAAAAGGTTAGGGCTCTTTAACCTGGAAAAGAGATGGCTTAGAGGTCTATAAATTAATGAACGGAGTGGAACGGGTAAACGCAGATCGATTGTTTACGTCATCAGAATATAGAAAGACTAGGGGACATGCAATGAAGCTACAGGGTAAACTATTCAAGAGAAATAAGAGAAAATATTTTTTCACTCAACGTGTAATCAAACTCTGGAATTTGTTACCGGAGGATGTAATAAAAGCTGTTAGTGTAGCTGCGTTTAAAAAAGATTTGGACAAGTTCCTGGAGAAAAGGTCCATAAACCATTACTAAAAGGGACCCAGGATATCACTGCTTGACCCAATACAAGCATTGTGGAACCTGTGTCTTTTGGGGAAACTGCTAGGTACGTATGACCTAAATTGGCCACTGTTGGAAACAGGATACTGGGCTTGATGGACCTTGGTCTGACCCAGTATGGCATATCTTATATTCTTATGTTCTTCAATGGGAATGCCATCAGTGCCCAGTGCTTTGTTCTTTGATAAGGCTTTCTATGCTACTTCGACTTCTTCTTTTGTCACCAATGATTCCTGATCATAAGGTATACATTGAAATGGCTGTTGGTCCATCTATCGTTATGGTATATTTTTTCCACCTTTTCTTGATTATCTCAGCATCATTCAACCTGGATCCTTGAGCATCTTGTAGCATTCCAATTCGAGACTGGAATTTTTTCTTTAACTCACATAGCTTTAGAAAGGCCGATCTTGTTCTTCCTCTAATAGCTTCTGATTCTGTTTCCTTGCATATGTCATTGCAGTACTTTTCCTTGTCCTGTCTTGCTGCATATTGGAAATCTCTGTTGAGTTCTGTGATTACCTCTCTTTTTCCTCTGGCTTTAGCTTCTCTGTGTTTCTGGACAATTTTCAGAGTTTCTTCAGTCATCCATTTTGGCCGTTTTTGCTTTTTTAACTTATGTAGAGTCTTATCGTTTTCTTCCAATACAACCTTTTTGATGTCATCCCATTACTCTTCTGGAACTCTGTCATTTGTATCTAAAGCAGCAAATCAATTTCTCAGGCAGTCTTTAAATTCCAGAGGTATATTCTCAAGGTCATATTTTGCTATATTCATGAGTGGCTTGCTCTTTTTCAACTTTAGCTTGAGTTTGCACACTAGTAGTTGGTGATCTGTACCACAGTCAGTTCAAGGTTTTGTCTTTGTTGATGTTATCAAGCTTTTCCATCGTTATCTTCCACAGATGTAGTCAATTTGATTTCTGTACAATCCATTGGGTGAAGTCCACATGTACGGTCGGTGCTTGTGCTGCTGGAAGAAGGTGTTTGAGATGAATAAATCATTGGTTTTGCATAATTCTATCAATCTTTCTCCAGCTTCGTTTCTGTTGACAAGTCCATATTTTCCAACCACTTTGCCTTCTCCTTTGTTGCTAATGTTTGCGTTCCAGTCACCCATGACTATCAGGATATCCTGTTTGCATGTTCTGTCAATTTCAGCTTGTACTTGTTCATAGAACTCATCAACGTCTTCCTCTTCCCTAGCTGTTGTTGGGACATCTAACCCAACTCTGAAACACACATCAAACCCACATAAGATCAACTCGGAACCCTGGTACACAGGAACTCTAATAAAATCAAAAAGGGAGCTCCGTAAAATAGAGAGAAAATGGAGACAAACCAAATCCTCCGATCTCAAAACTAAATACATGGCCCATCTCGCAAAATACAAAGACGACGTGAACAATGCAAAAAAATTACATCACACCAACATCCTAAACAAGGCAATCAATCGCCCACGAGAGTTATTTGAACTAGTCAAATCACTAACCAAAACCGACCAAAATGCCAACCTCAACAAATCCATCAAGGTCCAAACACTGGCAAACCACTACGCGACCAAACTGACGGCCCCTGGTCCTCCACCCCCCCCCACCAACACCGCAAATCAGAAATGAGAACAACACAACGCAAAACCAATTATGGGAGCACTTCCACAAAATAGGAACCAAGCAAATCACAGCCATTGTCACAAGCCTGAAAAGCACCACCTCCCCACTAGATCCCTGTCCTGCATCCTGGATCAAGGCAGTGAAACAAGACATAGCACCTCACATAGCACACATAGTTAACCTATCCCTACAACAAGGAATCATGCCCTCAGAACTAAAGAAATCAGTCATTAGACCGATCCTAAAAAACACTACACTCAACGGAGAAGACCCAGCCTCCTACCGTCCCATATCAAGTATCTCATTCCTGGCAAAGATCATAGAAAAAACGGTCCTTCTACAACTCCAAGACCATCTGACTGACAGTGCTCCTCTTGATGACCAGCAATATGGCTTCAGGCAACATCATGGAGTTGAAACCCTGTTACTAGTTCTACTTAACAACCTCCTAAAGGGCCTTGAAAACAAAAAGAAAATGTACATTCTTGTATTCATTGACATCTCAGCTGCCTTTGATACAGTTAATCATGGGACCCTCATAAATAGGATAAAATCAATAGGAATAACAGGAACCCCACTAAAATGGTTCTCATCCTACATCTCAAATCGAACACAACAGGTTCAATTCAACGGAGAAAAAGCAGAATCTTTCTCACAAACACAGGGAATCCCCCAAGGCTCTGCTCTTTCAGCACTTCTGTTTAACATATATATGCAGCCACTATGCAAAATTTTCTCACGGCACGAAATTAATTACCACATCTATGCCGATGATATCATGCTATACACACAACTAGACACTAAAAACCCAGACTACAACCCACTGGAGACATGTATCGGAGAGATGCAAGACTGGTTACAACAAAGTAGTATGTCAATTAATCACAAAAAAACCGAATTTTGACCCTCCCACATCAATAACACTATGTAACAACACTTACCAAACAAAAAAAGAAATAAAGTATCTAGGAGTCACATTTGACTGTGACCTAAAGATGGAAAAACACCTCCGAAAGACCAACAGAGCAGTTTTCCACAAGCTTAGAGTGCTCCAACCCATTCGGAATATTATTGATCCCCAAGACTTCAGAACAGTGGCCCAAGCACTCATCATGCCACATTTTGACTACTGCAACGCCATCCTACAAGGTTTACCTAAAAAAACCCTAAACATATTACAAATGGCACAAAATGTAGCTGCCAGGGTCATAATGAAGAAAAATCTAAGTGACCACATCACACCAGTACTAATTCAATTACACTGGCTACCCATAACAGCTCGCACAAAATACAAAATACTAACAACCACCTTCAAACTCATCCACAACTTAGCACCTTCCTTCCTCAACAACCTAGTAAGATTGCAACCTCCTACCCGAAACAGAAGAACCCACAATTCCAACATCCTTCACACTCCAACATATATAAGATCTGCCAAAGCTAACACCAGCCACAGGGCTTTCTCATATGCGGCGCCAACACTGTGGAACCAACTCCCACCAGAACTACGAGCTAGCAATGACCTTCTAGACTTCAGAAAGAAACTCAAAACGCACATTTTCCAATCACATTTCAACCTGAACTAAACCCACAGATGGAGCAGCCCCTGACCACTGTGTCCAAGAAGATTATCCTGTATATATGTATTTATGTATATATGTAAATGAACTCCCCCATAGCTAAGAAGTGTTAACTCTGTATGATGTGCTTTTCTGACAATCTGTATGTAAACAAAATTTGTACCTGCCTTGATTCGGCAGTTTCACAATAGTAATCCTACCCGCTTCTGATCGCTGGAAGGAGCGGGCTACAAATGCTTGCTAAATAAAATAAATAAAAATAAATAAACATATATTTGAATTATAGTTGTGTTGATGGGCTTTCCTCGTAGACGAATAGAAATTAAGTGTTCACTAGTGCATTGTATTTCATTACAGTTCTTGCAAGTTCTTTCTTAACTATAAATGCAACTCCATTTCTTCTTTGTCTTTTGTTTCCAGCATAGTAAACCTTATGATCATCAAATGCAAAGTGCCCAAAGCCAGTCCATTTCAGTTCAGTGACACCCAACAGATCGAGTGGTACACGTTCCATTTCATTCTTGACCACCTCCAACTTCCCTTGGTTTATGCTTTGTACGTTCTATGTCCCAATATGTAAGATATCTTTGCCACTTCCGAGTCTCTTTTCATGCACAGCTACATCAGCAGATCCAATCACATCATAAATGCTGGCTTTACTCTGAGAAGTCTTCACTTCATCCCCAGTAGCCATTTGAGTGCCTTTCAAGCTGGGGGTCTCATCTTCCAGCACTATAGGTCAATTTGTTTTGTGACTATCCATTGGGTTTTTGAGGCAAGATACAGAAGTAGATTTGTCAAAACTTTCTTCCACACAGTTAATTCCAATATTGTTGCATTTGTCACAGAAATATGATCCGCTTATAACACCATCCCATTCTGCTGCTGCCCATTCATTCTGTACTGCAACCTTCCCTGCAGCCTTCAAACATGCTGTGATCACTCCTATCTTCAATAAAACCCCTTCTCTTGACCCTTCAATGCCTTCTAGTTTTCGTTCTATTTCACTTCTTCCTTTCATTTCTAAACTTCTTGAGCGAGCTGTCCTTCCTCGTTGCCTTGAATTTCTCACCTCTCATGCATTCCTGAATCCACTCCAGTCTGGATTTCGCCCTTTTCATTCCACCAAAACGACTCTTACCAAAGTCTTTAGTGATTTATTTTTAGCAAAGTCCAAAGGCCTCTTTTCTGTCCTTATTCTTCTTGACCTCTCCACAGCTTTTGACACTGTTGACACATCATCATTTCTGGGTTTTAGAGACTCTGTCCTGGCTTGGTTTGCTTCTTATCTTTCAAATTGCTCTTTTAGTGTTTGTTCATATGGTTCTTCCTCTTCTGCCATTCCCCTCTTAGTTGGTGTACCTCAAGGGTCTGCTCTAGGACCTCTCCTTTTCTCTCTCTGTACCCAGTCTCTCGGTGCTCTCATCTCTTCCCATGATTTTCACTATCATTTTTATGCTGATGATTCTCAAATCTATATTTCCTTACCTGATATTTCTCCTCTACTCCAAACCTGAATCTCCACTTGTTTGTCTGACATCGCTTCCTGGATGTGTCTCCGCCATCTGAAAGTGAACATGGATAAAACTGAGCTTCTTATCTTTCCTCCTAAGCTGTCCTCCCCCCTTCCTCTATCACTGTCGATAATACCATACTACAACCTGTCTCTTCAGCCCATCACCTTGGAGTCATTTTTGACTCCTCACTCTCCTTGTCTTCTCACATTCAACAGATTGCTAAAACCTGTCATTTCTTTTTGTTTAACATTAGTAAAATTCGGCCCTTCCTCTCTGAAGACACTACTAGGACCCTTATTCACTCCATAATTACCTCCCATCTTGACTATTGCAACCTCCTCCTTGCTGGTCTTCCACAGTCCCACCTGTTTCCTCTTCAATCTGTTCAGAATTCTGCGGCACAACCAATTTTCTGCCAGCCGCGTTACTCTCATGTGACCCCTCTATTGAAATGGTTTCACTGGCTTTCCTTTCAGTTCCATATTCATTTCAAACTGCTTCTCCTAACCTTTAAATGCATTCACTCTATGGTCCCTCATTATCTTTCCTCCCTCCTCTCTCCCTACTCCCACGCCTCATGAACTCCGCTCCTCCTCTGGTCTCCTCCTCTCTATGCCCTTCTCTTCTAATAGAAACATAGAGATATGATGACAGAAAAGACCACATGGCCTATCTAGTCTGTCCTTCCATAACAACTACAACAGTCCCCTTTTCACCTTTAGAAATCCTCTGAGTTTGTCCCATGCTTTTTTGAATTCAGTTACTGTCCTCATCTCTACCACCTCCACTGGGAGACTATTCCACGGATCCACTACTCTTTCCGTAAAGAAATATTTCCGCATATCACTCCTGAATCTATCTCCCTTCACCCTCATCCCATGTCCCCTCGTAGCAGAACTTGCTTTCAATTGAAAGAGGCTCTCTCCCTGAACATTTATGCCACGGAGGTATTTAAACATCTCAATCATATCACCTCTATCCCGCCTTTCCTCTAAGGTGTACATATTAAGATCCTTCAGTCTGTCCTCATATGCTTTATAATGAAGACCACTAATCATTTTAGTAGCCACCCTCTGCACCGACTCCATCCTGTTCACATCCTTTTGAAGGTGCGGTCTCCAGAATTGCACACTATACTCCAAATGAGGTCGCACCAAAGACTTATACAGAGGCATTATCACCTCCTTTTTTCTGCTAGCCATTCCTCTCCGTATGCATCCAAGCATCCTTCTAGCTTTTGCCGTCACCTTTTCTACCTGATTAGCTACTTTAAGATCATCAGACACAACCACGCCTAGGTCCCGCTCTTCTTTAGTGGACAAAAGTACTTCACCTCCTATACTGTTTTGCTCCCTTGGATTGCTGCAGCCCAAATGCATGACCTTACATTTTTTAACATTAAATCCCAGCTGCCAAATTCTAGACCATTCTTCAAGCTTAGCTAGATCCCTCCTCATGTTATCTACACCTTCCTGGGTGTCTACTCTATTGCAGATTTTGGTATCATCCGCAAAGAGGCAAACCTTACCCGACAGCCCTTCCGCTATATCACTAACAAAGATGTTGGAATACCGCAGGGATCTGTGCTGGGTCTGCTGCTTTTTAACATATTTGTTAATGACCTGGAAATGGGAACAAGTCAGGTAGTCAAATTTGCAGATGACACAAAATTATTAAGAACTTAAAATATGCCATACTGGGACAGACCAAGGTCCATCAAGCCCAGTATCCTTTTTCAACAGTGGTCAATCTAGGTCGCAAGTTCCTAGTGGTTTTCCAAAAGGACACAGGTTCCACAAGCAGTGGATATCCCAGACTCCCTTTAATAATGGTTTATGGACCTTTCCTCCAGGAACTTGTCCAAACCTTTTTTAATCCCGACTACTCTAACAGTTTTTGCTACATCCTCCGGTAGCAAATTCCAGAGTTTGATTACACGTTGAGTGAAAAAATATTTTCTCTTATTAGTCTTAAATAAGTTACTCTGTAGCTTCATTGATGTCCCCTAGTCTTTCTACTTTTTTTTAATTTATTTAAAGGCTTCAACACAGTTACAGAAAAAAGAAAGTACATTCCCAAAATTTTTGCACAATAATTTTGCAGACATCCTCTGCTAGTCCCAAGACCAATCAGGTCAGACCAGCGGACTTTAAATTTAAAGTGCCATGGGGCACAAAGAAGACCTGTGCCGCCGATATCCTCCACTGCAGTCCTTATTGGAGTCGGGTGAGAGACCGGGAAGCCTTGCTCCTCCCCGCTCGCCGGGCCCAAGACCAATCAGGTCAGACCAGTGGACTTTAAATTTAAAGCGCCATCGGGTGCGCCTGCTCCTGGTGGGCCCATGCCTGAGGGCCTTGCCAGAGGGCCCTTTGGCGTGGCCCTTAGGCGTGGTTTCATAGGTGTATTCAACATTACAAACTACACTTTGTAAGTTTTATGTCTAGCTTGTTATTCTCTTGTTATTCCTTATTTATATAGAAACATAGAAATATGATGACAGAAAAAGACCACATGGCCTATCTAGTCTGTCCTTCCATATCAACAACTACAAAAGTCCCCTTTTTCCTTTAGAGATCCTCTGTGTTTGTCCCATCCTTTTTTGAATTCAGTTACTGTCCTCATCTCTACCACCTCCACTGGGAGACTATTCCACGGATCCATTACTCTTTCCATAAGAAATATTTCCGCATATGCTTCTGTATTCATGACTGATGTAATCTCTTTAGCATTGCAACCTCTGCTCATGGTTTATAGCATTGACTAGGATTTAATTTCATTTAAAACATATTTGATACAGTGTAACTCACCCTATTCTAGTGTTACTAATTGCTGCATCCCTGCTTACATGTATTCCAGCTCGCCATCTTCTGCTGCAGCTTAGTACTACATCAAGACTCACACTCTTACATTGTATTATATTCACTACTGTACTCTCTTTGCTAGCTACTCAGTTCCTCTCCCCCTCCATATGTTCCATCAATAGCACTACTCATCCATAAAGAAACTCCCCCTTCTATCATAATGCCTGATCTAATTCCCTATATCGTTTTTCTGTATTGCCTGGCCCTATCCATAATACCTACTAGGCCTTGTTGGTGAGAAAAGGATCCAATTTCCACAATACATGGCTACGGCCATAACAGACAGGATGACATTTTCAACTCAATGAGACCATCAAGGCACCAATACCTCATTCATATCGTATGCCAGCCCTCCGGAAAATCCAATACTCAGAAGCTCACAGGAGAAAAAGCCCTGAAATGCATGCTTATAAAAGCAAGATCTATCCAGAATAAATGGCCAATTATTGATGACTATGTGGTTAATCATAAACTAGACCTGATCCTCATCACAGAATCATGGCTCACAGACTCCGATGCAGTTTTTACCAATCAACTTAAGATACCCAGCTATCATTTGTACAGCTGTCCAAGAACTAACAGAAGAGGAGGTGGCACCGTGATTTTGGCTAGATCTAACCTACAATTCCAATTTCTTAACTCCCACAACTCTTCCAGTCTTTGGCATGGACAGTAGGCGCCACCAAAAATACCAGTCCCGGCAGAATACAGCACTCTGAATCAAGCATAACACCACCATCCGAAGACCACCCTGAAGCCTACTGCCCATCAACCAGAGGAACCCAAAGCTCCAAACAAGACACAGACCGGAAAACAAACCAAGACACAGAATGCAAAGAACTGTGAGTAAACCCTGCACACAGCACACAGCTGAACAAAGCAACCACACATATCTCAACCCCTCAAAGTTAAACCAATCGAATTTATTAGTCACTACACAATCAACCCTATTTACTGCCAACACACACAAAGACAAGTAAAATGGATAGCAAGATACTACTCCTACTCCTCAAAAATGGTCACACACATGCTGGAGAAGCCAAACTACCATCACACACACACCAGATACCAATTATACAAACAGGCAGATATGCAATCTACAAGATACATGCTGCTACAAATACAAAACACCACAACAGACCACAAAGAAAAATACACATAACCTCTATCTTCTATCAAATTAGCACAAGACACCACGCTCTCCTGCGCACTAGTCAATGCCCGTTCCATACAGAACAAATTACACACAATAATGGACTACATACAGAACCAGGACATAGACAATCATGTGCATCACTGAAACATGGCTCTCCTATACGGACAATGTATTCATAAATCAGATGGCATCCCAACAGTATACAATACACAGCTCCACAAGACCAACATGCTAAAGCAGTGGTGTGCTAGTTATTGCAGAGCCACATCTAAAATTCCAAACCACATCGAACATACGAGCCACAGGAAGTAACATAATAACAGTCTCAAATAAACATCTAGCACTCTGCCTCCTATACAGAGCCCCAAGCTCTAATGAAGACGAACTCTCCACCTTACTGGAACAAATCTGCTCCCTGGCAATCCAAAACAAACCACTTCTAGTCCTAGGGGACCCCAACATTCTATCGCTATCCACCCAGAATCAAGAAACCTTCATGGAAACAATGGAATATCTGCAGTACATCCAACTAATAAATACCCCAACCCACAAGATGGGAGGAACCCTCGACCTGGTATTTACACCAAACCAACATTACATCAAGAACATAACACACATAACTGTCACCCCAATCCCTTGGTCAGACTACCATATGATCAACTTCTCTATAAACCAGCCCATGAAGAGCCGAATCCCTGAAGCAAATCTCAAGGAGAAAAGAAGATTTCGAACCTTCCACAAAGACAAATTCCTGGAAGAAGTACTGCCAGAACTGGAGCAAAGCATAACAGATCTTGATACCACCATTGCCAAATGGAACGAAACTCTACATAACGCAGCAATTGCACCAAATAAACCAACCCATAGCAACAAAGTGAAAATCATAGCAACAAAGTGAAATCAACAAACATAAGAAGTGCCTAAGGAAAATGGAAAGGCAATGGAGAAGAACAAAAAGCCATAGGAAGGAGGAGTGGCTCAGTGGTTGGGACAGGTTACCTCAGGCCGGAAGGCCAGGGGTTCAATTCCCGCATGGGGACAAGCAACTTCAGGCTGGAGGGACTGGGGTCTCTAGTCCCATGGCCACTCCTTGTGGCCTTGGGCAAGCCACTTAACCCCCCATTGCCTCAGGTACACTTAGATTGTGAGCCCTTCGGGGACAAGGGAATAAAAAGTGCCTGTTAGTATACATGTAAACCGCATTGATTCTAAAGAGCGCGGTATAAAAATAAATAAAATAACATCTTGACGAAATACAACGAAATGCAAGCCACATACCATAATATGATAAACAGTCACAAGAAAGAATACCACTCATACCTGATAATGAAATCAATCAACAAACCAAGGGAGCTCTTCTCTATAGTAAGCAATCTCACAAAAGAACCAACAAGAACAGATGATCTAAACTCCATTCCCCCACAAGACCTAGCCGACTACAGTATATACAACTCAAATACACACAGACACCATTCAAGAAACCAACCAAATCTAATATACAACATACAATGGATGAAACATGGGTCACATGTCACATCCCATCAAGACAACAACTCAACTCCATCATAACCACCATAAACACAACAACCTCTCCTATTGACCTATGCCCAGTTATCTGGATCAAGCAGACAAAAGAATACCTAACACCCCATCTACAAATGATTGTTGAATCCTCACTAACTCAAGGATACCTCCCCCAGCAACTCAAGAAAGCATCCATCAGACCAATCCTTAAGAACAACAACCTTGACAAGAATGAACCAAACTCCTACCAACCAATATCCAACCTCACCTTCATAACCAAGATAATTGAAAAATGTGTACAGCATCAACTACAGGACCACATAGATACCTACGCCCCACTGGACCCCCACCAATACGGCTTCAAACAAAACCATGGCGTAGAAACACTTATTACATCTCTCTTGGACACCCTTGTAACAGGCATGGACAATATACACCACGGCTTTGTACTATGTTTCATAGACATCACTGCCGCCTTTGACTCAGTAAATCACAACACCCTACTGCAAAGACTCAGAGACGTGAAGATAAGCGGCACAGTCCTGGATTGGTTCTTCTCATACCTCTCCCACCGTACACAGCAAGTAAGAAGCAAAACCCAACAGTCTGAACCCTTCACCCAACACCAAGGAGTCCCACAAGGCTCAGCTCTCTTGGCTCTACTATTCAATATCTACACATAGCCAATAAGCAGCATTATAAAACAATTCAACATTCATTACAGAATATACGCAGACGACATCATGATATTCACCCCCATAAACATCAAACATCCAGACTACTCACAAATCACAGCATGCTTGGAATCAGTGTCAGAATGGCTCAACAATCAAAGCCTTTTCATAAATTACAAAAAATCAGAACTGATGCACATTACCAGGAGTACCATATTCTCACCACCGGACTCAATAAAAATCTTTGACCATACCATAAGTAATAAACGAGAAGTCAAATACCTCAGAGTCACCTTTGACTAGCAACTCAGCTTCCAGCCACACATCAAAAAGATGAACAGAGCAGCCTACCACAAACTCAGAATGCTATGCAATCTCAAACCACTGCTCACCGACAACGACCACTGTATGCCAAGCCATAATAATGCCTATATTAGATTTCTGTAATGCAATTTACCAATGACTTTCAAAGAAAACAACTCTCCCCTCACAACTGGTACAAAACACTGCGGCCAGAATCATCACCGGAACAGCAAAATACAAACATATAACCCCCACACTCCATCAGCTACACTGGCTCCTTGTTGCTGTATGCACCAAATACAAAAACATAATAATAATCTTTAAAACTTTTTAAACAACCTCTTTCCAGTAACTCTCCAACCACTGATCAAGAAGACACCCCTGACCAGAACAAGAAGAAGAGCAGACAACATCATCCTAGAGATCCCACTAAACTTCAGGAAAGCAAATCAATCCACCTGCAATAGAACCTTCTCCCTGTTTGCATCCCAGCTGTGGAACGATCTCCCCACATCAACACGTGAAATCAAAGACCTAGTGGACTTTAGAAAGGCAATAAAAACCCACCTTTTCCTAGAATACTTTGGAGCTACCCCAGAAGATGATGATTAATAACAAAATGGACCATAAAACACTGCTACAGTTCCTGTATAGAGTTAGCAATTGTTAATTGCTTGTTTTACCCCAATTTAACCTTCAAGTTCAATAACCCTGTTCGATGTAAAGCTCGTTGCTCTAACTATTCCATGTAAACCACCTTGAATGAATGATAAAGCGGTATAGAAGACCTGTTAAATAAATAATAAATAAATAAATCATTATTGCAAATAAGCAATTAGCAATAGCACTCTCATATATCAGGCTCCCTCCAATTGTGCAGACGACCTATCCATGCCCCTGGATGTAGTTTGTAATCATTCACCAAAATCAAGACCTCTCTGGATCATGGGAGATTTCAATCTCCCAGCCTTATAAAGGAAGAAATCTGCAGCTATTCTTGATGCAATGCCTACTCTTAAATATGATCAACTAATAGTACATGCCCCTACTCACTCTAGAGGAAATACTTTGGACCTTTTCTTTGCTCCCTCACACATATATGGCTCCAATTTCTCCTTCCAGCCTCAAATTCTTCCAGGCCCTTGGTCGGACCATAAAGCCATTATATTCCACATTCCAGCCTCCAACCCAGATTCACCTATCAATACTACTGTACATTACCACCAGCTCGTCGTTTTAAGCCATTTATCAAAGATTTATTTCTTGAAGAAACTGCCTAAACTTGAATCCTTCTCCTCTGATTTAGATGATATTATACAATCTTGGAACTTGACCCTAAGCCAAGCAGCTCTTCTATCCCTACACAGGAGTTCTTCAAAGAGATCAAATTCTGCTATATGGTATACAGTTGGCTTACACAATTCCCTCCTCAGTCTCAGGAGACTAGAGCGAAAATGGCGCAATTCCAGACATCCTCGCGACAGAGATATTTACATGAAGGCTCTACAGGACCACCACACTGATATTATGGCAAGAAAGAAGGAATACCACACCAAGATCCTGATGCGCTCCCTGATTAGGCCCCATCAGCTCTTTCGTCTAATCCAGTCTCTCACTAAAGAAACGCTGACCTATCAAACAGAAAACATGCTTCACCCACAAGACCTTGCTATACACTTTCACAATAAAACCAAAGTGACCATCAGTCATCCTGGAGTTCGTTGCACAGACAGCCCTTCATCAGAAAACATCAATTTCTCTGCACTGACCTCTTTCTACCCTTACTCCACCAAACAAATTGAAAATATAATCAAAGGACTTAACTCTACTGACCCTTTCCCTTTCCCACTGGATCAAGTCTGCTTGTGCTGAATTAAGTCCTCACATCTCCAAAATTGTTCACCTTTCCTTCAACAAGGGTATTGTACCAACATCTCTGAAAACTGCCACCATCAAACCACTTCTAAAAAGTAACCTGAACTCCTACCGTCCCATATCTAGTCTTCCCTTCCTGACCAAAATAATTGAAAAAATAGCACAACAAATCCAAGACCACATTGATGCTCAACAGCATGGCTTCCGTCAACATCATGGTGTCAAGTCCTTGCGCACCTCCCTATTTGATAACCTGATTAAAGGCAAATAAACCAAAACGTATTTCCTTAGATATTGCTTCAGCTTTCGATACAGTCTCTCACAGCCTCTTGCTTATCCAACTTCAACTTAAAGGCATTCAGAGCTCAGTACTGGATTGGTGTCGATCTTATCTATCTGATCACCAACAGCAGGGTTGCATTGGTGCACAAACATCAACTATGTTCCAACAAACCCAAGGAGTACCACAGGGCTCTTCCCTTTCAGCCCTACTATTCAATATATATATTCAACCATTATGTACAATCATTCAATCCTTTGGCATTCTTTACCACATCTATGCAGATGATGTACTACTTTATGCCCCATTCTCATTGGATAACCCTAACATCACTGGAATTACAGACTGTTTTAATGCAGTATCCGACTGGTTAGGTGCAAACAACTTGAAAGTAAACTATAAGAAAACAAAAGTTCTGTACTTAACAAAGGACCCGACATTCAACCTACCTGTTAAGAATGCTGAATTGAAGACTAATCAGGAGGTTAGATATTTAGGTGCCACTCTGAACCAACACCTAAATATGGAATCCCATATAAGCAATATCACGAAGGCTATCTACTTCAAAATACATTCCCTCCGCCAGCTCAGACCCTTATTGGAACCTTCTGACTTCCACGTTGTCTTCCAAGCCCTATTCGATTATGCTAACACCATCCTACATGGCCTATCTGCATATGCTCTCCATCCTTTACAAATGGCTTTAAATACTGCTGCCCGAACCATTTATGGTTTCTCCAGATACGATCATGTATCATCTCTCCTAGTACAGCTACATTAGCTACCAATAAACAATCGTCTCAAATACAAAGCCCTTCTATTGTCATTCAAAATCATTCACCATCTCTCTGCATCCACCCTGGAAAACCTCTTGCACTGGACGCCCGACACCAGAACCAGGAGAACAATTATGGCGAACACTCTTATCATTGCAGCTATGGCTAGTAAAAGCTCCCAATTTGCCAGACACAGAGCCTTCTCCTTATTTGTTCCTCTGCTCTGGAACTCTCCCTACTCCTAGCCGTCTCATCACTGAGCTGTCAGCTTTCCGTAAGGCTATTAAGACACATCTGTTCCAGCTCTCATTCGACCTTGTACTATAGCTTATTTTGATCCCCCCTCTAATGTAAATCTCCCTTTCAGCCTGTATATAGTATACCTTTCGAGCTTGTATATAGTTTACAACCTTATGTACTATTTAATGGAATTATCTTATATGTTAACTCTTGTTACTTGTTCTTTATAACTGTTCAATGTATTTAGCTTGTCCTGTTCAATGTAATGAGTTGTTCTAATGTAAACTGCGCTGATTACAAAAGTGCGGTATATAAAACCAACATAAATTAATTAATTAATTAATTAATTAATTAATCAAATCAATTGCCATAACACAGCCTTCTTTTTTTCTTTTTTTAAGAAAATCCCCTTACAACCCAAATTCCCTACTCATCTATTTCCTTCTCCCCATATTTCTCTCGCTTCCCCTCCTCCCTCCTCCCCTCCCCTTCCCTTCCCCCCCCCATCCTCCCTCTCCCCTGCTACAGAATCAGACAGGTAAAGAGCATCCCCTCCCCATGATGTTATTAAGAAGGGGGAGATAACAAGCCCCCATGTCCAGGAGTGGTCCTCTTTATATATTTCCAGTTAAGTTAGTAATGATACCGGTGATGAGCCATATTTTAACACAAAGGGTTCCCAAATCTGTTCAAATTGAGGCAGGCCTTCCAACCGCCACTCCCTGTTCCATTGTGTATAGGCCCCACATACGTTCCAACCAACTAATGTCAGCCTGGCTGCGTTTAGACCATGGCGAATCAATGCTAATTGGGGGGTGCGTCCTCTAGGGACCTTCTTCCCAAACAGAAAAAAACCTGGGTCCCAGGGGATATTCAAACCTATCATTTGTTTCAAACGGTATTGTATTCCTCGCCAAAAGCCCTGGATGTGGGGGCAGAGCCACCATACATGTGCCAAGGTGCCCTTCCCGCCACATCTTTGCCAACATAACTCTGAAGCCCCCGGGAAAGCTCGGGCTACTCATACGGGCATCATGTACCACCCATTTATTAGCTTATAATTGGTTTCCCTAGCATTTAATAGCCACTGAGCTTCTCCAAAGCCAACTCTCAATCTGCTCCCACTGCTGCTCAGTATACGAGAGATGCAGTTCTTGCATCCACTGTACTCTATGTTTACCCTCCCCAAAGCATTGTCTCTGCAATTCTGCAGGCAACAAAAGAAGGAGGCCTTCCGCAAAAAAACAACCAGCAGCAAAGGTACAGCGGAGGGCAATTAACCACGGCCTACCAGGATAGTGGGTAAAAACAACTTTATTGGAGACCCAACTTTACAAGTTTCGGCCGAAGGTCTTCATCAGGGGTCAGATAACCACATAGAAAGTGTATAGGACACGTCTATGGGGTGGAACAACCACTCTTCTCAATCTGCACAGACTGTCAGATGCAGGAAAACGATATTAATTGCCCTCCGCTGTACCTTTGCTTCTGCACTTCTGCATACAGGGCCACTATAAGACCTTTAGTGTTAGTACGCTCCTCACATAAGCGTTCAATATCCATCAGATCATGGGCAACTTGCTGTTTAACATCCCATCTCCCCACCCAGTGCATAACCTGCACATAATGATAAGCACGGTGCTGTGGTAAATCAAATTCCCCCTGCAAATCACAGAAGGGGTGAGGTGCACCATCTTCAAATAATTGATCCACTCAACTGAGCCCCTTATGCCCCCACTGTCGGAAAGCCAAGTCGCCCATTCCCGGAGGGAAGGCTCTGTTATGAACTATAGGTGCCAACGGGGACAGTGCCACCCCGTGGCCAAAAATAGCGATCTCAGCATTGGAGGGTATGAGTTATGTACGGATTATCAACACGCAGACCTCACCTCAATTTCGCACAGAGCCATAGGCGGTCACCTAGTCCAGGTCCCCCTGACAGGTCCATTTCCATTTTCACCCAACACTTAGTGCTAGCAGAATTCATCCACTCAACCCCTGTACGACATTGCGCTGCCACATAGTACCAATGAAGATTAGGTACTCCTATCCCCCCCCCCCCTCTGGATGAGCATACAATATCCGTCGAGCTATTCAAGGGCATTTAAATTTCCATATGAACTTCATTATCAGGGTTTCCCAGGACTCTAAGGCACCTCTTGGCAGGGGTATGGGGAGTACCTGGAAAAGGTATAAGAATCACGGCACTACCACCATTTTTGTGACAGCAATGTTTATGTTTATGTTTATTAAAACTTGATTAACCGCCCTTCAGTAAAATCAAAGCGGTTTACAATAAGTAAAAGCAATAAAAGCAAGGCACAGGGCCGGAAAGAGGAAAAGAAATTTACAATTTATAAAAGCAAAGTGGGTTAAGGAACAGCAGAGGAAGGAGAGTAGAGCTACAAGGGGGGAGGGGAGGTGGGGAGGTTAAAGGCTAGGGAAAAGAGGTGGGTTTTTAGCTGTTGTTTGAATGCTGCGTGGCAGGGTTCTAGGCGGAGGGAAGTGGGAAGGGAGTTCCAAAGTGCGGGGCCTATGAAGAAAAAAGCTGAGGAGCGGGTGGAGTGAAGATGGGCAGAGGAAGGAGGAGGAAGGGTGAGACGGTTTAAATGGAACGAGCGGGGGGGGGGGGGGGTGTCTGGGGGTGTGAAAATGAATAAGATCAGCTAGATATTGTGGAGTACTGGTGTGTAGGGCTTTATGAACCAGGGTGAGTAGTTTATATTAGGAGCAAAATGAGACAGGTAACCAGTGTAGATGGAGGAGAAGAGGGGTTATGTGGTGATAAGGGGATGAATGAGTGATAAGGCGAGCTGCGGTGTTTTGGATTCTCTGAAGGCGGTGAAGTTGGGAGGAAGCCAGGCCGGTTAGAATAGAATTAGAAAAGTCGACCCGGGACATAACTAGGGAGAGAAGTAGAGTGGAGAGAGCGGAAGGGGAGAGGAAAGGACGAATGGCGCGAATTTGACGTAAAAAATAGAAAGAGGTTTTGGTGATGTGGGAGATATGAGCGTGAAAGGTAAGGTCTGAGTCGAAGAGGACACCGAGATAGCGAAAGGTGGTGACCAAGGATATGGGAGTGTTGGAAAGGGACGGAGCTAGAGAGGGAGAAGGATGACCGTGAGGGAACCAGATGGCAGTGGTCTTGGCAAGGTTAAGGTGGAGGCAGTTCTGGGTCAACCAGTGAGTGATGGCTGTGAGGCAGCTATTTAAAGGAGTGAGATCGGGATGGGAGGGGGACGTGTGGTGAAGAAGAACAATATCATCCGCATAGTAAAAAGCAGAGATCCCGAATTGCTGGATGACTAGTGTGAGGGGCACCAAGAAAAGATTAAAGAGAAGAGGAGCCAAGACAGAACCCTGGGGGACCCCACAGGGTAAAGGGAAGGGGGCAGAAGGTGGTGTAGAGGAGGAGGCAGAAAAGACTGAGGCTGATCGGGCATAGAGAAAAGAATGAAACCACCTGTAGACAGTGCCATGAAGACCAGCTTCACGGAGACGAGCTAGAAGAAGGGAGTGGACGACCAGGTCGAAAGTCGCTGAAAGGTCAAGTGCTACCGCTACCGAAATGTCACCACGATCATGTGCCACATGCAAGGAATTAGTAAAAGCAAGGAGAATGGTATGTGATAAGGAAGCTTATCATAGCTCAGGAAGGAGCTATAGAAAAGGTGAAGTGACTCTGAACAAGCAACCTCAACCTGTCTGTTCTGGTAGAAATAAGAAAACAGAATTTTGCCATAAAAGACTACCAGTCCCAGAATGCACCAGGTTTCCAACAGCCATTAGAGGAGCTGAAGTGGGGAAACGTGTGTTCAATCAGGAGGGCTATGAGGTAATCCCTAAGCACTCATCTCAAAGGGCAGGGCCTGATTCAGCACAGCTGCGCTGTGTTAGGGAGGAGCACTCATCTAAGCAGAATAAGAGTAGAGTTTATTCTACAGATGACCCTCTTCATGATCACCTTGGATATCCAGAGAATTGTCCTCAGTATCCTGAGAATCAGCTTGAGTTTGATCATCAGTTTCATCTGAAGGATCATCAGAAGCAGAAGCCAAACCGGATGGACAGAGAGGGAAAGAGACCCTTTGGAAGAAGGAAGAGAAAAGCCTTTGAGAGGTCTAGAAGAGTCCAAAGCAGTACGTATACTGGGAGGTATTCCAAGGGCCAGCATACACCATTGGACTGGGGAAAGCCAGAGGAATGGTGCTGCAGAGCTAGGAATCACCAGAGCTAGGAATCACCAGAGCTAGGAATCACCTGTGAGGGAGACGGCTGCACGTGGAAGGGACCCTAAGACCTGTGCCAGAAGGTATGTGAAGAGAGATCCAGTGTCCAGGGATCTGGATTGGAAGGCTGGACATAAGAACTGGACTACATACTGGCCAAGCTATATAGAGAGGAACTCTAGCAGCAATGGAAGCTCAGGTATGAACACTGATCTATGCCCTAGCTATAACCTTGAAAGACAGCAGGGAAACAAGTATTCTCCTGAAAATGCTCCATTGAGAGATTCATCTGTGCCAATCCATGATATTGAACCCATGCTTGTTGAACAAGGGGGAATAATAGCAGATGAGGATCCTGTTTATATGGACTGCTCTCTGTCTAAACTCCGTTGGTAACTTTCTGTTATAAAGTACAGCAACCATCACAAAGAAATACAAATTTGTTCTTTAATCTACTCAGAAAAGCTCCTGAAGCAGGATTTGACCCACGCAGTGGAAGGCAAGCCAGCTAAGGGGTTTCAGCTGGTAACTGCTAGCAATTAAGCCTTACCTAATTGCTTGTGAGCTAGGAGAGAATCACTTCTGTATCAATGTGGGAAGTAATCAGAAGTTAACCTGAAAAGAACAGTTTGTTTCTTGCTTTGTGGCTTTTCATTTGTTGTTTTCCTGATTTTGACTTTGTTTTTCCAAGTTAACACTGAAAGCAAGTAACCTAATTTATGTGCTACCAAGCATATCTGTGTTGGGAGAAATAACCCCATAAATAAATATCTTATTGGCTTTACCCAAGAGCACAACTAAATTATTGTCAGCAGCTGTGTCTGGTGTGAATGAACTACATTGCCCACAATACCTTGCAAATCATATAGAAATATGCACTTGCCAAGAGTGTGAAGATTCTCACCCAGGCAGCCGTCTGACAAATGGCGTAGTTTTTCGGATTGCTTTTGCACAAAGGGGATTTACTTGTTGAGGATTACAACTACAGTTCAAGTTTAAAGCTGGAAAAAAAGATTTTCCCTCAACTGCACTTTGGGGAGAAGTGGATGTCCCAGGAGGAAAAGACCCTGTGCAGAGCTGGATTCATCACTGAGACAAGGTAATAAGTACCTGGGCATGTCTAGTGGTGGATGGGAGTAAGCACAGGGGTAATTGAAAAAAAAAAAAAGTAGAAAAAAACACACCTGTTTGGAAGGTGGTGCACTTTGGTTTTTTTTTTTTTTTTCTTTGTTTCTTGCAGGGATCAAGATGGATCCAAGGGAGATGGCTGAATGGATGGCAGCCCAATTTAGCAGGCAACAGGAGCTAGCACAGCAGGCTCAGGACACTGCTATGAAAGCCATAATGGAGCAGCAGAGGCCAGTGCTTGATCTGGTGCAAGCCCTAGTTCAGCTGCAGAACCAAAGTGGAACAGATGCAAGACCAGCAGTGAATACTGGTACACCACATGTGGACAGTGTGGGACTCAATCAAGGGATTGGGGCATTTAGTTTTGGGAAGCTAACTCCAGATGATAATGTTGATGATTTTCTAGAGTCTTTTGAACGAGTGGCACAAGCATTAGCATGGCCAGAGACCCAGTGGGCAGTAAGGCTGGCAGCCTCATTAACTGGAGAGGCGCTTGCAGCTTACAGAGCAATGCCAGCAGCCCAGGCTTTGAATTATAAGGATGTAAAGGCTGCTATTAGAGATCGCCTAGGGTTGTCTATTTCAGAGTATAGGCGAATGTTTAGAGCTACTACATTGAAAGTGGGTGAAACACCCAGGGCTCTGAGTCAGAGAATCAGAGGTTTAGCTGTAAAATGGTTGGAGCCTGAGCAAAAGACGGTAGAAATGTTATTAGATATTATAATGCTGGAACAATTTATGTCTGGGGTGTCTAAAGATTTGCACACTTTCCTTATACAGCAAAATTGCCAAAATCTTGGAGAGACAACCATGCTAGCAGAGAGATTCTTGGAAGCCACGCAGGCTTGCCATAGAATGGATGGCCCTCTGAAGATTGGTGCTGAGGCTAGATGTGCTGTATCAGAAAAGAAAATAATTAAAAATGTTTCTGAAAATGAATGTACTGTATCAAACCAGATGACACAGTGGAATAGAAAGAAATGTTTCAAGTGTGGAAAATGGGGACATTTAGAAAAGAGATGCCAGACACACACTAGCTTAGTGGGTGTGGATTTAAAACAGCCCAAAGAAGGATTTCTTTTGATGGTGGATGTGCAAGGAATTACCATAAATGCTTTGTTAGACTCTGGGGCAGACCAGAGTATGATGTCAGAAAGGCTTTGGCAGAGAATAGAGGCCCAAGAAGGATTTGTGCCTAGAACCCCTGAAAGCCAAGTTCACATCAGATGCATTCATGGTGCTGCAACATCATATCCCACCTATAGACTAAAGGTTAAGTGCCTGGGGGAACAAGAGGAAGTCCTGTTAGCAGTGGTGCCTAGGCTACCCTTTGATTTGGTTCTAGGAAAGGACTGGCCAAGATTTGAGCAGGGGCTTGTGAAAGGGCTAGGAAAGAAGGAGGGAGAAGGTTTAATAATGGAAATAGCTCCCGGGCCTTTCTTTGGAAGTCCTCAGTCCCTAGCTAAAAAGATGGTTAAGCTTCCAGAAGGCCAAACTATGGGTAATAAGAGGGGCCTTGTATCCACCCGCTCGCAGGCTAAGGTAGAGAGCCAGCAGAAGGAGGAGGGGGAGCAGTCAGAGTTATTAGGAGACTTACCCTCTCATGATGATTTAATAACCCCATCATCTGGTAAAGTAAGAAAGTTGAAAGCACAAAAGCGGCGTGAGAGACTTTGCAGAGCACAGGGTAGGGCTGAGATGTTAGCTGGTCAAAGTTTACCCTGGGTGCCAGCTGAGTTAGTGGCAAAGTTTCCTAACTTTCCACAAGAGCAGCGAGCTGATCAAGCTCTCACCCGAGCTTTTAAGTATGCTCAGGAGGTCAGAGAGGAATTGCCCAGATTCAGACTAGATAATGAAATATTATATAGAGAGAGTCAGGACCCCAGGAATGGGACCATACGTAAACAATTGGTGGTACCCACAACTTTCAAAGGGCTAGTACTTAGACTAACACATGATCATCCAGTGGGAGGTCATAAAGGGATGCAAGGAACGCTGGATCAAATACTTATGCGTTTTTACTGGCCAGGTATTTTCAAAGAAACTGTCCAGTTTTGTGCTGCATGTCCAGCGTGTCAGCGAGTTACAGCGGCTCACCCACCGGTGGTGCCATTGATTCCCATGCCAATTATCACAGACCCAATTGGTCGCATTGCCATGGATATTGTAGGCCCATTAGTCAAAACGCCCGAGGTTTCCAATACATCCTAGTTATGGTAGATCAGGCAACAAGGTTTCCCTGGGCCATACCATTGAGGAATGTTTCTGCAAAAACAATAGCTTTAGAGCTAGTAAAATTGTTTTGTGAAGTGGGATTCCCAAGAGAGGTGTTGACTGACCGAGGGTCCAATTTTGTATCCAAATATTTGGCCCAGGTCTGGGATGCCTTTGGCATTCATCACGTGAAAACCTCAGCCTACCATCCACAATCAAACGGTTTGGTGGAGAGATTCAACCAAACTCTCAAACAAATGTTGAGAAGGGGGTTAGCAGGAGAGGTAAAAGAATGGGATATGTTATTGCCTTTTGCCTTGTATGCCTGCAGGGAAAGAATTCAGGTGCCCCTAGGTGTAACCCCATATGAATTGATGTATGGTAGGGCTCCACGGGGTCTGTTAGACATTTTGAGGGAACAATGGATTGATCCTGAACCAGGAAGTCAGGAGGTGCCACTGTTTCTACGTGACTTGAGAGCACGTTTGAAAAGGACGTCGCAGGTTGCTGAGAGGAACCTGCAGGACAGTCAAGTGCGCCAGAAAGGGTGGTATGATAGGAAGGCCAAAAGCCGCCAATTAAGCATTGGTGAAAAGGCTTTGGTTCAAGTAGCAGGAACTGCCCCAAAATTTGAAGTACAGTGGAAAGGGCCATGGAAGGTTGTTAAACAAGTGAGCCCAGTGTCTTATATGGTAGAAAATGCAAGAGGGCATAGGCAGACCTACCATATTAATGTACTTAAGTCTTGGAAGGAGAGGCCTGTAAATAATAATGACCCTGAAGCCAGTCAGGAAGTAAGTGAGCTTCAGAAAGATAACACTCTCGGAGGTATTACGGACTGTAGGAAAGACGTTTCACCAGTGACACCAGTCCGTAATAACTTAAGCAGGGGGGTATGTGATAAGGAAGCTTATCATAGCTCAGGAAGGAGCTATAGAAAAGGTGAAGTGACTCTGAACAAGCAACCTGTCAGTTCTGGTAGAAATAAGAAAACAAAATTTTGCCATAAAAGACTACCAGTCCCAGAATGCACCAGGTTTCCAACAGCCATTAGAGGAGCTGAAGTGGGGAAACGTGTGTTCAATCAGGAGGGCTATGAGGTAATCCCTAAGAACTCATCTCAAAGGCAGGGCCTGATTCAGCACAGCTGTGCTGTGTTAGGGAGGAGCACTCATCTAAGCAGAATAAGAGTAGAGTTTATTCTATAGATGACCATCTTCATGATCACCTTGGATATCCAGAGAATTGTCCTCAGAATCCTGAGAATCAGCTTGAGTTTGATCATCAGTTTCATCTGAAGGATCATCAGAAGCAGAAGCCAAACCGGACGGACAGAGAGGGAAAGAGACCCTTTGGAAGAAGGAAGAGAAAAGCCTTTGAGAGGTCTAGAAGAGTCCAAAGCAGTACGTATACTGGGAGGTATTCCAAGGGCCAGCATACACCATTGGACTGGGGAAAGCCAGAGGAATGGTGCTGCAGAGCTAGGAATCACCAGAGGCTACCTGTGAGGGAGACGGCTGCACGTGGAAGGGACCCTAAGACCTGTGCCAGAAGGTATGTGAAGAGAGATCCAGTGTCCAGGGATCTGGATTGGAAGGCTGGACATAAGAACTGGACTACATACTGGCCAAGCTATATAGAGAGGAACTCTAGCAGCAATGGAAGCTCAGGTATGAACACTGATCTATGCCCTAGCTATAACCTTGAAAGACAGCAGGGAAACAAGTATTCTCCTGAAAATGCTCCATTGAGAGATTCATCTGTGCCAATCCATGATATTGAACCCATGCTTGTTGAACAAGGGGGAATAATAGCAGATGAGGATCCTGTTTATATGGACTGCTCTCTATCTAAACTCCGTTGGTAACTTTCTGTTATAAAGTACAGCAACCATCACAAAGAAATACAAATTTGTTCTTTAATCTACTCAGAAAAGCTCCTGAAGCAGGATTTGACCCACACAGTGGAAAGCAAGCCAGCTAAGGGGTTTCAGCTGGTAACTGCTAGCAATTAAGCCTTACCAAATTGCTTATGAGCTAGGAGAGAATCACTTCTGTATCTATGTGGGAAGTAATCAGAAGTTAACCTGAAAAGAACAGTTTGTTTCTTGCTTTGTGGCTTTTCATTTGTTGTTTTCCTGATTTTGACTTTGTTTTTCCAAGTTAACACTGAAAGCAAGTAACCTAATTTATGTGCTACCAAGCATATCTGTGTTGGGAGAAATAACCCCATAAATAAATATCTTATTGGCTTTACCCAAGAGCACAACTAAATTATTGTCAGCAGCTGTGTCTGGTGTGAATGAACTACATTACCCACAATACCTTGCAAATCATATAGAAATATGCACTTGCCAAGAGTGTGAAGATTCTCACCCAGGCAGCCGTCTGACAGGTTTCAACACTGTGACCTGGCCGAAAGCCTGATTGACGGGGTGAAGGTAGTTGATGGAATTGAGATGATGTGAAAGCTGTGCAAAGACGATCTTTTCAAGGAGCTTAGAAAGGAATGGAAGGTGGGAGACGGGGCGGTAGTGGGCTGGGTCAAGAGGGTCAAGGGAGGATTTCTTGAGGATTGGGCGAATTAAAGAATGTTTCCAGGGGTGGGGGAAAATTCCTGAGGAGAGACTATTGTTTAATAGAGAAAGAATAGAGGGAAGGAAGGAGAGAGAGGGTGTGAGTAACCATGAAGATGGGATGGGATCGAGGGGGCAGAAAGTCTTGTTAGAGGTAGAGATGAGTTTATGAATTTCAGCTGATGTGGTTAGTGCAAATGATGACCATGTGTGGGAGAGGTGGGACAAAGGGGGGGGAAGCTGTAGGGGGTGGGGAGGAAATGGGTGGAGGACAGGCTGGCAAGGACGCTCTTAGAGAAGTGACTTTAGCGCTGAAAGTAGAGGCTAGCAGAGGAGGGGCTGGGGTAGGATGCGTAGGAATCGGGACGAAGGGAAGTGAGAGACCGGAGTGTAGAGTAGAGGTGGCGGGTCTGATTTTGGGCATTAGTGATGGCATTGGAAATAAATGTGCGTTTTGCAAGGAGAGTCTGGGAACGGTGTCCAAACCATGACAACATCAAACCCGTCCAGGACTCCAAGTCCCTTTTAACCTGCTGGATCAAGGGCCCAAAGTAAGTCCAATACAGTGCCAACCTGTCTACCGTGAGATATACACCCAGATAGCAAAGGGCTTTGTCCACCCATCGAAAGGGAAATTGCATCTTCAGCTACGCACACACTGCCTCCTCAACACCCACATTTAGAATTTCTGACTTAGCGTAATTAATCTTAAATCCTGAAACTTGCGAAAAGGCTGCAAAGATGTACATTGCACAGGGAAGGGAGGCTTCAGGCCTAGTTAGAGACAATATGATATCATCTGCAAAAAGTGCTATTTTATATTCATGCGAGCCCTCCGTACTCCAGCTATACCAGGATGCTCACAGAAGCTTTGCACCAAAGGTCCATTACTATTGCAAACAAAAGTGGGGATAGTGAGCACCCCTGTCGAGTACCCCTCTCCATTTCAAAGCTCTGCGATTGGCCCCCATTAACTTGGATGCTGGCTCGGGGCCCTCGATTGAGACCATGCACCCATTGCAAAAAATGAGGTCCAAACCCCATTTTATCCAAGACACGCCACAGGAAACCCCAACTGACCCCATTAAGCACTTTCTCAGCGTCAACACCCACCAAAAGTGCTGGTTGGGGATCATGTCGCACTGCATGCATCACTTGCAGCATCCGCCAAATGTTGTCAGCGGCCTGACGACCAGGCCCAAAACTAACCTGGTCAGGGTGTACCAGGTCTGGAAGAGCCAAATTTAGCTGGGCGGCCAGCACAGAGGCCAATATTTTAACATCCGTATTGAACAAGGAGATGTATGATGCTGCCTCTTGATGTGGTTTATCCGGTTTAGGTATTACCGCAATGATTTCTTCGAACTGTGTGGAGGGCAGCGATGACCCTCGCAGCATCTCATTAAAGAGCACAGTCAGAGTGAGCACTGTATTTTTTATAATACTCCGAGGGAAACCCATCCCCACCAGGAGCCTTCCCAGCAGTCATTCGGCGGATAGCCCCGTCCACCTCCTGCACCGTAATCTCAGCCTCTAATTGTTCCCTATGCAGATCTGTAAGGTGCGGCAAAGGGATATCACGAAGATATCCATCCACCTGATTGGGGCTGAAGGGCTCCACTTTGTACAGGTGTGCCATGTAATCAGCAAACACTGTGCGTATCTCCCGAGGCTCCACCCTTAAAGTCCCCGATGAGTCCCTAATCTCACACACTTTTCGCGAGGTTTGCTGTTTTTTAAGCCTCAAGGCAACATAGTGTCCAAACTTGTTCCCCTGTTCATAGAACTGCGGGGATGCCTCGGATGGAGTTAAGATGCAGAAAAATGGATCTAAAGTTTTCCATGACGCTTTGTATAGCTTTGGTTTGAAATAAGCTGGTTGGTTACATTCCCCTGAAGCAGCTGATGCGAAACGCTGGAGGGACGTCCAAGTGGGCGTCGGGGTCCGTTCATCTGCTTTAAATGATGGATGTCGCATGCTATTAGAATACTATGTGAATGAAACACTTATAATGTATTATTATGGAAATTGTTTATAATCTACATAGAGAAATGTATGTTATCATGCTATGAAGTATGGATTATGTATGCGGCCATTGAAATCCATCATGGTTATAAGGAAAGGTTTAAGCAAACCGTTGATGTGTTTAACTCATTAAACTACCCCTGTTCACTGGGTGGACAATGGGTGATTTGGGAGTTAATTGAAGTTTTCCTTTTCCGTGTTATATTTGCTGAATAAATAATACTACGGTATGGTTAGTAGGTAGAGCTGTATAATTGATTAAATGAAGTATCATAGAACGTTTGACACAGTCAGTGTCGCATGGTATCTAAATTCTTTTGCTCATAAGCATCTAATTTAGCTCGGGTCTCCCGCCACTGATGCCAAATCCACTTGGAATCAGTTTGCGCATGTTCCAGTTGGAGACGCCTGGCCTCCCCTTCCAATCGTTGGGAGTCTCTTGCCCAGGCCTTCCTAGCCCGGGCCGCCTCAGCAATAAGGCATCCTCGAGCTGTGGCCTTAAAAGCATCCCAGAACACTGGCAATGCAACCTCCCCTGTGGCATTCAGCTCAAAAAATTCTTGTATAAACTGGCCATGGTCTCGCATCGCAGGGGCCCGATGGAGAAAACTCCCGTCCAACCGCCACGTCCTCTTCCTATCTCTCCCAAGATCACAAGGAAGGGCAATCCAGCAGGGGGCATGGTCCGACCACATTAAAATGCCATGCCCCGCCTTCACCCCCCCCCCCCCCTCACCAGTCACTGATCCAGCAAAAAATAGTTAATATGCGTGTGAGTCTGAGGGACCGGCAAGTAGTAGGTGTAACTTTTTCCCCCGGTGAGAGTCCCTCCACACATCCCACAGGCCTAAATCCATCAGAAACATTCAAAATGCTTGACTAATTCCATTTACCTCCCGGGTATTCTTCCCCGTGGAATCCAGGTGCGGTGTCAGATGAGCATTGCAATCCACCCCTAAAAAAACAGGCCCTTTCGCAAACTCGGCTAGTACGGATTTCAGCCTTGCAAAAAAAATGCACCCGATGCTCATTGGGCATATATGTTAGCCAAAGTGAGATGACGTCCACCCAGATGAACATTCATAAAAAGCCAACACCCCAATTTGTCCTTCCTCACCTCTTCCACCCTTATGGGCAAGGCCTGGTGGAACAGTATGGCCACTCCACATTTCTTCTGGCCCCGCTCATCTGACGATACCCACACCTCAGAACAGGGCTTATGCCTCACTCAACCCTGATTGGCAAAGCGAAGGTGCGTTTCTTGTAGGAACACAAGATCACCCTTCAAGGTCCCCAATTCTTTAAATAATAGAGAACGCTTTTGAGGTGAGTTGAGACTTTTTACATTGAAGGAGATAACTTTCAGCATCATTCTCCCTGCTTCTCTCCCCTCCTAAAATCTTGTGCTCTACTTGTGCTATGAAAGCGCCAGACCCAGCCTCAAGCACTATTGGTTCCTTCCATAATTGCCCCCTTCCCAGTTTTCCTTCACAGTCCTCTCTCCTCTCTCCTCCTCACCAATTCCTCTCTCGGCCCCCCTTGCCTGATTTCCTCTTCCTTCCCCCACCCCATCTTTTCCATGCACGCGCCCAAATCCAGGCCACCCCACCCCATCCGTTACAAAAGAAACTCACCATTAGGCACATTCACAATTGACCATGATCACTTTATGTCTCTAATACATAATATAACTTACATAATTTATAAGCTCCTTTGAACTGTTTGTAGTTACCCTGTTACTTCCTTTGTTTTGAATTGTATATAGTTACCCTGTTACTTCCAAGTTTCAATCCCTGTTACAATGTTTATGTTTATGTTTACTGACTTAATATGCCGCTCTACAAATACATATCAGAGCGGTTTACATGGTACAAAAAACAAGGAAATCATATGGTGAAAAGGGGAAAGGAAATTACAATATTAACAGGAAAGCAAACCAGGCAGAACCAATCGACAGGACAAGAAGAAAAAAGAGGGGAAGCGGGAAGAGGGGGGGGGTAAGGGCTACACAGAGGGATCTGGGAGATCAAAAGCAAGGGCAAAGAGATGGGTTTTGAGTTTGTTTTTGAAGGTAGTATGTGTCTGTTCGAGTCGGATGGAGGAGGGGAGAGAATTCCATAGGGCGGGGCCAAGGAAAAAGAAAGCGGAGGAACGAGTGGACTGAAGGTGAGCATGAGCAGGTGAAGGGAGATGAAGGCGGTTAAGGTGGAGAGACCGTAAGGAACGAGCTGAGGTATGAAAATGGACAAGGTCAGCGAGATACTGAGGGGAATGGGAGTAGAGGACGCGATGCAGGATTGTCAGAACTTTGAAATGGATACGAGACTTGACAGGAAGCCAATGGAGGTGGATGAGTAAAGGTGTAACATGGTCACGGGGGGAGGAGTGGAAAATAAGACGGGCAGCGATGTTTTGAATGCGCTGAAGGCGGTGAAGTTGAGTGGCGGGGAGACCGGCTAGAACAGAATTACAAAAATCGACACGAGACATGACCAGAGAAAGAAGAAGGGTGGTGAGTGCTTGTGCAGTGAGAAAAGGCCTGATGGCGCGAATCTGTCGGAGGAAATAGAAAGAGGATTTTGATACGTGAGCAATGTGATCGCGGAAGGAGAGATGGGAGTCAAAGAAAACTCCCATAAGAACATAAGATATGCCATACTGGGTCAGACCAAGGTCCATCAAGCCCAGTATTCTGTCTCCAACAGTGGCCAATCTAGGTCATACATACCTAGCAGTTTCCCCAAGGGACACAGGTTCCACAATGCTTGTATTGGTTCAAGCATTGATATCCTGGGTCCCTTCTTAATAATGGTTTATGGACCTTTCCTCCAGGAACTTGTCCAAACCTTTTTTAAACCCAGCTACACTAACAGCCTTTACTACATCCTCTGGTAACAAATTCCAGAGTTTGATTACACGTTGAGTGAAAAAATATTTTCTTTTATTAGTCTTAAATAGTTTACCCTGTAGCTTCATTGCATGTCCCCTAGTCTTTCTATATTCTGATAAGGTAAACAATCGATCTACGTTTACCCGTTCCACTCCGTTCATTAATTTATAGACTTCTATCATATCTCCCCTCAACCGTCTCTTTTCCAGGTTAAAGAGCCCCAACCTTTTTAGCCTTTCTTCATAGGAGTATCCTTCCATCTCCTTTACCATTTTGGTGGCTCTTCTCTGAACCTTTTCTAAAATCGCTATATCCTTTTTAAGATACGGCGACCAGAATTGCACACAATATTCAAGGTGTGGTCTCACCATGGAACGATATAGAGGCATTATAATATCTTTTGTTTTATTTTCCATTCCTTTCCTTATCATACCTAGCATTCTATTAGCTCACTTGGCCGCCGCTGCACACTGGGCCGAGGGTTTTAACATGGTATCCACAATGACGCCTAAATCTTTTTCCTGAGTGGTGGTTCCTAATGTGGAACCTTGCATCGTGTAACCATAGTTTGGGTTGTTCTTCCCTAGGTGCATAACTTTGCACTTGTCCACATTAAATTTCATCTGCCATTTTGATGCCCAGTCTTCCAATTTATCAAGATCCTCTTGCAATTTTCCACAATCCTCTTGGGTTTTAACAACATTAAATAGTTTTGTGTCATCTGCAAATTTGATAACCTCACTCGTTATTCCACTTTCCAGGTCATTTATGAATATGTCAAAAAGCAGCGGACCCAGCACAGATCCCTGGGGTACACCACTATTCACCTTTCTCCATTCCTATCTCTTCCCAGAAAACGGAAGGAGGAGAACAATGGAACTGGGGAGCCGGAAAAAGAGGGGGCAATCTGGGGAGAAGTGTCACCGCGAGAGAACCAGATGGCAAGAGTTTTAGTGAGGTTGAGGTGAAGGCAATGCGTAGTGAGCCCGTTGGCAACAGCAGTGAGGCAGGTGTTCAGAGGGGAGAGATCGGGAGAGTGAGAAGTGTGATGGAGAAGAACCAAGTCATCGGCGTAGTAAAATGCGGAGATCCCGTGCTGCTGAACAAGTAAGGCTAGGGGGGTGAGAAAGATGTTAAAAAGGAGGGGGGCCAAGACAGAACCCTGGGGAACACCACAGGGGAGAGGAACGGGCTCAGAGGGGGAGGAGGAGGGAGATGAGGGAAGAACGGAGTAGGACTTGGAAGAAAGGAAAGAATGAAACCAGTGGAGGACTGTGCTACAGAGGCCCGCTTCCCGAAGTCGAGCCAGAAGGAGAGAATGATCGACAAGGTCAAAGGCAGCAGAAAGATCAAGAGAGACCGCCACTGACAGGTCACCGTGATCATGAGCTGTGTGAAGTTCATTCAAAAAACCAAGGAGGACCGTCTCAACACTATGGCCGGGACGGAACCCAGACTGACGGGGATGAAGGAAGTGAGTGGAGTCCAGGAAGGCAGATAGCTGGGAGAAAACAGCTTTCTCGAGGATTTTAGAAAGAAAGGGAAGGTTGGAAACAGGACGGTAGTTGGCAGGAGTCATGGGGTCGAGGGAGGGCTTTTTAAGGATGGGACGGACCAGGGCATGCTTCCAGGGCTTGGGAAAGATACCGAGGGAGAGGCTGGTGTTGATGATGGAGAGAGCAGGAGGAACGAGGGCTAGTGAGGGAATGAGCAGCCAGGAGGAGGGAATAGGATCAAGTGGGCAGGAGGTTTTTTTGGAGGAGGAGAGTAATGCAAGTACCTCAGAGGAGGTGAGTGAGTGGAAGGTGTGCCAAGTGTGAGAGAGCTGAGAGGAGGTAGGAGGAGAGCAGGGAGGAGGACAATGGGGAAGAGATTGACGGAGATCGATTATCTTAGAGCTAAAGTAGGTTGCCAACTGGGAGGGAGTGGGTGAAGGAGGCGAGGGGGAAGACCTAGTACCAGATTGAAGAGATGTAAGAGACTGAAGGACTGAATAGAGGTGGCATGTTTGATTAGGGGCAGAAGAGATGGCGGAAGAGAAATAAGTCTGTTTGGCTTTATGAACCTGGGTTCGGTAATATGCGTGAGTTGATTTAAAGCGTGAAAGGGTGTCGGCACAGGGGGATTTGCGCCATAAGCGTTCAGCATGGCAGAGCTGGGCGCGCAGAAGGTAGAGACCGGGATGGTACCAAGGTTGAGAGGGACGGCGGGTGGGGGGACGTGGACGAAGAGGGGCTATATGATCAAGGGCGGCAGAAAGAGTGGAAACCCAGGTGGAGGCCTGAGTAGAGGGAGGGAGGAGAGGGAAATCAGGCGGAAGAAGATCAGAGGCAGGGGGGAATTGCTGGGGGGTCTGGGGGGTTAGACGGCGAGAGCAGGGAAGGGAGGTGAGGGGGGGGTTGCGGGAAGGTGGGGGAATCAGAAAGGGAAGGATGACAAAGGAAAGAGACGCAATAATGGTCAGTCCAGGGTAGGGGGAGGGCCTGAAGAGGCTGTAGTTGGTAAGTGGGGGCTGAGGGAGAAAGAAGCAGGTCAAGGGTGTACCCAGCAGAGTGGGTTGGGAAGGGGACAAGCTGGAGGAGGGACAAGTCATGGAGGAGGGTATTGAAGGATTGAGCTCTGGCGGAGACGGGGGGGGTCAAGGTGCAAGTCAAAGTCGCCAGCGACAATCAGACGAGGGAAGGCTAAGGACAGATCGGTGAGGGAAGAGTGCAAGGAATCCCAAAGCTCAGGACGTAGAGCTGGTGGGGAGTAGAGGAGAAGGAGGTACAGAGGGGAGGCGAAATGGAGATGAAGGAGCAGAGCTTCAGGATATCGAAGCAGGGGAGAAGAAATAGGGGAGAAGGGAATGGAAGAACGAATGAGGGCAGCCACGCCACCACCGGCACGGCCAACACGAGGGACGGAGATGCCGGAAAAGTGAGGGGGCAGACACCGGGCTAAGAGTGCATCTTCCCCCTGCCTCAACCAGGTCTCAGTAAGAAGGAGAACATCAAGGGATTCCTGGATGATGAGGTCAGAGATCAGCAGGGTTTTAGAGCGAAGGCAGTTCAGAAGACCAAAACGAAAGGAGACAGGTTTGGGAGGGGAGGGGGGAGACAAGAGGTGGGAGGAAGTGGAAGAGCAGGGGGGCGGGCAGGGAATGAGGTTTACAGAAGGACAATGAGAGGAGCCATGAGAACGTGTTAAGGGGGCGAGAGGGGGAGAGCGGTTGCCCCAGAGAACAGGGATCACGGTCATGGGGGGATGGGGTGGAGAACACAGACTACAGCGAATGAGAATGAAAGACAGGCTTACCGAGGCAGAGAGGAGCCGAGAAGGGCTGTCTGATTCAAGTCGCAAACGAGCAGGAGAAAAGATGAGCAGACAGACAAATATACCCATAAGGAAGGTAGGGATAGCCCTGCAGGAGCCGCCCCAAGGAGCGCACCTAAGGAGCACGTCTTGCTCCTTAGGTGCGCGCCCCCGTCGCGCGCCGCGGCAGCGAGCGCCGCCAGCGAGGACTTTAAATAGCTGAAGCTACCTTTGGGAGCGCGACCGCGGGTGCGCGGTCGCGTCACTTCCAGGGAGGGTGGGAACAGCAGGTGAACCAACCAGAGAGCAATATGCAGGAGCCTGTATGGGAACAGCAGGAGCACAGGAGACAATGAAGCACACATTCAATGCACAAGCAGCAGGTAAATTTAGCAAAGCAGAAGACTTGAGCGCCGCCAGCAAGGACTTTAAATAGCTGAAGCTACCTTTGGGAGCGTGACCGCGGGCGCGCGGTCGCGTCACTTCCGGGGAGGGCGGGAACAGCAGGTGAACCAACCAGAGAGCAATATGCAGGAGCCTGTATGGGAACAGCGGGAGCACAGGAGACAATGAAGCACACATTCATGCACAAGCAGCAGGTAAATTTAGCAAAGCAGCCATGTAAGCAAAAGATCTTGTTTCTAATGCAAAATGTTGTTATTATGTAAACCGCACTGATGCTAAATAGCGCAGTATATAAGAATTTGTAATAAATAAATAAATATTCATAAATAGTCCCACAGGTGCACCTTGTGGTCTTGGGCAAGCCACTTAACCCTCCATAGCCCATGTTCCCTGTAAAATAGTTATCTCCAAGTTATAATGCCCTGTTCAATGTAATTTCAGTTTGTTCAATGTAAACCGCACTGATGCAGAATAGCGCGGTATATAAGAGAATGTAAATAAATAAAAATAAATAAATATTATCCCCTTTGCCAGTGCAAATAGCATCAACAATTAGCATGATTTCATACTAAAAGAAGGATGCCAACTATAAGAGAAATAACAAGAAAAAAAAAGGAATAAGATAAAATAAGATGAGATAGATACATCAAGACCAGGCATTCACCCAACTGTAGTAACTGTCCACATAGAAGTCCTCTTCTTTGGTGGTCCCAGCCGCTGGCCTGCAATACCATCAGGATCTCTCTTACTGCAAATTCCACCTATCTCCCAAGTGGCATTCAAGCAGGAAAGTTCTCCTCCCCAAGCAATCCAGGACTTATGAAACATTTTTTCCACTCATTTCCAGTTCAAATTCCGAGTCCTGAGGGTCGAGACCACCGGCGCTGCGTTACCTTCCATAGGGCCTGCTTGTCTGAGCGCTCTCCATGCCTCTGTATGGTCTTTTGCTGAGATATTTTTACCGCCCAACAAAAAGTTTATTCGAAAGGGAAAGGACCACGAATAGCAAATCTCCTCTTAGTTCAACACCTCTATAACCAGTTTCATCTCCCGTCGACGCACCAACGTGAAAGTTGAAAGGCCCTGGTAGAGTGAGTTAGCTGCTTCTTGATATTGTATAGTTTTCTTCTCCCGGCCTCTCCTCAGCAACAGCTCTGCATCATTGTAACGTAGAAAGCGCGCAATAACATCACGAGGCTGATTATTAGGAGGTTTACCCAACACCCGATGTACCCTTTCAATCTCCATAATAGCCCCGCGGGACTGAAACTTCTCTGAAGTCAAAAGTTCCTTGGTTAAGGTTCGCACCGTTTCAACCAGGTTCTCAGCCCCACCCGCAGCTTCTGGTATGCCTCTGAAACCCACAGCCCGATTTTCTATGTCATCAATCTTATAGGTAAGTTCCATCATTTGAGAGCATTGTCTGTCCTCTGTACATTGCAATTCGGTCAAAGTTTCACTGCAGTCCTCCATTTTTGTTTCCACCTCCTCCACCCGGTGGCCCAGGTCCTTGATGTCTCCATGGAGCTCTGTGATCGTGGATATCATCTCCTCCCGCATTGATTTAAACTCTGCAGCAAGCTCTTCAAAACTCCTCCGGAGCTCACGTTGTATAAGAGAATGTGTGGAGGTTGCCTCGCTGCCTATCTATCTACGTTAACCCGTTCCACTCGATTCATTAATCTATAGACCTCAATCATATCTCCCCTCTGCCGTCTCTTTTCCAGGTTGAAGAGCCCTAGCCTTTTTAGCCTCTCTTCATAGGGGTATCTTTCCATCCCCTTTACCATTTTGGTGACTCTTCTCTGTACCTTTTCTAATAACGCTATATCCTTTTTAAGATACAGTGACCAGAATCGCACACAATATTCAAGGTGCAGTCGCACCATGAAATGATACAGAGGCATTATAATATTCTTTGTTTTATTTGGATTCTTCTTTCCTAGGCAAAGTTCAAAGTTGTTAAAACCCAAAAGGATTGTGAAAAATTGCAAGAGGACTTTGATAAATTGGAAGACTGGACGTTCAAATGGAAGATGAAATTTAATTTGGACTAGTGCAAAGTTATGCATCTAGGAAAGAAAAACCCAAACTATGGTTACACGATTCAAGGTTCCCCATTGGAAATCACCGCCCAGGAAAAAGATTTAGGTGTCATCGTGGATAACATGTTGAAACCCTCCACCCAGTGTGCAGTGGCGGCAAAGAAGGCAAATAAAATGCTAGAAATCATAAGGAAAGGAATGGAGAATAAAACAAAAGATATTATAATGCCTCTGTATCGTTCCATTGGGCAACCGCACCTTGAATATTGTGTGTAATTCTGGTTGCCGTATCTTAAATAGGATATAGTAGAATTAGAAAAGGTAGATAAAGGTGAAGCGGTTGATGTAGTGGATCGGATCTGGATTTTCAGAAAGCCTGTGACAAGGACCCTTATGAGAGACTCTTGGGGAAATTGAAAAGTCATGAGATGGGAGGCAGTATACTATTGTGGATTAGGAATTGGTTAAAAGTTAGAAAATAGAAAGTAGGGCTAAATGGATAATTTTCTCAATGAAAAAGGTGAGTAGAAGAGTACACCAGGGATCTCTGCTGGGCCCACTGCTTTTTAACATATTTATAAATGACCTGTAAATGGGAATAATGAGTGAGGTGATTAAATTTGCAGATGACACTAAATTTTTCAAAGTTGTTTAAACACAGGAGGATGGTGAAAAATTGCAAGAGAACCTTGATACATTGGAAGACGGGGGGTCTCCTTAGCTTTTTATTATCCTTCATAAAATGGCAGACCTGGAATCTGTCCTGATCCTTTAATTGATGAGTTCAAACAAAAATATCAAAGGAGTGATAGTTTTCTGCTGCCCAAAGTTGTCCCACAGCCTAAAGGTCATTCTTTTCCCATCTTTTATAATTAAGGTCCAATAGATCTGGCGGTTGTATCTTTAGGGGGATAATGGCGCACTGATTCCCATATTCACATAGCTAGTGTTGTCCTCGGTTTCCCCACTTTTAATCGCCCCTATTGCTACCTCCCCACCCCTAAAGAAGATAGTGTAGCAGGCATGCTCCCACCCCATCCTGCTTAATTTCAACCCACTCCTTCTCCGGGCATATTTGCCATTCTACGGACGCTTGTGTCTGCACCACTATATAGTATCTCTTGAGGTCCAGAACACTGCCTCCCCTCTCTCTCGACCCCTTCATTATTCGACTCGCCACCCAATACTTTTTATATGACCAGATGAAATCATCTACTCCCTTTTGCCATTTCTTAAATTGTTTCTCGGGAATCTCTATTGGTAGCGCATTGAACAGGTACAAGAATTTAGGTGTCACTATCATTTTGATGCTATTAACCTTTCCCAACCAGGAAAGGGATAGCTTCTGCCATTGCTGGAGATCCTGACTTATGTTTTTTCACAGTTTAAATCAAATAATTTTGATATGTCAGTTGGGATATTTACCCCAAGGTAGCAGTTGTGCGAGAGTTGGCCCATCTAAAGGGAAATGCTTTAAGGAGCTCTGCTTTTCCCCCAAGTACTAAGTACAATTCCAATAATTCCAATTTCCCGGCATTCATTTTAAAGCCCAAGATTTTTCCAAAGGTCCCCAAGCTCTTTCTCTACTGCTTTTAAAGAAGTTACCGGATTAGTCACTGTAAATAGGAGATCGTCAGCGAAGAAGGAGATTTTATATTGTTTCTGTCCTACTTGGATACCTAATATATCTTCCCATGCGCACACCCTTTTGTGCTAAAGGCTCCATAGCAAGAGCAAAAAGGAGTTGGGACAATGGGCATCCCTGTCGCGTTCCTCGTTGTAATCCAAAATGTGCCAAATATGACCCATTTACCTGCACCTGGGTTTGCGGATTGGAATATAATACCTGTATCAATTGTAAGAAGGGCCCCCCCCATCCCCATCCCCATCCACTCCAACACCTGGAAAATGTAAGGCCAATAGATGCAATCAAATGCCTTCTCAGCATCAACAGTAAGCATTACTGCTGGGATGCGTGTACTGCAGGCCAAATCTATCAGTTTCAGGACTTTCCTGAACATTGTCTCCCAGGTAAAAACCAGGCTTGATTGGGATGGATAAGACTTGCCATTATGGGTTGTAGTCGATTAGCCAGGACCTGGGCCATGATCCTTTTGTCTATCCCCAGCAATTAAATTGGTCTGTATGAACCACATAGAGTACCCTCCTTTAATGTGATAGTTATACCTGCCTCTCGCATGGATGGTGGAATAGTACCTCCCTGCAATGAGTTGTCATACACTCGAGCCAGCAATTCACTAATCTGGGGATAGAAAATCTTATAGAACAAATTAATGAAGCCATCAAGCCTGGGGCCTTCACTTTAGGTAATGCTTTAATCACTTGTATCTCAAGAGTCATTATTGGGCTATTTAAAGAATCTCTTTCTTCCTCTGGATAAAGTGCTCATCTGGAGGTACTCATCTATTTGCACTCCTTCAGCTTTCCACTCTGGGGAGTATAAATCCTAATAGAAGTCCTTAAATCTTCGCCTGACCTCCTCCCACCCCAGCAAATCCTCCCCCTGCTTATCCTTAATTTTCCATATCCAGTTACGGGTACAGGCTTTCTGGAAGCGGAATGCAAATAGCCACCCCGCTTTATTACTCAGTTTGAATTCTTGTTGACCTAGACTGTCAAGGTCACTGCAAATATCGTTGATACTCATGGAATTGTTATTTAAAGTAGACCTTTCGCTGTCTACTTTTATTATTTTTCTGTCCCTTTTTTAACTGTTGGTCCAATGCTGTTATTTTTAGGCAGAGATCATTAATATTCTTCTCCCTTTGCTTCTTTTTATAAGAATCTAAGCTCATTAGATGTCCTCTTTAGGCAATCCCATATATCCCTGAGGTATACTTCCCCGTATCATTCTCCTTCAAATAGTGGTCGATAACCCTCCTCAATTTTTCACATATCTCCTCATCCTGTAGCTGGGACTCATTGAGCCTCCAACTTCTCTGTGATCGGCCAGTTTGTATCAGCTCAACTTCAGCACACATTGGCGAGTGGTCAGACCACATTTGATCTACTAACCAACTCCGAGTTAGTCCTCTCAGCCAGCTTTGGGATACCCAAATATAATCTAATCATAAATATGTTGAATAAACCATTGAGTAGTAGGTATAATCCTTCTTGATCTTACGGAGTTCCCTCCACCCATCTATCAAGTTAAAATATTTTTCCCATCCTCTCAGACTTCCACAGGAGTTCCCTCCACCCATCTATCAAGTTAAAATATTTTGCCCATCCTCTCATCTTCCACAGGTCAGACTCAGCCCCCATATCCCTGGTAGCCGTACGCTCTAAGGCCCTACACGGATCCCCCATGGTGCCCGAGTAGGAACTCGGATACTCCAATAAGGGTTCCTCAGAGCGAGAACGTAACAAGCAGAAGTCTTCCCACACATCTTTCTGGGATGGAGACTCTCATGGCAAGTACCGTGCGAGGTCCCACAGCCCCCGAAGAGTTTCCGAGGAGTTGGAGCGGGAGCGGCCAGCCAAGGTCCCCCAGGAAAGAATCAAGGCTGCCGGCGAGGGTTCTTGGACCCCCAAGGCCCATCCCATTGAGGACGCCTTCTCTTTCCTGACACCTGAACCGGGCACTTTGGCATCGCTGTCAAAGGCTGCAACTCCGGAGTGGGAGGTAAGAATGATGGCATTGGAATGCAGTGTTTCTGCATTCCTGGCCTTGCAGAAAACGTCGCCCAGCCCCATCGGGGCGCATGCTGAGACCGCAGGAACCTCAATGGTGAGGAATCCCCAGGTTACCGAAGAGATCCTCAAGAGCCCTGCACCTTGAGTCGATCCTCGGCAAGGGTCTCGATCCCGCTCCCGATCCTTGGGAGCACAGTCCACCCAGGCAAGCGCTTTTGGCTCCAATCAAGTGCTGGCTGTGGTTCCTTGAAGAGCGGGCCCATCGATGCCCTCCAAGCTGCTAGGCCTCGAGTCCTCAACAGACTACTCAGACTGGGAGTCCGAGAACAATGCTTATCCAGAGACATGGGCCCACTGTGATCTCCCCTCGGACCCGAATCCACAAGGATCGAGGCGCCAGTCTCTGCCCGAGGACATCTTGTTCCTCAAGTTGGTTAGGGACATGGCGAAGACTCTTTCCCTTATCACAGAGTCGGAGGAGGACCCCCGCACAGAGGAACTCAAAGTCCTCCAATATGAAGCCCCACTTAGGGAGGCCCTTTCGTCCCCATCCCCTCCATCCTTGGGCGCCTCCTCTTCCACATGTGGGAAACACTGGCATCGCTGCCCATTGTGAGTCACCGCCTAGATACCATGTAAGGGTCCAACAAGGGCCCAGCTTCAGGAAGTTGCAGCTCTCCCACACCTCCATGGTGGTCGAGTCGACCATGAACCGACAAAAGAGCCCGAAGTCCCACTCATCGGTGCCTCTGGGGAGGGAGTCTCATGCCCTCAACGCTCTCGGACGTAAATGTTACCAGGGCTCGATGCTCGCATGCTGTATCCAGGCTTATCAACTGTAAATCAGCATGTTCCTCCAAGACCTCACCAAGGAGCTTGGCAGTTTCTCAGCGGGGACCCCCTCCAATGCTTTCAGACCCTCATGAAGTCCATTGAGGACTGCTCGAAGTACTTGTCCCGGGCGGCCTATGATGACTTTGACTCCATCGCGAGGGTGGTCGCTGCAGGCATCAGGGCCCAATGCCAGGCCTGGCTCCAGGCATCAAACCTTGAGCAATGGGTCCAGGAGAAACTCCTTGATGTCCCCTATCTCGGTGAAAACCTCCTTGGGAAGCCGATGGAGGACAAGGCAGCAGAGATAGAGACCAAGTATGTTACCAGAACTTGGCTCTCGAGAAAGACCTCCACTCTTCCCAGGAAGAAGCCAGTGGGGAAACAGCCTCCCTTCCACCGGAAAGGCCAGTCTTACCAAGGCTGTCCCCCATATCAGGCCCCTCAGATGCCACAACAAGGTCATCAGGCCAAGGAAGAGGAGCCAGGGACCATGCCTAAAGTGCCCAAGCCCCAGACATCAGCCCCAGCCCAGCCTGAGTCAGAGCTTTATCTCTCACAGCATAGCTTCTCTTCCACTGGAGGATCAGCTGCCAAAAGGGGTGCACCTGATTAATTTTGCCATCACCACCGACTCCTGGGCACTTCAGGTGGTCAAAGAGGGTTACCTCCTTCATCTGGCTCAGCTGCCTCCACCCTTCTTTCCCAGGGAGTCTCCTTGAACTCCCCTGCACTAGGCTCTGCTCCTGCAGAAACTTGCAGACCTTCTCAAGGACAGGGCTGTGGAGCCCATACCATGTCACTTGAAAGGAAAAGGGCTCTACTCCAGATACTTTCTGGTCCCAAAAAGAACAGGAGGACTAAGACCCATCCTGGACCTGGGAAACCTGAACAAATTCCTGATGCGAGAGAAGTTCAGGATGCTCTCCCTTGGAATATTGCTGCCCTACCTCCAGCAGGGAGATTGGCTATGCTCCTTGGACCTGAAGAATGCTTATACCCACATCCTTATCAATTCCAGTCACAGGCAGTTCCTTAGGTTTATGGTTGGAGGTGACCACTATCAGTACAGGGTACTTCCCTTCGGCCTAGCCTCCGTGCCAAGGGTCTTCACCAAATGCCTGGCAGTGGTGGCCAACTACCTTAGTCTCCAGGAGGCCTTTGTCTTCCTGGATGACTGAATAGTAAAAAGAGGCACAGCCACAGAGGTGCTACAGGCCACGACCCACACCATCAAGGTCCTATAACATCTAGGGTTCACGATAAATCACCCAAAATCCCACCTCACTCCAACACAGAACTTGGAGTTCTTAGGGGCTCCCTTGGACACCTTCCAGGCCAGGGCCTTTCTCCCCCTGCACAGGGCAGATTGGCTCAGAGCCATAGTAGCCAAGGTACAACACCGCCACACCGTGTCGGCACGATCAATGCTTTACCTTCTTGGCCACATGGCTTCCACTGTCCATGTAGTCCCCAATGCCCACCTTTACATGCAGGCAGCTCAGTGGTGTCTCCACTCATAGTGGACTCAGGCCACAGGCAGGCTCCAGGACAGAGTCTCAGTGTCCGGTCAGCTGGCGGAGTCAATCTGTTAATGGCAGGATATGCAGCACTTGCAGAAGGACATGCCTTTCCAAAACCCCAGCCCTCAGTTCTCACAAAAGATGCTTTTCTGCTAAGATGGGGTGTCCATTGCAAAGAACTGTGCATCCAGGGCAACTGGTCCCTCGAGGTGAGCAAGCAGCAGATCAATCTGCTAGAACTCAGAGCTGTCTTCCTGGCGATCAAAGCCTTCCAACACCCCCTGTAGAATCAGTCGGTACTCATCCAGACAGACAACCAGGTCGCAATATTCTACCTGAACAAACAAGGGGGCACAGGCTCTTACCTCCTATGCCAGAGGGCAGCAGCCCTCTGCTCGTACGCAACCAGTCAGAGAATGCTCCTCAGGGTGGTATACCTTCAGGACAGACTGAGCAGGGTCCTTCAACCACCCGAGTGGCACAGACGCTCTTCCGATTATGGGACACCCGAAATCTGGACCTCTTTGCCAGCCCAACCAATGCTCAGCTACCCCGTTTCTGTTGTCTCCTCAATCACATCTGTCTCATATAGCAGCGGATGCCTTTCTCATCTCATTGTTGATGGACCTGTTGTATGCCTTCCCTCCCACATCACTGATCATACGAACCTTCTTCAAGGTCTAATGAGACAAGACTGTCATGATCTATGTTAGAGAGGGCATTGAGTCAGAAAGGATTAAAGTTTTGCAGGAAACAAAATTTTCTGTAGAATCTCTATGGATTGAAATTCCATGTAAAAAGGGGAAGGCGATGGCAGTGGGGGTGTATTATGGACCGCCTGACCAGAATGAACAGATGGATGATGAAATGCTCAAAGAAATCAAGGAAGCTACCAAAGCTACAGCACAGTAATAATGGGTGATTTCAATTACCCCGATATCAACTGGGTCAGTGTCACAGCAGGACATGCTAGGGAGATAAAATTCCTAGATGAAATAAATAACTACTTCTTGGAGTAGCTGATTCATGAACCGACCAGAGGGGAAGCCATATTGGACCTAGTCCTTAGTGGAACACCAGATCTGGTGTAAGAGATAAGGGTGTTGGGGCCACTTGGCAATAGTGATCACAGCATGATCGTGTTTAATTTAATTAGTGGAGGAGGGATGGTAAGGAAATCCACATTACTACCTTTTAACTTTTGAAAGAGAGACTATGATAAAAGGAGGAAAACAGTTAAGAAAAAAATAAAAGGAGCAGTTGCAAAGGTTAAAGACTTACATCAAGCTTGGGTGTTGTTGAAAAATACTATCTTGAAAGCCCAGACCAGCTGTATTCCATGCATTAAGAAAAGTGGAAGGAAGTCCAAAAAACTGCCAGCATGGCTTAAAGGTGAGGTCAGAGAGGCTGTTGTTGCCGAAAAAGCATCTTTCAGGAAATTAAAAAAGAGCCAAATGACGAAAACTGGAAACAGCACAAGCACTGGCAAGTTAAATGCAAGGCATTGATAAGGCAGGCAAAGGGAGAATTTGAGAAGAAGCTTGCTGCGGAAGCAAAAACGCATAATAAAGACTTTTTCAAGTACATTCGTAGCAAAAAACCTGTGAGAGAGTCCAAGGGGCACTAAGAGACGGCAAGGCAATAGAGGAGAGACTGAATGAATTCTTTGCTTCTGTCTTTACTGAGGAAGATGTAGGGATGTTACCCATGACTGAAGTGGTGTTTAAAGGTGCGGAAGAATTGAAGGAAATATCAATATATCGGGAAGATTTATTACAACTATTTGATAAACTGAAGAGTAGCAAATCACCTGGACTGGATGGTATACATCCAAGGGTGTTGAAAGAACTGAAATATGAGATTGCAGACCTGCTATTAGTAATCTGTGAACTATCATTAAAATCATCTGTAATACCTGAAGATTGGCAAACATAATGCCAATTTTTAAAAAAGGTTCCAGGGGTGATCTGGGAAACTACAGACCAGTGAGCCTGACATCAGTACCGTGAAAAATGGAAGAAACCATCATAAAGACCAAAATTGCTGAACATGTAGATTAGTCGTGGCTTAATGGGAGACAGCCAACACGGCTTTAGACAAGGAAGATCTTGTCTTACTAATCTGTTATGTTTTTTTGAAGGTGTGAATAAACAGGTAGACAAAGGTGAGTTGGTTGATATAGTGTATTTGAACTTTTAGAAAGTCTTTGATAAGGTCTGTCATCGGAGACTTTTCGCAAAACTAAAGAGTCATGGGATAGGAGGCAGTGTACTATTGTGGATCAGGAACTGGTTAAAAGATAGAAAGCAGAGGGTAGGGCTAAATGGCCAATTTTCCCAATGGAGAAAAGTGAATAGTGATGTACCCCAGGGATCTGTGCTGGGTCTGCTGCTTTTTAACATATTGTCACGCCCTTGCCCCTTACATCCAGTATGGAGGGGCATGGTTATCATAGAAAGTTTCACCTTCTAGCCTTTAACTGACTGGTTCTTTTTGCAATGCCTCTTGGTAAAGGTAGTTCAGTCACAATGCACTTGGCTTCAGGTAAAAAAAAACACTTGTAGTTGGCTCGAATGATAAGGCAATGGCAGAAATTTATTAACTCAAACGCTAGGTTCACAAATATCACCTTTGGATTCTTTCTCCAGGATTTCCAATACACATCAGAACATAAATTCAAAGCAAAATTTCAGCTTATAATGTTCTTCAGCTCAATGATAAAGTCCTTTAACAGCCAATGCTACCAGCCTTGGCTAGCATTGCTGGTTAAAGCAAACAAAAACAGCTTTCCTTAAAGCAGATTTCTTTTCTTACATTCCCAACACTTCCAGTTTGTTTGTCACCTTATAAACAAAGTAAAAACTTTCACCAAGGATAAAACTTCTCACAAGCAAACCATGCACTATGCAAGGCTTTTGGAATATTCAAAGGCAAAATCAGAGCTTTACTTCCTCTCTCCGTTAGCTCGGCTTCTTGCCGGTGCACTGCTCTGGATAGCAGGTGTTTAACCAGCTCAATTAGAGAGCTTCAGCTTGCCCTTACTTTCTCAGCAAACCTATTTCTTCTTTAACACAGGACATGCACAAATTATCTACAGGCTTTCAAGGGTACCTGGGTCTGAAGGTTTTCTCTTAAGGTGGGTTTTCTTTCAACTCCTCCGTAGTTAAGGACTGGCATAAAGAGCAATCCAGGAAGGTCTCTCCTTCATTCAAAGCTACGTCTGGTTCACCTATTTGCATAGGTTCTATCTCTCCTTCCAGCATACATGGTTCAGCTGACTGCCTCTCGTTAGAGCTGAGAGTATCTCTTGCAACTCTGCACTGCTCCGTGTTAGAGAAACTTCTAAGGCTTCTACCTGGCTCTGGACTTGTGTCAGCTTCTGCTTTCTCATGCTCTGGCCACCATTCTCCTGTACTTCCTCGTCCTGTCCTCCAGCTTGTGTTCCTTCTGCCTGTGTTCCAGCTTGGGTCTCTGCATAGATCACTCCCTGGATCTCTCAGTGTGTTCTCTGGAACTCTCTGCATGTCTCTTGGAACTCTCTGCGTGTCCTTCCCTGAATAATCTATCCTGGACTTAAATTCCCAAGGCTTCAGCCTCACCTCTTCTCCCCTCAGGTGACGGAGATCAGCTTGCCTCCGGGCAGCTGAGTAATTAGGGAACTCAGTGACGTAAGGGTCTCTTACCTTGGGTCTGCATTCCCTCACCTTTACTCCACTAGGGGAACTCTGAAACCTATCCCAGCTGTGAATTTCCTGCTTTCTAGGTGCGATTGGGGTTCTGTTTCTCTGACCTTGTAAAATAGGTCCTTTTATAAGGGTGAATTCCATTTCATTTTCCTAAGTGATGATAAGCTTCCTTATCACAATATTCATAAATGACCTGGAAAAGGGAATAACGAGTGAGGTTATCATATTTGCAGATGACACAAACTATTTAAAGTTGTTAAAATCCAAGAGGATTGTGGAAAATTGCAAGAGGATCTTGATAAATTGGAAGACTGGGCATCAAAATGGCAGATGAAATTTAATGTGGACAAGTGCAAAGTTCTGCACCTAGGAAAGAACAACCCAAACTATGGTTACACGATGCAAGGTTCCACATTAGGAAACACCACCCAGGAAAAAGATTTAGGCGTCATTGTGGATAACATGTTAAAGCCCTTCACCCAGTGTGCAGCGGCGGCCAAGAGAGCAAATAGAATCCTAGGTATTATAAGGAAAGGAATGGAAAATAAAACAAAGGCTATTATAATGCCTCTGTATCATTCCATGGTGCTACCATACCTTGAATATTGTGTGCAATTCTGGTTGCCGTATCTTAAAACGGATATAGGGTTATTAGAAAAGGTTCAGAGAAGAGCCACCAAAATGGTAATGGAGATGGAAGGATACCCCTATGAAGAAAGGCTAAAAAAGGTTAGAGCTCTTTAACCTGGAAAAGAGACAGCTGAAGGGAGATATGATAGAAGTCTATAAATTAATGAATGGAGTGGAACGGGTAAACGTAGATCGATTGTTTACGTTATCAGAATATAGAAAGACTTGGGGACATGCAATGAAGCTACAGGGTAAACTATTTAAGACAAATAAGAGAAAATATTTTTTCACTCAAAGTGTAATCAAACTCTGGAATTTGTTACTGGAGAATGTAGTAAAGGCTGTTAGTATAGCTGGATTTAAAAAAGGTTTGGACAAGTTCCTGGAGGAAAGGTCCATAAACCATTATTAAAAAGGGACCCAGGATATCAATGCTTGACCCAATACAAGCATTGTGGAATTTGTGTCTTTTGGGGAAACTGCTAGATACGTATGACCTAGATTGGCCACTGTTGGAAACAGGATACTGGGCTTGATGGACCTTGATCTGACCCAGTATGGCATATCTTATGTTCTTATGGTGGCCTCACGGTGGCACAGACAGCCTTGGTTCCCTCTGTTACTCTGTTTCTCGACAGAGTCTCTGGTTTCCCCGGGGAGTTCTCCAGAACTATTGACTCAGGAGAAGGGCTCAATTCTCTAACCCAACCTGGGATCGCTGTGGCTGCTGAACGGGTCACTCTAATACCCCTCAACCTCTCCAAGAAGATGGAGGAAGTCCTCTTGGCCTCTCGTAATGACGCCATGAGACGGACCTATGCCTTCAAATGACATAGATTTAGCAGCGTTTTCAATAATTTACTCACCACAGAGGTTAGACTACTTGGCCCCTTCAGTATGGTGCTCGGAGCAATGGGTAGATCCATTGTCCTGCCAGATACATACAGTGATGCAATACTTGCTCCACCTCTCGCAATCCAGACTACTACTACTGAGGATTTATATAGCGCTACAAGTCGTACGCAGTGCTGGACAAACAAATGAGAGACAGTCCCTGCTCAACAGAGCTTACAATCTAGTCACGACAAACACAGAAGTGGAAGGCAGAGGTAGGGCAAGGGAAGGAGAGGGAGGTCAGGAGAGTCAGGATCTAAAGGCAGCCGCGAAAAGGTGAGTTTTCAGCCTAGATTTGAAGAGGGTAAGGGAAGGAGCCTGGCGCACAGATATAGGTAGTTTGTTCCAGGCGTATGGTGCAGCGAGGTAAAGGGAGCGAAGTCTGGAGTTAGCCGTGGGAGAGAAGGGCACAGATAGGAGCAGTTTGCTGGAGGAGCAGAGTTCGCGAGGGGGGCTGTGAGGAGAAAGAAGAGAAGAGAGATGCTGGGGAGCCGCGGAATGAAGGAGGAGAAGTTTAAACTGGATGCGGAAACGGATAGGGAGCCAATGAAGTGACTTGAGAAGAGGAGTAACATGGGCATGACGAGGCTGGCAAAAGATTAGTCGCGCAGCAGAGTGTTGAACAGATGGAAGGGGATAGAGATGAATCAAAGGGAGACCAGCAGGGAACAGGTTTTCAGTAGTCACGGTGGGAGGTGATCAAGGAGTGGATGAGCGTTTTTTAGTAGTATGTTTGGAAAGGAAGGGGCGGAGTTTGCTAATGTTATAGAGGAAGAAACGGCAGGTCTTAGCTACGAGCTGGATGTGTGTGGAGAAAGAGAGAGTGGAGTCAAAGACGACCCCCAGATTGCAGGCAGAAGAAACTGTAAGGATTAGAGTGTTATCCACAGAGATTGAGAAGGGAGGAAGAGAAGGGGAGGTTTTAGGGAGAAAGATAAGAAGTTCAGTCTTGGCCATGTTCAGTTTCAAGCGGCGGTGAGACATCCAGGCAGCAATGTCAGAAAGGCAGGCAAAGATCCGGGTCTGGATTGCCAGAGAGATTTCAGGTGTAAAGAGGTAGGTCTAGGAGTCATCGGCATACAGATGGTACTGAAAGTCATGGGAGGAGATAAGTGCCCCAAGGGACTGGGTATATAGAGAGAAAAGGAGCGGACCCAGAACAGATCCTTGGGGTACACACCAACTGGGAGTGGGATAGCAGAGGAGGAGGAGCCACCAGAGCACACAAAGAAGGTGCGATGGGAGAGATAGGAGGAGAACCAGGATAGTACAGAGCCCGTAAGACCAAGTGAGGACAGGTATTGAGAAGGCCGTGGTCAATGGTGTCAAAAGCAGCAGAGAAGGATGAGGACGGAGAAAAGGCCCTTGGATTTTGCCAGGAACAGGTCACTGGAGACTTTGGCAAGGGCCGTTTCAGTTGAGTGTAGAGGATGAAAGCCAGACTGTAAGGGATCCAGGAGGACATGGGAGGAGAGGAAGTCAAGGCAGCGGCGGTGAACCGCAAGTTCAAGTAGTTTGGAGATGAAGGAAAGAAGAGAGATGGGTCGATAATTAGAGGGACAGGTGGGGTCAAGTGAGGGTTTCTTGAGGAGGGGTGTGACCACATCATGTTTGAAGTCAGCAGGGACTATTGCGGTGGAGAGCGATAGGTTGAGGATATGAGAGATGGAAGGGACAACGGTGGAGGAGATGGGGCCCAGGAGATGGGTGGGGATAGGATCAGAGGAGCAGGTGGTGAGTTTGGAGGAAGAAAGTCCAACTCTGTCAGGTTCACCTGAGCATGCTCTCCATTAAACATTACTCCATAGAGGGCAAACCTCGTTCTGTGCAGCCCGTCATTACCCGATTTATGCGGGACTTGCTGCTCTCTAAGACACCCATCCGGCCATCTCTGGAAGAATGGGATCTCATTGTGGTCCTGGCGCAGCTTACCAAGCCACCCTTCGAACCTTTGGCTACCTGCCATTTGCGTTATCTGTTTTGGAAGGTGACCTTCCTGGTGGCACTAACCTCTGCCCGCAGAGTCAGCGAGTTTCCAGCCTTGGTGGCCAAGCCACCCTATACCAGGTTCTATAAGAACAGGATTGTGCTTAGCACCAACCCTAAATTCCTTCTGAAGGTGGTATCTGCTTTTCACCTTAATCAGGAGATAGTGCTACATACGTTCTTTCCACAGCCCCATGCCAACAAGGCAGCGGCCGTCCTCCATACTCTGGACTGCAAAAGGGCCCTTCTACCTGCAATGTATTCAACGCCACTACAAAGCTCACAGCTTTTCATTTCATATGACCCCTGTCGACTGGGGGAAGCTATCACCAAGCGGACCCTGTCCACCTGGGTGGCGGACTTCATCGCCTTCGCTCATGACTAGGCTGGGTTATCGCTGGAGCACCGGATCATGGCGCACAGTGTGTGACCTATGTCAACCTCTGTTGCGAGCCTACACTCTGTCCATATGGCAGACATGTTCCGTGCTGCCACCTGGTCTTCAGTTCACACTTTTTCATAGAAATTTAGAAACATAACAGCAGAAAAGACCACATGGCCTATCTAGTCTGCCCTTCCATATCAACCACTACAGCAGTCCCTTTTTTCCCTTTAGAGATCATCTGTGTTTGTCCCATGCTTTTTTGAAATCAGATACTGTCCTCATCTCTACCATCTCCAATGGGAGACTATTCCACGCATCTACCACTCTTTCCATAAAGAAATATTTCTGCATATTACTCCTGAGTCTATCTCCTTTCATCCTCATCCTATGTCCCCTAGTAACAGAGCTTGCTTTCAATCGAAAGAGGCTCTCTTCCTGGGCATTTATGCCATGGAGGTATTTAAACGTCGCAATCATATTACCTTTATCCCGCCTTTCCTCTAAAGTATACATATTAAGATCCTTAAGTCTGTCCTCATATGATTTATAATGCAGACAACTAATCATTTTAGTAGTCACCCTCTGTACCGACTCCAACCCGTTTATATTCTTTTGAAGGTGCGGTCTCCAGAATTGCACACAAAACTCCAAATGAGGTTGCACCAAAGACCTATACAGAGGCACTATCACCTCCTTTCTTCTGCTGGCCATTCCTCTCCCTATGCACCCAAGCATCCTTCTAGCTTTAGCCGTCACCTTTTTTACCTGTTTAGCTACTTTAAGATCATCAGACACAATGATACCTAAGTCCCACTCTTCTGTTGTGGACAGAAGTACTTCACCCCCTATACTATATCGCTCCCTTGGATTGCTGAAGCCTAAATGCATGACCTTGCATTTTTTAACATTAAATCTCAGCTGCCAAATTCTAGACCATTCTTCAAGCTTAGCTAGATCCCTCCTCATGTTATCTACACCTTCCTGGGTGTCTACTCTATTGCAGATTTTGGGATCATCTGCAAAGCGGCAAACCTTACCCAACAGCCCTTCTGCAATATCACTAAAAAGAATCGGACCAAAGACAGACCCCTGGGGCACACCACTGGTAACCACCTCCTCTTCAGTGAGCTCCATTTACCTGTACCCTTTGTCACCTCCCACTCAACCAATTTCTAACCCAAGCAGTAACTTTAGGATCTATCCCTAGGGTGCTCTGTTTATAAGTCGCCAGTGCAGAACAGTGTCAAAGGCCTTACTGAAATCCAAGTACACTACATCTAGGGCCCTGCCTGGGTCCAGCTCCCTGGTCACCCAGTCAAAGAAATCAATCAGATTTGTCTGACAAGACCTGCCTCTGATAAATCCATGCTGCCTCGGATCCCATTTTGGCTCTCTGCCGTTGCCTGCCGCCGCCACTTTAGCGATGGCAGGCATTGGCAGAGAGCCGAAATGCACCCCTTAAGTTTTCTTGCCGGCACACTAAGCAGGTCTGGTCTCTCCGGGAGGGACCAGACCTGCTTAGTGTGCCGGCGACTTGCACATCGGGTGTGTGCCTCTTCTCTCTTGCCCCCATAAAGTGGCTAGATGGAGGTGCGGGATGGGGGACACGCGCCCGATGTGCAACTCGCACAGGGCACATTTCACCGTCGGTACGGCCCTGTCTGACAATACCACTTTTGTCCTTCCTTCTCTCACTAACATATCTGAAAAATATCTTATTCCTCCATTTTATTGCACTGGCAATTTTTCTTCTTTTTGTATTTTTGCTTTCCTGACTATTTTGTTAGTTTCCCGAAGTTTTTCCAATTCCCTCTCTCTCTGATCTCTTATATTTTATGAAGGCCTCCCTCTTTTTCTTCTTCTTTTCAGCTGCTTCTTTTGAGGACCACAGTCGCCTCCTTTTCATTTTACATTCCTTTCTAATAAAACATTTGGTTGCCCTTAAAATATTCTCTTTCAGTTTTGCCCATTGCTTTGCTACATCCCCCAGCAGTTCCCATCCCACCAAGTACTGCTTGAGGTATTGGCCCATCTTGGCAAAGTTAGTTTTCCTAAAGTCTAATACCCTCACTTTTCAATGGACTTTATCAGCCCTAGTCCTAATACTGAACCACGCCATCCAGTGATCATTGGATGCGAGATGATCTCCCACTACGTCATCAGAAACACTTGCCCCATCGGTAAGCACCACATCCAGTATGGCCCCTTCATGTGTGGATTCTGTTACCAATTGCCGGAATAGTTCTCCCTGTAGAGAATCTAGGATCTCCTTACTTCTAGATGATACCACAACAGGGATGTGCCAATCAACATCTGGCATACTGAAATCACCTGGCATACTGAAATTACCTTCTCCTTTCATGGCAATTCTGCATATGTCTTCTATTAAATCCTCGTCCACTTCTTCCTGTGAGAGAGATCTGTATATCACATCAATACAAATGGATTTCCCTGTCCCTCTTTCGAGTTTAACCCACAGTGCCTCCTCGTTCCCTTTTAAGCCCTGTAATTCTCTAGCTTTAATATTGTTTTTTACATATAGTGCTACTTCTCCCTCCCTTCTTCCTACCCTGTTCTTCCAGAATAAAGTATAGCCTGGGTACATCCCATTCATGGTTGTCCATGAACCATGTCACCGTAACCACCACTAAATCCAAGTCAGCCTCTTCCATTAAAGCATCAACCTCTGGGATCTTATTTCCCATGCTACGGGAATTCATACATATCACTTTCTAGATGTTGCCCCTTTTACTCTTACACTTACCTGGGGGCTTTCACTGACTGGGGGGCTTTCTTCATCCATCCCCAATGAATCTAGTTTAAAGCCCTCTTCAGTAGGTTAGCTAGTCTGCTGCAGAAGACACCTTGACCCTTCTTGGACTGATGGACACCATCTCTTTTCAACAGCCCTTGGAACATCATCCCATGGTCCATAAAACCAAAACACTCTTGATAACACCAATCATAAGGAAAGGAATGGAGAATAAAACCAAGGATATTATAAATAATGTTTCTGTATCACTTGTGGCAAAGTCAGTTATCCTGAGAGTGGGGGAGGTGAGAAGCATAACGAATTCACCCTAGTTAAGGGTCCCCTTCTAGGAGTGCAGGGAGAGAAAGCCACAGACAGGTTTCAAAGACAGAAAACCCCCAGCTGGAACAAGTTTCACACAATGACTGATAAAGTAAGAAAGAGGGATTGCAAGCACTGATTATTCTAATACCAGAAGGCAGGGGGATTACCAACACCTGGGAAAGAAAGAGGTGGGGTTAGAATCCTGGAGGTATAAGCCTGGGTTAGATTATGCAGAGAGAGAGAGAGACGAGAAGGAGAGCAGCCGGGAGAGCAGCTGAGACAGAGGGTGAGAGAAGGAGCTGATTCTTGGAGAAGAGCTGAGCCACCCAGAGCTGAGAGAGCTGAATTCCCTGCAACAGGTTGGCAACAGGGTGGGGGTCAGGAAGTGGAGAAGCTTTCAGACCACCAGAGAGGTTGTCAGCTGAGCAGTCTGACCAGGTCGGTGAGTCAGAACCCATGCAGTTGGGAGAACCAGTGTCAGAGTTGGGGGAAGAAGATTGCTTTATGGATTGCTCTCTATGCCAAGCTCTAGACTGGAGGTCTTGAGGAAAGCTAGCCCTGAAAGAAGTAATTCTCCTTGAAAGTTAACCATATGGCACAAGCAGTGTGGAAGTAAATTCCTGTATGTTTTAAAAGGGAAATTTACTGCAACGTAAGCCTGATCTGGAAGCTCTGATTCATGCTTGTTTATCACCTGTGTTTGAACTGTGCAACAGCAAGAAAAGCCAAGTTAGCTGCTATAAGAGTTTTTGCTTGCTCCTCTCCTATATGAAAAGCCTGCTAAGAGTTTTAATAACAGCTTGGAATGTTTGTTTTGTTCTAAGTTTGATTTCACGTAGAAATGCAGCCTAGAGAGGTTTTTGAGGCTGGCAGAAACCAAATTGCTGTAGAAGAATTAAGCTTGAATTTTTCTTTATGCTCTGTTTAACAAAGACTAAAAAAAGGAAAGTGGCAGCCTAGTTTCTAAAGGCAATACTTCTGCAAGTAAGAGGACTTTAAGAAGCCATTTCTGAGTTCTTTTGGTTTGTTTGCCATTATTTGCTGTACCTTAAGCAAATCCTACAGTTATAATCCTGTAAATGATACCTTGAACCTGCTGTGTTTTTGTGCTATGGAAATAAACTTTCTGTTACAAGCCTTACCCTCGGTTACCTCAACTACAAACCTTCTACTTAAAGCACCAACATATTTTAGCAGTACTACACTTCCCAGAAGCCAACACGAAGAAATAGGCTGCTAAGAGCTGATAGAAGAAGGAATCCTCAACCACCACGCCCCTTGACCACTAAAGGCAAGTGGCTTTGGGCGTTGTGCTTGTGACATACTTTATGGTACAACTGCCCCTTAACATAGAAACATGACAGCAGAAAAAGACCACATAACTTATCTAGTCTGCCCTTCCATATCAACTACAATAGTCCCCTTTTTCCTTTAGAGATCCTCTGTGTTTGTACCATGCTTTCTTGAATTCAGATAATGTCCTCGTTTCCACTACCTCCACAGACTTGCACGCATCTATCACTCTTTCCGTAAAGAAATATTTCTGCATATTACTCCTGAGTCTATCCCTTTTCACACTCATCCTATGTCCCTGAATTAAACTGAAAACAATTATCAGATAAAATCACAAAGTCAACTGGATAGATCTTCTGAATATCAACTCCTAGGGATCCTTTACTAATATGAAAGCAGGAATAAACCAGCGCATAAGCATCTCAAAGTGTTGCCACATAATAAGATTCTTCTAAGTAAAGGGTATAATAAATGGATAGTTACATTGATCCAAGTCCTTTGCCATCCTCATAACAAAAGCTCCAACCAGGCAATTCCAAACCAAAGTTCTTCCAGTTAACTTTGTGATTTTATCTGATAATTGTTTATGTTTAAAAATTCAAGGCTAATTGAGTGGGTAATGTAACTTTAAATGAAAATCAATAAACAGTTTAATTCAGGGATGCTGACCAGATGCCTTTTGTTTGACATCTTGATGTCTAGCCAAAATTTATCCAGATAGGTGAAGGAAGGCTGCAGAATGTTCTGGGGTCATGCCTTAAAGCTAGCCATACCATTCTTAGGCTTTACAGATAATGCAGATAATACATGTGGATAAATAAATACCTGGATAGCACTGATATTCAACACTATTTAATTAATCGTAACATAGAAACATAATGGCAGAAAAGATCATCTGGCCTATCCAATCTGCCCTATTTTCCCTGTCATGCTATTTTGAATTCAGATACTGTCCTCGTCTCTACTACGTCAAGCACAAAAAAGAGCAGGCCGCTCTTGCAAAATCAAGCCAGGGATACACAGGGAGCAAGAGTGAATGGTGAACACAGGTGCTTTAAAAACATTAAAAACATTTCTTAAGAACCATAATTAAAAGTCACACTTAAAACAAAAAGGCATCACATTAAGATATGTGAGTTAAAAGAACCACTAAAAAACTAAATATTTAATAAATCATAACATACATATTGTATTTAGTATAAATAGACGCAGGGCAATATGAAGTCACAAACCAATGTGGATATAAAACAGGAAAGACTTAAATTAATGTGAGGTTATAAACGTATTAAAAGCTACTTACAATAATGCACCATAGGTTCCTTTTTAATATGAACTCAGTGGTTCATTGGTATTATTATATAAACAGCTTCTTAATACAGAACCTATGGTGCATTATTGTAAGTAGCTTTTAATACGTTTATAACCTCACATTAATTTAAGTCTTTCCTGTTTTATATCCACATTGGTTTGTGACTTCATATTGCCCTGCGTCTATTTATACTAAATACAATATGTATGTTATGATTTATTAAATATTTAGTTTTTTAGTGGTTCTTTTAACTCACATATCTTAATGTGATGCCTTTTTGTTTTAAGTGTGTCTTTTAATTATGGTTCTTAACAAATGTTTATAATGTGTTTATTTATTTATTATTTTTCTTTATTGTAAGCTGCAACCTCCCCCTGAAGAAGGCGTTCGCCGAAATGCGTTGGGGTATTCCAATAAAGCACCTGTGTTCACCATTCACTCTTGCTCCCTGTGTATCCCTCATCTCTACTACTTCAGCTGGGAGACTATTCTGTGCATATGCCACTTTTTCCGTACAGAAATATTTCTGCATATTACTCCTGAGTCTATCCCCTATCACCTTCATCCAATGTCCCCTCATTGCAGAGCTTTCTTTCATTTGAAAGAGGCTCTCTTCCTGTGCATTTATACCATGGATGTATTTGAATGTCTCTATCATATCTCCTCTATCCTGCCTTTCTTCTAAAGTATATATATTGAGATCTTTAAGTCTGTCCCTATATGCCTTATAACGAAAACCACTAACCATTTGTTAGCCATCCTCTGCAATGACTCATCCTCTTTACATCGTTTTGAAGATGTGGTCTCCAGAATTGCACACAATACTCCAAATGAGGTCTCACAAAAGACTTATACAGAGGCACTATTGCCTCCTTTTTTCTGCTGTCCATTCCTCTCCCTATGCACCCATTCATCCTTCTGCCCTTTTCTACCTGTTTAGCCACTTCAAGATCATCAGAAACAATCACGTCCAAGTCCCAATCTTTTTTCATGGACAGAAATACTTCACCCCCTATACTGTACCACTCCCTTGGACTTTTGCAGCCCAAATGCATGATCCTGCATTTTTTAATTTTAAATCTCAGCTGCCAAATTCTCGACCATTCTTCAAGCTTAGCTAGATCCCTCCTTATGTTATTTACACCTTCCTGAGTGTCTACTCTATTGTAGATTTTGGTATCATCCACAAACAGGCAAAACATTCCCAACAGCTCTTCTGAAATATCACTAACAAAGATGTAAAAAGAATCAGACTAAGGACAGATCCCTGTGGCACACCACTGGTAACATCTTTCTCTTCAGAGTGAGCTCCATTTACCTGTACACTTTGTCATCTAACACTCAATCAATTTTTAATCCAGTCAGTCACTTTAGGGTCCATCCCTAGGGTGCTCAATTTGTTTATAAGTCGCTTGTGCAAAATGGTGTCAAATGCTTTACTAAAATTTAGGTGTACCACATCTAGGTCTCTCTCTTGGTGCAACTCTCTGGTCATCCAGTCAAAGAAATCAATCAGATTTGTCTAACAAGACCCACCTCTAGTAAATCCATGTTGTCTCGGATCCTGCAATCTGTTTGACTCCAGAAAACTCACTATTCTCTGTTTTAACTTTATTGGCTATTAAAAACTATATTGCTAGCTATTCCAAAACTAATTGGATGATTTTTATGGATAACTTTAGGGCATCATATTCAGCAGACGTTACTGATATGTTTTAAGGGAATAATATACAGTTTTTGACAAATAACATGCATTAAATAACAAAATCATGCATTATTTGTCCTTAATCATGTTATTTTATTGGAACAAAAATTAAGTAATAATAAGATGCACAGTATACAAATGTATGTAGAGCAGCAGCTCATTATTATGCAAAATCATTAATTGTATTATTCATGGAATGATAAAGCCAGATTCCATATCACTCTGCTAGAGCAGTCCAGATAAGAACATAAGAAATGCCATACTGGGCCAGATGAAGGTCAATCAAGCCTAGTATCCTGTTTCCAAAAGTGGCCAATCTAGGTCACAAGTACCTAGCAGTTTCCTAAAAGACACACGGGTGAGATAAGTGAGTTGTATTCCCCTGCTAGCAGAGGTGAGGACAGGAAAAATCCAGAAGCTTCTTATGATATCTTTGCTACTATAGTTGATGCAGCTATGGGCATACTTCAGTATTTCTCTGTCTCCAGCAGTAGATGCAGTCTGATGCAGCTCTTTTGAAAACCCTTTTATCTCATGAGTAACTGCTCTCTAGGGCGACTTGTTCACTGGAACTCAACAGTGGAGGTCTGCAGAGCAATTCTTTTGGTGCCCTTCTGGAGTTTCTCCACACAGAGGAGGTGACATTTGTTTAGTTCCCAGTCCTTAACATGGTCAGGGCCAGTTGAACAGCCAGGGTTACTTTGGATCAAGATCCATTGCCTTGTACAGCCTCTGTGCCCTCTCCCCTCTTCTTCCCCCAGATCTCCCCTGAAGATTTGGATGAAGGTTCACCAAAGATACATGTTGCAGGACTTGGTGGCAAGGGAATAGCATTAAACCTAGCGCAATGTCTGTCCTGTGCTCCTCAGGGGCGAGTAATTTATTTTGCATGTAACAAATTCCAGCCGGGGGCAACAAACAAAGGCATCCTTCGCCCTTGGTCTCCTATCTCTGATCTTAGAAACAAGTGAGAAGAAATGACATTAAAACAAAACATAACAGAATTATACCATAACAAAGTCTGCTAAAGCTTTAGTGAGGAATTCACAGGTCTGAAAACCTCAGCAGTCTCCTGGCTGCAGCACTTTCTTTTGTTAGGAAAAAAACTGTACAATTTTGTCTTAACCCTCTGGAATATGCCTTTACTTACTTTTTGTTTATCTACATATTACAGGTCAAGCTAAACACTACATGTTTCAGATCAAACCAGGCATAAACATATTGCTCACGCTTAATCAGGATGAGCTTCCTGTAAACAAAAGCTCCTTGTCTTGCAAGATGTAACTTTGAGTCTCTCTCTCTAATTCATAAATACTTCATAAGAACATAAGATATGCCATACTGGGTCAGACCAAGGTCCATCGAGCCCAGTATCCTGTTTCCAACAGTAGCCAATCTAGGTCATACGTACCTAGCAGTTTCCCCAATGCTTCTATTGGGTCAAGGATTGATATCCTGGGTCCTTTTTTAATAATGGTTTATGGACCTTTCCTCCAGGAACTTGTCCAAACCTCTTTTAAACCCAGCTACACTAACAGCTTTTACTACATCCTCCGGCAACAAATTCAAGAGTTTGATTACACGTTGGGTGAAAAAATATTTTCTCTTATTAGTCTTAAATAGTTTACCCTGTAGCTTCATTGCATGTCCCCTAGTCTTCCTATATTCTGATAACAAACAATTGATCTATGTTTATCCGTTCCACTCTGTTCATTAATTTATAGACTTCTATCATATCTCCCCTCAGCCGTCTCTTTTCCAGGTTAAAGAGCCCTAACCTTTTTAGCCTTTCTTCATAGGGGTATCCTTCCATCCCCTTTACCATTTTGAAGGCTCTTCTCTGAACCTTTTCTCATAACACTATATCCTTCTTAAGATACGGTGACCAGAATTGCACACAATATTCAAGGTGCGGTCTCACCATGGAACGATACAGAGGCTTTATAATACCCTTTGTTTTATTTTCCATTCCTTTCCTTGTGATACCTAGCATTCTATTTGTTCTCTTGGCTGCCGCTGCACACTGGGCAGAGGGTTTTAACATGTTATCCACAATGATGCCTAAATCTTTTTCCTGGGTGGTAGTTCCTAATGTCGAACCTTGCATCATGTAGCCATGCCCAGTCTTCCAATTTATCAAGATCCTCTTGCAAATTTCCACAATCCTCATGGGTTTTAACAACTTTAAATAGTTTTGTGTCATCTGCAAATTTGATAACCTCACTCGTTATTCCCTTTTCCAGGACATTTATGAATATGTCAAAAAGCAGCGGACCCAGCACAGATCCCTGGGGTATACCACTATTCACCTTTTTCCATTGGGAAAATTGTCCATTTAGCCCTACCCTCTGCTTTCTATCTTTTAACCAGTTCCTGATCTACAAGAGTACACTGCCTCCTATCCCATGACTCTTTAGTTTTGCCAAAAGTCTCTGATGAGGGACTTTGTCAAAGCCTTTCTGAAAGTCCAAATACACTATATCAACTGACTCTCCTTTGTCTACCTGTTTATTCACACCTTCAAAAAAACATAACAGATTAGTAAGACAAGATCTTCCTTGTCTAAAGCCATGTTGGCTGTCTCCCATTAGGTCATGACTATCTACATGCTGAGTAATTTTGTTCTTTATGATGGTTTCTACCATTTTTCCTGGTACTGACGTCAGGCTCACTGGTCTGTAGTTTCCCGGATCACCCCTCGAACCTTTTTTAAAAATTGGCGTTACATTGGCGATCCTCCAATCTTCAGGTATTACAGATGATTTTAATGATAGTTCACAGATTACTAATAGCAGGTCTGCAATCTCATATTTCAGTTCTTTCAACACCCTTGGATGTATACCATCCGGTCCAGGTGATTTGCTACTCTTCAGTTTATCAAATAGTTGTAATACATCTTCCCGGTGTAGCGATATTTCTTTCAATTCTTCCACAGTATCACCTTTAAATACCACTTCAGTCATAGGTAACTTCCCTACATCTTTCTCAGTAAAGACCGAAGCAAAGAATTAATTCAATCTCTCCGCTATAGCCTTTTCCCCTCTTACTGCCCCTTTTACCCCTCTATCATCTAATGGACCAACTGACTCTCACAGGTTTTTTGCTACGAATGTACTTGAAAAAGTCTTTATTAGGCATTTTTGCTTCCACAGCAAGTTTCTTCTCAAATTCTCAATTTGCCTGCCTTATCAGTGCCTTGCATTTAACTTGCCATTGCTTGTGCTGTTTCCAGTTTTCGTCATTGGCTCTTTTTTCCATTTCCTGAAAGATGCTTTTTTGGCAACAACAGCCTCTCTGACCTCACCTTTAAACCATGCTGGCAGTTTTTTGGACTTCCTTCCACTTTTCTTAAAGTTGGTCTGGGCTTCCAAGATAGCATTTTTCAACAATACCCAAGCTTGATGTAAGTCTTTAACCTTTGCAACTGCTCCTTTTAGTTTTTTCGTAACTATTTTCCTCATTTTATCATTGTCTCCCTTTCGAAAGTTAAAAGGTAGTAATGTGGATTTCCTTACCATCCCTCCTCCATTAATTAAATCAAAAGCAATCATGCTATAATCACTATTGACAAGTGGCCCCAACACCCTTATCTGTTGCACCAGATCTGGTGTTCCACTAAGGACTAGGTCCAATATGGCTTCCCCTCTGGTCGGTTCATGAACCAGCTGCTACAAGAAGCAGTCATTTATTTCATCTAGGAACTTTATCTCCCTAGCATGTCCTGACGTGACACTGACCCAGTCAATACCAGGGTAATTGAAATCGCCCATTATTATTACTGTGCTGTAACTTTTGTTAGCTTCCTTGATTTCTTTGAGCATTTCATCATCCATTTGTTCATTCTGGCCAGGCGGTCGATAGTACACTCCCACCGCCTTCGCCCTCCCCTTTTTACATGGAATTTCAATCCATAGAGATTCTACTGCAAATTTTGTTTCCTGCAAAACTTTAATCCTTTCTGACTCAATGCCCTCTCTAACATAGAGCGCAACCCCTCCACCAATTTGATCAGCTCTATCATTACGATATAGTTTGTACCCAGGTATCACAGTGTCCCACTGGTTGTCCTCCTTCCACCATGTCTCTGAGATTCCAATCATATCTAACCTCTCATTTAGTGCTATATATTCTAACTCTCCCATCTTAGTTTTTAGACTTCTAGCATTTGCATACAAGCATTTATACTGACAGAATATTCAGAGCTATTCTCACACTCGACTCGAGCCCCCCTATAAGTTCCTTTCTGCAATTTAAGAATACCAGTGCAAGCTCTGTCTTGAGGATAGGTGAACCGACCTTTTCCATGGGTTGGTTCGACCATCAGGTTTGGAACCATTTTTGTGTGAGCAATTGATTGAATGCGGTCTCTCACATGTTGATTTCCACAAAGCGCTTGTGCCGTCTATGTTAGCAGTAATTGAGATGCACATTAAGTCCATGCCCATTGCTGTGCCTTTTTTGTACATGTGGGGGGCCTGGGTGCACCGTTCTTAAATGAAGGTCTTGCACGCAGAGCCTGCACATGCCAGTTGTGCACTTGGAGTCCAGCCACATTTTCAGCATGTGGCTATGTGCCTGCACCTCTCGCATGCATGCTCAGAGCATGTCAGTGGTTGGAGTGCTTCTGCTAAGCATGAGGAGAGGAATTGTTGCATGCTGCAAAATTGCTCTGCTTGTATGGGCTCTAAACAAATGCCGTTTATCTCATTGGATTCCCTCTGTGGTCCATACATAGAGGTTCCTGGTAATTCCTCATGGGTTACCCCCCTCAGATCTGGCCATCAAGGACATTCCTCCTTCATCACTTTTATAGCGGGTGGCAGTGAAGACAGCCATGGACAAGGATGGTGCCCTGATGTTGGATTCCACCTTATGCTCAACTGCCATTTCTTCATGCTTCTTAGAGGGGGTCTGTAGTGAGCCTGCACCCTGCTGGCATGGGGAGAGTGCTCATGGAAAGACTTCAGCCCTCAGCTTGTCTTCTCTGGAATTCTTCTTTCTTTAACAAGCAAAGTTCTTCTGGTGAGGAAACTTGGATCACAAGGTCTCTTGATCCTCATTGATTGTTCCCCACATGGTCAGTGGAGGAACCCACTGCGAAGGGCGATCAAACACTGCGAGAGCTTCTTCACAGAAATAGTCTTGGCAGAGATTGGGATCAAGGGATCATCTCCTCTCTGCTCAGGATCCTGAGTTGGGTTTCTGTAGCTCTGATGAAGACTCCAGATTTGAGAATGGTGAGCTTTCATGACTAGAGGACCAAGAAGATTCCTTCATCCTTCGTCTGTTCAGGAGGAATGAATTGACAGCACTAATCACTCAAGTGTCTTCATCCCTGCAGCTGGCTGATGCTCTGTCTGCAGAGGTGAAACTGCAAGTACACCCACTCTTGTAGGGCATTCAGAAACATAGTCTACTCATAATGGGACCTTGAAGGACTACTCAGAAGTCCTACAACTGGAAATAGAGCTGCACTTGTAAGTATTTTTTCTGGGATATACTCTAAATCAGGGGTCTCAAACTCAAATTGCTTTGAGGGCCAAATGAGGACTTGTAGAGTAACCCGGGGGCCGCACAAGACGCAGGCCTCATTTGCATAAGGGCATCATTTGCATAAGGGCATCATTTGCATAAATATTTGCATAATGTTACCATACACTAACTTTTAGTAAACATGCCTCTTAATGAGTGTATGGATAAAGAAAGACTAAAAGATTTCTACATTACTATAAACCAGTGCCAACCGCCAGGCACATTAGGAACTACTAGAAACACTGCTCATTTAGAACCCATAGCAAACCTGCCGTGTCCTAACAGCACTACCAGGACTCACAAAGCACCATACCCTAACTATCAAAAGGCAACACTGCAAATATTAAATCAACACATTTCAGAGAATAACAATACATGACCTACTCGGGAAAGAGAACAAGTGGCAATGTCAAATAGGAATTACATAAACAGAATACCTCAGCTCAGTTACACATGCAGAACATACACCATCACCAAACAAGGAATCACAATTTAGAAACAGGAAGACAATTAAACTGGGAACCCCAAAAGCCAAACTTAGAATGTACAACACTGTAGAAATAAAACTATACATTGATTTCCTCTTGTATTAAATAAAGTGCAGACGTTAAAGATGCACATTTCCAAGAGCTGACATATTTCAGTTAATAAATTCAAAATAAAGAGATATTTTTCTACCTTTTGTGCATTTTTTTTTCAGTTGCAATTGTTCCAGTCACTTTCTTCTGGTTTCTTTGTGTCTTCTGCTAACTCTCCATCGTCTGCTGTCCATTTGTCCTTTCTTCTTTCCTATTTTTTTCCCATTCTCTCTACATCTGCTTTAACATACTAATCATTCTCCTTTTGCTCTTTCCTCATTCCTATTTCATCCACTCAAATTTTACCCCTCCATCCTCAATCCCCACTTACTCTCCCAATACCCGGCCAATTGTAGATTTTTCTTCCCTCCCACACAAAATATATTTCCCCTCTCCCAGCCCCATCCCATTCTAATCGTCCCCCAACATCAACTCCCTTCTAGCTCCTGCCCCACCCAGCATCCGCTCCCTTCTAGTCCCCGCATCATCAGCCCATTTCCAGTCCTAGCTCCCTCCCCTCACAGCCCATTTCCTTTCCAAGCCCCTTCCACTCAGCCCATTACCATTCCAAGACCCTGTCCCCATCAGTTATTTGCAGTTCAAGCCCCCCCTTCTACTCAGCCCATTTCCAGTCCTAGCAACCCCCCCAGTCCATTACCAGTTCTAGCCCCCCCATAGCCCATTACCAGTCCTAAGCCCCCCAACAGCCCACTTCCAGTCCTAACCCTCCCATCACCCCATTTTCATTCTTAGCCCCCCCATAACCCCATTTTCAGTCTTAGCCCCCCCCAATCAGACCACCTCCAGTCCTAACCCCATCTGCCCATTTCCAGTCCTCGCCCCCCCATAGCCCATTACCATTCCTAAGCCCCCCAACAGCCCACTTCCAGTCCTAACCCTCCCATCACCCCATTTTCATTCTTCGCCCCCCCATCACCCCATTTTTAGTCTTAGCCCCCTCATATCAGACCACCTCCATTCCTAACCCCATCTGCCCATTCCCCCCATAGCCCATTACCATTCCTAAGCCCCCCAACAGCCCACTTCCAGTCCTAACCCTCCCATAACCCCATTTTCATTCTTAGCCCCCCCCATAACCCCATTTTTAGTCTTAGCCCCCCCCCAATCAGACCACCTCCAGTCCTAACCCCATCTGCCCATTTCCAGTCCTAACCCCCCCCCCCCCCAATCAGGCCAAGTAAATAAACTAACAACAAAACCCTGTCTGCTGCTGCTGCTGCCGCCGCCGCCGTGGTAGCAGCACAATCAGCTGTTCGCGGTCCCTTCTCCTATGCCCGGAAGAGCCCCGAGTCTGCTCCTTTAGCGGTGAGCTTTTCAAGCCGCGAAGAGAGTATTTTCCTCTCGCGCGGCTTGACAAGCCGCGCGAGAGGGAAATATTCTCTTTGCATCTTGAAAAGCCCGCCGCTAAAGGAGCAGACTCGGGGCTCTTCCGGGCTGAGGAGAAGGGACCGCGAACAGCTGATTGTGCTGCTACCACGGCGGCAGCAGCAGCAGAAGACAGGGTTTGTGTTTTTTTTTTTTCCTCCGTCGCGGGCCGCACAAAGTTCGGTTGCGGGCCGCATGCGGCCCGCGGGCCGCGTGTTTGAGACCCCGGCTCTAAATCATGGGGAAAAGGGAAATCTTTGGTTAAAGCAGATAAATCTATGTATTTTAGAATTCAGTGTGTTTGCTGAGTCAGTCAGGTGTTAGTACTACCAGAGAGCTTTTCATTTAAATCAAATCAGAGCATTGCTTAGCATAGTAAGTAAAATAGAGTAAATAGTTACTGAAATAACTGTTTCTAGAGGGATTTTTTATTTAAATCAAATCAGAGTATAGCTTAGCATTCAAGAAGAATAAATAGTCTCTGAGTACGAAGAACTAAACTTGTTTCTAGTGACCTTTACAAGGAGGCCTTCCAGTTAAGAGGCAAAAGATCTGTGAAGTTGTCTTAAATAGGTGTTAAAGGGGCAATGTGAAAGGTGCCCTCTATCAAACCAAGGACTGTGTGAATCACCCAGGGAATTGATAAGAGTTTATTTTAGAAGCACAGGTCTGGACACTGTGTAGCAAGCCAGCTTTTAAGTCTTCTTTCCCTCACACCTATCCCAGGGATAATCTTAGCTTTATAGCGCTTATTTATTTATTTTATGCATTTATTTAATGGGTTTTCTATACCACCTTTAAGCCAAAGTGGTTTACAGAGAACAAACAGCAACAAAGTTGACTGAGTTGTCATTACATAGAACATAGGGTGATACAAACTTGGAGCTAACAAATGGGGTATTTACATATGTCTGCTGGTTAAGATGGAAGTTATCTTATATGGTGTTATGTGATATGATTAGGGCCATAGTGTTCAATGAATAGATGTGTCTTTAATAATTTCTTCAGGTCCTGGGTAGACTGTATGGATCTTATAGGTTCAGGGAGTGAGTTCCAGATTGTTGGGGTGAACGGTGAGAAAGCTCTATTGTTAGTTTGCTGGGTGCCTTTCGTCTTGAGATGAGGGATGACTAGTAGGTTCTGGTTCATTTTTCGTCTTGCCCTTGTTGAGGGTGTTGTACTGATTATGTCTTCGAGGCAGGGAGCAGATAAATTATGTAGGATCATGTAGATGGTAGCTGCTATTTTGTACTTTATCCCTTGTGCTATTGGCAGCCAGAGTAAGCTCTTTAGGGTAGATGTAATGTGTTGACATCTTGAGGTGCCTGTTAAGATTCTAGCAGCAGTCTTTTGCACCAGTTGAAGCAGGTATAGTGCTTGCTTTGATAGCCCCTGATAGAGTATATTGCCATAATCAAGGTGGGGTATTATGATGGAAGCCTATTAAAGGGAGAGAGGTGCCCATAATCACTTTCAGGTGTGGCTGGTTATTCTCATCAGGAATACATTTATTAAGGACCTGAGATTAATTTTTCTTGAGGTAAACAAAGTCCATTGAACATATAAGATGTAGTTGCATTAGTATAAGCATCTCCAGCAAACCTAAGTCAGTAAACAACTTAAATATCTAAACAAAAACTTAAAACAAAGATGCAGACAGCAGTGAGATGGGGGATTTCCAGTATTTTGCATTGAGTTTTCGATGTATGAATTTCTTCCAGTTGGTGAAGGATCTTGCGTGTGCACTAGGTGCAAGGAGCTCTTTGTTCTCAGGGAATGAGTCCAATCTCTGGAGGCTAGAGTAGCAGACTTGGAGGACATAAGGAAGACAGAAGAGTATATAGATGAGATTTATTTATATTCTCTTATATACCACGCTATTCTGCATCAGTGCGGTTTACATTGAACAAACTGAAATTACATTGAACAGGGCATTATAACTTTGAGATAACTATTTTACAGGGAACATGGGCTATGGAGGGTTAAGTGGCTTGCCCAAGACCACAAGGAGCACCTGTGGGACTAGAAACCCCAGTCCTTCTGGCTCAAGGTTGCTGTCCTTGAGATCTATAGGGAAATAGTATTGAAGTCCCACCTTCAGTCTGGCAGCATCCCTGTTACCATGGAGGAGAGAGCATCACCCTGGTATGGCAGGAAGAGATCCTGTAGCTAAGACCTGAACTCCAGTTGATGTAAAACCCTCTTGCACTGAGGAGGTTTCTACAGCACCATATGCCCATGCGGGAAGAGTTAGGACAGCCGTTATAGTTGCTAATTCGATCATTAGGCATGTAGATATCTGGGTGGCTGGTGGACCTGAGGATTAAATGGTAACATGCCTACTTGGTGCAAAGGTAGCGGACCTCACGCGCCACCTAGACAAGGTATTAGATAGTGCTGAAGAGGAGTCTGATGTCTTGGTACATACATGTTGGTACCAATGACATAGGAAAGTGTGGTAGAGAGGTTCTGGAGGCTAAAGGGAAGAAACCTTCCCTTGACCCTCTGGACCCCAACAACTATCGCCCAATCTCCAAACTTCCTTTCCTCTCTAAACTCCTTGAAAAAATCATCTTTGCCCAACTATCTCATCACTTGGACTCTACCAATCTCCTTCACCCCCGTCAGTCCAGCTTCCGCTCTGGGCACAGTGTTGAAACTATCCTTCTCGCCTTCACTAACTCACTGCATGTAGCTCATGACCATGGTGATATTTCGGTGGCGGTAGCCCTCGATCTTTCTGCTGCTTTTGATCTGGTCGATCACTCCCTTCTCCTATCCCGACTGCGTGAAGCTGGTCTCTGCAGCACTGTCTATCGGTGGTTCCACTCCTTCCTTTCTTCCCGATCTGGCGCTGTTCTCTCATCTTCCCCATCCGTCTCCCCCTCTGATTCATTTCCCCTAACCTGTGGGGTTTCCCAAGGTTCTGTCCTGGCCTCTTTGCTTTTCAATCTCTTCTTAACCCCTCTCACATTGCTAATACAACAATTCGGGATTTCGGCTTTCTACTATGCAGACGACATTCTTCTTCTTTATCACACCTCCCCTGTATGCCCCGACCTTGCCCCGCTCAACTCCTGTCTGGCTGCTGTCTCCAACTGGATGACCCAAAACTGTCTACTCCTCAACCTATCGAAAACTACTGCTATCTGGTTTCCCCATGGTCACCAATCCCCTTCCTTGGCTCCTTCTTTCCCTGGTACACCCATCTCTCTGGTTCCCACCTTTCATTATCTCGGGGTGCTCTTTGACTCTGATCTTTCCTTTTCTGCCCATGTCTTCCATATCTCCAAGACCTCCTTTTTTTACCTCCGTCAAATCCGTGCAATTCGCCCCTTCCTCTCTCCCTCCGCTCTTGTCACCCTGCTGCTATCTCTTGTCATCTCCCGTGTCGATTTTTCCAACTCCATTCTCTCCGGCATTTCCAAACTACAGCTGACACGACTACAAAGAATCCAGAACACCGCCGCCCGACTTGTGTCCTACTCCTCCCCTAGAGATCACGTCACTCCCCTCCTTTTCCGTCTTCACTGGCTTCCCATATCCTTTCGTATTCAGTTTAAACTTCTCACACTTGTTCATAAGGCGCTTCATACCACTACCCGCAATATCTGGCTGACCTAATCCACTTTCATACCCCCAGGCACACCCCTCGATCCTTCCATCTCAACCGCCTCGCACTACCCCCCCTTCACAGGCTCACCTTCAATCCACCCGCTCCTCAGCCTTTTTTTTTCGTAGGTCCCGCTCTCTGCAACTCCCTTCCCACCGCCCTCCGTCTTGAACCACATCATCCCACCTTCAAACATGCCCTGAAGACCCACCTCTTTTCCCTTGCTTTCGAACTTCCCTCCTCCCAGCCTTAGGCTCTTCCTTTGTGTTTGCTGTTCTCTACCCGCGCTCTCCTCTCTGTCCTATATTGAATTGTAATTTCCTTTTCATCTTCTGGCCTTGTGCCTTACTATACTGAAGATTTTATTGTAAACCGCTCTGTTTATCACTGAAGGGCGGTCAAGCAAATAAATAAACATAAACATAATTTAAGATTTTAGGTAGAAAATTGAAATCCAGAATTTCCAGGGTAGCACTCTCAGAAATACTTTCCATTCCATGCACAGGACCCAAAAGGCAGGCAGAGCTCCGGAGTCTCAATATGTGGATGAGACAATGGTGCAAAGAAGAGGGTTTTGGATTTGTTAGGAACTGAGCAACATTCTGGGAAAAGGAGGGGCTTTTCTGAAGGGATGGGCTTCACCTTCACTGGGATGGAATCAGACTGCTGGCATTAATCTTTAAAAAGAAGATAGATCAGCTTTTAAATAGGTAATAAGGGAAAGCTGACAGTTGCCCAAGAGCGCATGGTTCAGAAGGATGTATCCTTGAATAATACTAGCAAAAGACTGAAGTTAGGGCATATCGACAGAGAGATTCCAATATAGACAAAAGTAACCCAAATGCCCTTACGTACAGTACAGACAGAGCTTAAAGATTCCAAATTACCCCTGCCTACTGATAACCAGATTAATATGAATAAAATACAACCTCTAAAATGCTTATATGGAAATGCTAGAAGTCTAAGAAAATAAGATGGAAGAGTTAGAATATATAGCACTAAATGAGAAGTTAAATATGATTGATATCTCAGAGATCTGGTAGAAGGAGGACAACCAGTGGGACACTATGATAGCTGGTTACAAATTATATCGCAATGATAGAGCAGATCAAATTGGTAGAGGAGATGTGCTCTATGTGAGAGAGGGCAATGAGTCACACAGGATTAAAGAGGATTGTGAAAAATTGCAAGAAGACCTTGATAAATTGGAAGACTGGACGTTGAAATGGCAGATGAAATTTAATGTGGAGAAGTGGAAAGTTATACACCTAGGAAAGAGCAACCCAAACTATGGTTACACGATGCAAGGTTCCACATTAGGAACCACCACCCAGGAAAAAGATTTAGGTGCTATCGTTGATAACACATTGAAAACTTCCACCCAGTGTGCATCAGCAGCCAAGAAGGCATATAGAATGCTAAGAATCATAAGGAAAGGAATGAAGAATAAAAGAAATGATATTATAATGCCTTTGTATCGTTCCATGGTGCGACCGCATCTTAAATATTGTGTTCAGTTCTGGTCGCCGTATCTTAAAAAAGATATAGCAGATTTAGAAAAGGTACAGAGAAGAGCCACCAAAATGGTGGCTCCTATGAGAAGAGGCATAAAAGGTTGGGACTCTTCAACCTGGAAAAGAGATGGCTGAGGGGAGATATGATAGAGGTCTATAAATTAATGTAGTGGAATGGGTAAATGTATATCAATTGCTTACGGCATCAAAATGTAGAAAGACTAGGGGATATGCAATGAAGCTACATTGTAACCCATTTAAGTCTAATAAGAGAAAATATTTTTTTCACTCAACACATAATCAAACTCTGGATTTGTTACTAGAGGATGTAGTAAAAGCTGTTAGTATAGCTGGGTTGAAAAAAGGTTTGGACAAGTTCCTAGAGGAAAGATCCATAAACCATTATTAAAAAGGACCTGGGAAATCCACTTCATGCCCCAATACAAGCATTGTGGAACCTGTGTGTCTTCTTGGGAAACTGCTAAGTACTTTTGACCTATTGGAAACAGGATACTGTGCTTGATGGATCTTTGTCTGAGCCAGTATGGCATTTCTTATGTTCTTATGACCTGTCCGATTCCCAGTTGAAGGGAATCAGGATTATGGACAAGCTTCACGCCCTTTCTCAAGAGGATTTCAATGCATGGCTACACTTGCCCTAGGTGGATATGCACATGGCCCTGGTCACCAGGCATACCACCATCCCTGAGGAGTGTGGAGCTGCTCTCTAGTAGCATTTGGATTGCAAAGTAGAAGCTGTCCTTAAGAACCAGTTCTCAACCTCCTCGACCTCCTTCCCCTCTTCCGGCTCTCGCTTCTGGATTAAATCCTTTCATGGAGCCAGAGGGCCCTAGGATGCTCTATCCTCAAGAAATAACCTCTTCTATCTGGTACAATGATGAATTGGGGGCCCTCTTTTACCAGGAATGGGCCTGAGTTGCTTCAGACCACTGATTTCTAAGTATTATTCAACATGGCTACATTCTAGAATGCGGAAGGTCTATCCTGGATACCGTCGTGGTCTCTCCATGTGGTTCTGAAACCAAGGCTGCTGCTGTCCAGGCTACTCTGGAAAGACTGCTCAGTCTCCAGGCCATCATTCTTGTGCCTCCCACCAAATGGGGCAGGGGCTGATTTTCAATCTACTTAGTGATGCCAAAGGAGGATAAGCTATTTTGGCCTATCCTTGATCTCAAGGGCATCAGTGCCCACCTGAAGGTCTTTCACTTCTGCATGGAGACGCTGGGGGTCAGTCATCCAAGCAGTTCAACACTGGGAGTTTTTCACTTCCCTGGTTTTGGCTGAATCTTATTTCCACATTCCAGACTATGAGGATCAGCAGTGTTTCCTGTGCTGTGCCGCTCTTGGCTCTCACTTTCAGTTCTCTGCTCTCCCGTTTGGTTTCTCCACCACTCCAAAGACATTTTCCAAGATCATGGTGGTGGCAGTCATTGCTCTGTGGCACAATGGAAACCATGTTTGTCTATACCTAGACTACTGGCTTATCTGAGCCAGGTTGCAGTCAAAAGCCTTTCGGGTGTTGGCTAGAGTGGTATGGTTTTTGGAGAGTCTGGGCTGGTGAATCAGTTGCAGCAAGAGCCATTTAGAGCCTTCTCAGTTGAAGGCTCTAAATGACTCATTTCAACACTTGCAGAGGCAGGGTGTTTCTACCTGAGGAGAGAGTGGGAAAACTGCTGTCGCAGCTGGTGGCCTTCTGGAAACAGTGGGCTCCAAAGATTTGGGATTATTTTCAGCTCCTTGAATCAGTGGTGGCAGCAATTAATCCTGTCCTTTGGATACAGGCTCATATGAGGTCACTGCAAGCATTACTGTCTAGCTGGTTGTCCATCTCACAGTACTTCATGATCAGGCTTCCTTTTCCTCTGTCAGTGTCGGTCAGCCTACGCTAGTAGGATTGACCTGTCCATTTGATGAAGGGCATGTCCCTGTACAATCCCTCGTGGCTGCTCTTATCAACAGGCTGTGAAGGGGGCCCATTAGAACATAAGAAATGCCATACCGGGTCCATCGAGCCGTGTATCCTGTTTCCAACAGTGGCCAGTCCAGGTCACAAGTACCTGTCAGAACCTGACCAAGGTATAAAGCAGGGCTTTTTCTGAGAGTATGTAGTGGTATGAAGTACCGGCAGCTTTTTTCATCACCTGTTGAAATTGACCATTATCCCTCATATATTAGTGAAAGAGCCTTGCATATGAATACTGGCACCTTTATTGTTATGAAAAATGCACTGGTTGAACGATTCCATGTTGCTTATCCCAGGGGTAAGCAGTGAATTTCTCCAATTTAATAATGGTTTATGGATTTTAACTCCAGGAACTCATCCAAACCACTTTTAAATCCAGCTACACTAAGCTTTTACTACATTCTCTGTTAATGAATTCCAGAATTTGATTATGCATTGAGTGAACGTGAAAAATGTCCTTTCTCCTCACAGGAGAAGCAAGGCTTTCTGTACATTCCTAGGATTCCATTTCCCTTTAGTACGTCCCCTGATAGTGGCCAGGGCAGTCGTTTCAGGGTTTTTCCCTCCTAATATTGGGAAACCTCTTTTGAATCCACATACACTACATTATCTGGTAATGAATTCCAGAGCTTGATTATGTGTTGAGTGAAAAAAAGATTTTCTCCAATTAGGCTTAAACGTGCTACATTATAGCTTCATTGGGTGTCCTCTAATCTTGCTACTTTTTAAAGAAGTAAAAAAACAATGTACATTTACCCGTTCCGCTTCATTCATTATTTTGTAGACCTCTATCACACATCCCCTCAGCCGTCTCTTTTCCAAGTTGAAGAGCCCTAACCTTTTAAGCCTTTCCTTAGAGGGATTTACTTCCATCCCCTTTACCATTCTGGTTGCTCTTCCCTGCACCTTTTCTAATTCTGCTATATCCTTTTTAAGATATGGCGACCAGATTTAAACCCTATTGAAGGTGCGGTCGCACCATGGAGTGATTTATTCTTTATTCCTTTTCTTATGATTCCTAGCATTCTATTTGCTTTCTCAGCTGCCACTACACACCGAGCAGAGGGTTTCAACATATTATCCACGATGATGCCCAGATCCTTTTCCTGGGTGGTGATTCCTAATGCGGAACCTTGCATAGTGTAATTGCAGTTTGGGTTGTTCTTCATTTAGCTCTACTCTACTAACTTTTAACCAGTTCCTCCTCCACTGCCTCCTATCCCATGACTTTTTAATTTCCCCAAGAGTCTCTCATAAGGGACCTTGCCAAGGACTTTCTGAAAATACAGATATACTACGATTTATATCAATCAGCTCACCTTTATCTACCTATTTATTCATATCTTTAAAAAATGTAATGGATTAGTAAGACAAGATTTTTCTTGGCTAAATCCATATTGGCTTTATCTATTTTAACCATGACTATCTATATGTTCAGTAAAGCCTCTCTTCTACCATGCTCCATGAAGCCCACTAGGAAGAACCACACAGCCATTTATTTATTTAACATATCTTATATACTGCCTTTCATGATATCAAGGTGGTTTACATTGAACAAACTGAAATTACATTGGACAGGGCATTATAACTTGGAGATAACTATTTTACAGGAAACATGGGCAATGGAGGGTTAAGTGGCTTACCCAAGACCACAAGGAGCACCTGTGGGACTAGAAATCCCAGTCCTTCTGGCCCAAGGTTGCTGTCCTCTAGTGGGATTTGAACCCCTGACCTTCCAGCCTTAAGTACCTTTCCCCAACCACTAGGCCACTCCTCCACTCCATTTGGTTCACTGCCAAGCTACATGAATCCCTAATATGCCTCAGGAAGCAGGAGTGACACTGGCGACACTCCAGACTCTCCCACAGCTGTGTTGAATACATGAACAGCTTACAGGAACACCGCAAAGCAATCAACCAGAAAAGAAAGGAATACCATACCAATATCCTGATGCACTCTCTTAACAAGCCCCGAGAGCTTTTTGGTTTTAAGTCCTTCATGAAGGACACATCTAAGAACCATCTGACAAATACCCCCAGCCCAGAGGCCTTTGCCGCACTCTTCCAGAGCAAAATAAATATGATAGGGCCTCACTCAGAAAATCCTCATTCGGAAAATCCTCTCATGGTCAACCCCCCAACAAGAGGAGGAGAAGGCGGTATAGAAATCCACTTAAATAAATAAAAATAAATTAAATAAAACAGGAGACACTGTTCTCCCCAAGCTAGATGCCTTTCACCCATACTCCACTGAACAGATAGAGAACATCATATGCGGAATTAATATCACCACTTCTCCAACCAATCCTTGCCCTGCATACTGGATCAAGTTAGCGTGAACTGACCTAAGCATTGCTAGAATCATACACTTTTTCCTGTCCATGGGTGTGCTACCACCTTCCCTGAAAACTACCTCCATCAGACCATTGCTAAAAAACAATAAATTAGATCCTTCGGACATCAGCTGCTATAGACCCATATCCAGCCTTCCATTCCTGACTAAGATAACAGAAAAGATTGTCCAGCAACAAAACCAGGACCACATCAACTACCACACTCCTCTTGACCAACAGCAGCATGGGTTCCATCAGCAGCACAGAGTTCAAACTCTTCTGGCTACCCTCCTGGACAGACTCCTTACAGGAATAGATAAAAAGAAGCAGAGATTCTTGGACATTCAGTCATAATCTTCTACTTATCTGATTACAACAAAAAGGGATACAGAACACAGAAATCTGACTGGTGCAGATTTTACCTGACTGGTTGTCAGCAACAAGTACACATAGGAGTGCAGACATCAGCCACATTCCAGCAAATGCAAGGAGTCCCACAGGGCTCATCTCTTTTGGCCCTGCTCTTCAACATCTATATCCAACTGATCTGCGGAATAATTCAATCATACAACATTCTATACCACATCTATGTCGATGACGTCTTATTATACACCCCATTCTCCACAGACAATCCTAACTTCTCTAGCATTACAGAATGTTTCACCGCTGTCTCAGACTGGCTCTCCACACACAACCTTAAAGTTAACTGCAAGAAGACGGCGGTCTTATTTATAACCAAAGGCCAAGCATTTAATCTACCAACTTCCCTGCAGGTGAGTGACAGAGCTGATAACGAAGCATGAGGTGCACTAACTGGAAGTCATCTTGGACCAACGACTGAGTATTGAAACACACATACGAAATGTCATCAAGGCAGTTTACCATAAAATAAGGACCCTCCATCAGCTATGCCCTCTCCTGGACCTCTCAGACTTTCGCACCATATTCCATGCGCTCATCTTCCTGAACCTGGACTATACCAATATTATTCTCCATGGCCTGCCAAAATACACATTCCAATTGGCCATGAATACAGCTGCCCAAACACTGCATGGAGCGTCCAGATTTGAACACGTCACACCCATCTTAATGCAGTTACACTGGCTCCCAATAGCAAGCCGTCTGATTTACAAAGCCCTATTGATGAAGTTCAAAATTCTACAAGACATGTCTGCAGACTCCCTTGCAGCAATCATACAACGTATCCCAAACAACAGAATGAGTAGATCAAGCATGGTGAACATGCTTATGACCCCTTCATCAATAAGGACATGCACCCAAGAACCGCACCTTTTCCTTATATGCACCAACTCCCTGCTTCAATCCAAGCCATCTCCAACCAGTCAACCTTTAGAAAGCCATAAAGACCCACTTGTTCCAGCTATTCTAAGACCAGATACAATGCCTGTCAACTCATAGCTCAACCTCCCCTATGTAACCAGGGAGGAGTGGCTCAGTAGTTGGGACAGGTTACCTCAGGCCAGCAGGCCAGGAGTTCAATTCCTGCATGGGGACAAGTAACCTCAGGCCAGAGGGACTGGGGTCTCTAGTCCCATGACTGCTCCTTGTGGCCTTGGGCAAGCCACTTAACCCTCCATTGCCTCAGGTACACTTAGATTGTGAGCCCTTCAGGGACAAGGGAATAAAAAAAGTACCTGTTAGTATATACATGTAAACAGCTCTGATGCATAAGCAAAGGGCAGTATATCAAATGCCTAAAACCATAACCATACTCACCAATTTGTAATTTAGTTCCCCCTGTTCTACCCAAGTTGATGTTGCTGTTCAGCGTTAATCACTTGTTCTATGTAAAACGATTCTGTTGTTCATGTTCTATGTAAACCGCACTGATTTTGAAATAGTGCTGTATATAAAAGCAAATAAATGAATAATTTTGTTCTTTATAATAGTTTCTACCATTTTGTCTGGTAGTAGCATCAGGCTCACGGTCTGTAGTTTCTACGGCTGCACACTGGGCAGGAGGGTTTCAATGTATTATCCACGAGGATGGCCAGATCATTTTCTTCTATGGGGATTCCAAATGTGGAAACTTGCATCATGTAACCATAGTTTGGGAATTCTTCCCAATGTCATAACTGTACATCTACATTAAATTTCATCTGCCATTTGGATGTCCAGTCTCTCAGTTTTTCAAAGTCCTCTTGCAATTTCTCACAATCTTCTTGTGTTTTAACAACTTCAAATAATTTTGAGTCATCAGTATATTTCATCACCTCACTCATTATTCCCATTTCCAGGTCTTTTTTAAATATGTTAAAAGGCAGCAGGCCCAACACAGATCAGAAGGGTACTCACTATTCATCTTTCTCCATTGAGAAAGTTGTCCATTTAGCCCTACTCTCTGTTTTCTATTTTTTATCCAATTCCTAATCCACAATAGTAAACTGTCTCCTATCGCATGACGTTTTGTGTTTTTATACTGCCTTTCTACACTTCAAAGCGGTTTACGTAGAACCGAAAAACTTGCACAGTACACGAGATGCACAGTGTAGTAGTACATTGAAACTAAATGAACAGAGCAGTAGGGGATATGGGAAATAACTTAACTATGTACATTTTAGATATACAATACTGTTAGGATAACTTTCAGAGCAAGTTAGTTGGGTCTCTAAGGGACATGTTTACTAAACTGTCCTAATGTGCGCCGTGCGACGTTCTAGCGTGATAAGGTACCTTAATGCGCAAGAATGGCGCATTAGCATGCGACAAGGTACCTTATCGCACGCTAATGTGCGCGGCAGCGAAAATGTGCGCCGAAGGAGGAGAAAGGCATCGGGAGGGCGGAGGAAGGTCCGTACAAGGCTCCCCAGGGGCGGAGAGAAGAGGTCAAGGGGAGGAGAGTAGGAGGGGAGAGGCTCCCCGCACACGAGCGCTGTGAAATACCTGGCTGAAAAATACCGCGATTGAAAACCTCGCGCTAGAGAGCATTTAAAGGGAAAAGAAACCATTCCGTCAGCAATGTACCTCAAAACCAGGGAAACCTACAAAAAGTGATAAGTGTGATACATGTGCACAGAACAAAAGGGCAAATAAACATTGAAAATGACCCCAAAAAAATATAAAAAAACCATAACCAAGCTGGGCAACAGTGATATTAATGGGAAACATCAAAAAACACTCCCGAGAAAGCTCCGTCCCCATACAAGGTGAATGATCCCACAGAAATAGCACTGATCAGGGTGGGCATGTCGGAACGGGCAACTGGACAGATGCCGGAAAAGGGGACGCAGAGGGCTGCAGGTGGCACATGCTGTGGTGCAGCTGAGCCACAGTGTGGACTAGGATGATGCCTAGGTGGCCCATAGGAATGCTGAAACTGTACAGCAGCCAGACAGCAACTGATGAGGGCCCAACATAGGCACGAGTGTATTTCCCACAGTGTCACTGGGGATAGTACCCAGCAGGTACCCCCAAGGGCACAGAACATTGGCAGGCGGTGCTTGGGGGACGCGTGGACAGATATGCAGGCACCCCTACCCCAGAACCCGCACCGTAGGCAGCCGCCTACCCGCACACTGCATGGCCTGAGACTGCGCACCACCAGCACCACCAGCAGAAGGGCATGTCAGCATAGTGGCAGAGGGGTACTGGTGGTGGAGGGGGCAGTGGCAGCTGCCCAGAGCAGTCCAGGCCCAGTCCTGTGAAGGTGGGTGCCGTCCTCTGCAACAGACAGGCTCTGTCGGATGTACAGTCATGGACTCCCCAGGGAATATGCCAGATCTGTGGCAACACGGTGGTGCAGTGCACACAGACAGTGTGTTCAAGAGCAGAAGGTCACAGGTTCAAGTCCCAGCTGTGGCTCCTGCCAACCCAGTCCCCATATTTTACCCATGAAGAAAACATGGTAGTAAAGACTGAAACCTTTATTGCTGAGAACATAAGCATGGGTCAGACACCTATATTTTACCCTACACAGCACACACACCATAAAAATGCACATTACCTACAGCCGAGTCCCCCAAATGCAGTCCTGGAGGGCCACAAATCAGGTTATATGCTGTTTCCAATATAAGGACATGTCAGCATGGTGGCGGAGGGGTACTGGTGGTAGAGGGGGCAGTGGCTGCTGGCCACAGCAGACATTGGCCTAGCCCTGTGCAGGCGGGTGCCGTCCACTGCAACAGACAGGCTCTGTCGGATGTACAGTCATGGACTCCCCAGGGAATATGCCAGATCTGTGACAACACGGTGGTGCAGTGCACACAGACAGTGTGTTCAAGAGCAGAAGGTCACAGGTTCAAGTCCCAGCTGTGGCTCCTGCCAACCCACTCCCCATATTTTACTCATGAAGAAAACATGGTAGACTGAAACCTTTATTGCTGAGAACATAAGCATGGGTCAAACACCTATATTTTACTCTACACAGCGCACACACCATAAAAATGCACATTACCTACAGCCAAGTCCCCCAAATGCAGTCCTGGAGGGCCACAAATCAATCAGGTTATATGTTGTTTCCAATATAAGGACATGTCAGCATGTTGGTGGTGGAGGGGGCAGTGGCTGCTGGCCACAGCAGACAGTGGCATAGCCCTGTGCAGGCGGGTGCCGTCCACTGCAACAGACAGGCTCTGTCGGATGTACAGTCATGGACTCCCCAGGGAATATACCATATCTGTGGCAACACGGTGGTGCAGTGCACACAGACAGTGTGTTCAAAAGCAGAAGGTCACAGGTTCAAGTCCCAGCTGTGGCTCCTGCCAACCCAGTCCCCTTATTTTACCCATGAAGAAAACATGGTAGTAAAGACTGAACCTGTATTGCTGAGAACTGAAAAATGCCTCAAATGCATATATTTTACCCCATAGAGCACAAACACCATAAACATGTGCAGTACCTAGAGCAGTACCCAAAGGCAGTCCTGGAGTGCCAAGCACCATTCAGGTTCCATGCTGTTTCCAATACATATGTCTGTGCTGCATCTCCATGCACTGCCCCCATGGTATACAGTTGTATCTCATGCATATTCATTAAGGATATCATGAAAACCCGAGCAGTGTTTGGCCCACCAGGACTGGAGTTGGGAACCTCTGCCCCAGCGCAGCGGACAACAGGGGCAGACACGCCTGCACCCACAGGCCCCATTATCCAAAGCCACCTGGAGAGGCAGGGCTTCGGGCCCTGTTTCCTTCCCCGAATACTAGCACTTGCATAACTTAGCAATGCCACCCTACACCTGGGAATACGGTACACATCTATCAAAAGGTTGCCATGAGTAATGGTAGATAGCAATTCCTAAGTTAAGCACAATTTGCTGAGTGAGCTGCATCATAGCAATCGTTCAGATGTCTGTGGAGTGTGATACAGGTCCTGTGTCTGACAGTGTTTACCACCCTGGGGGGTGACTCCTACAATATTGCGTGCCATAGCCATGCCTGCACTGTGCCCAGGACTGGTGTGGTGGCCAGGGCTGCCAGACACCTCTATAGTTGCTCAGTGCTGGCATAGGTGAGGGGAGTGTGTGTCCATCTATCCAGTGTGTGGTGGCTGCCAACACCCTCCTCAGCCCACATTGCTAGCACTGTTGCCAGTATCGGCCTGCCGATGTGCATAATGAGGAGCAAGGTACTGTGGGTATAGCCCAGACAGGGCGGCCTGTGCAGGATGCATCTGCACAGGGCATAGGGCAATGGCTGGGACATTGTAGTGCCCGGCCACCACCTGCACAGACAGGGTGGCCACAGCATGTCCTGCTGGGAGGTCACTCTCACCCTGACTGAGCAGTGATCACGGCATGGCTAGGTTCCACCATAGTGCTATATAGAATATCTGTCAAGTGATATATATGGGTTCCCTTTTCTGGGGCCCAAACACTGACATAGCTGCCTGGTGGGTGTGCTCACATCCAAGTTTTGGGTGCACACATCCCCTCCGGTAACATGCACTATGGACTAGCTAGCAGATTGTCTGCAGTTGGTATGTGTATGGCTGGAGCACTGTGCAGGGTGCAGCAGCTGGGGACTCACTGTGCTCGCTGCTGGAAAATGTCAGATGGTGGTGGGGCAGCTGGGCATTTCAGGCCCTACTGTCTGTCTGCTATTGAAGTATGGCTGCGTACAGAACTGCATGGAGTGCCCGTAGGTTGTCTGTACCCCAGACAGACTGAGGTTGATGGTCCCCTCTGCCGCCACCATTGCAGGGATATAGAATGTGGATCCGTTGTTTGGGGATCCTGAGTTCCAGAGGGCAGGTTCGGTGGTACGACACACTCCGCCTATGGGTCCAAACAGCACCTTTCCTCCCCCCCTCCAAATATATCATGTGGCCATGGCACCCACACAGGATATGCACTATTCCATGGGCATCGTAGTCCACAAGGCCCAGACGTGACTGGGATATACAAATGGGGACAGGTGTATCGTAGGTGTGTCTGATTGGACCACCTATCACACACCAGCACTAATGGGGACCTGCAGCATAGCCTATCTCAGCTAGGACAGGTGCTGTGGACAGGTGCTGTGGACAGGGTGAGCACAGGACCTGCACACTGGGACGGTCTGTAGCTACTCTGTACCAGTAACACACACAGTCAGTACCCCCTACCAGGCCTAGGTGCTGTGGGGGTGCATACCCCATCTTCAGATCATCTGTAGACTGCTGCTTTGCATGTGCAGTGCATCATGGGTGCGAGAGGACTAACCCTACCCTGGTAACCGCAGCACACAGTCTGCAGAAGTTATTTTGTAGCCAGCCAGACATCTCTTTACAGTTATAGAGCTGTAGCCCACTGGTGACTGCACTGCCTGTGGAGCCAGAGGTTGGTGGTTCGAATCCACAGTGGGTTTATTTATTTAATTTACTTTATTTATTTACATTCCCCTATATACCGCGCTAGTCTGCACCATTGCGGTTTACATTGCACAAACTGGACATACATTTAACAGGGCAATATAACTTGGAGATAACTATTTTACAGGGTACATGGGGGGCTGTCTGGGGCAGTTTGTGTGTAATTTCAAGTAGTACAGCCAGCAGAAACACCCTCACAGTGCTGTAACCTTAAGGTGCCTTATAAGGTGCCTTATTGGGCACCTGAAGATTACAGCACTGTGAGGGTGTTTTAGCTGGCAATACTAATTTAAATTAAAAAAACCTGCCACAGGCAGCCCTCATAAATAACCCCACTGTGGATTCAAACCCACAACCTCTGGCTCCACAGGCAGCAAGGTAACCTGTGGGCCACAGCTCTATAGCTGAGAACAGATGCCTGGCTGGCTACAGAAGGAAGACAGTACAAAGGTCGTAGGCAGGTGTAGGTTCTCACCAAAGCTTTATTGTTCCATATATGAAAAAAGGGAGACCTGACCCGACACAGGCCGTGTTTCGATAAAATCTTCTTCAGGGGTTGGCTCACCTTATACTAAAAACACGTTATAAATGAATTAAAACCCACAAATCAAATAAAACATTTAAACACAATTAAACTAATTACATTACATGTGACATCATAAGGAACGCGATAAAAAGTAATAAATAAATGAATCATTAAATAATAAGCTTAAAACATGTAAAACACAAATATTATTCTTAAGCTTATAAATATGAATCAAAGAATAAAAGATATCACACTTAAATACATTAAAAACCATAAATTAAATAAAACTAGAAACCTCATTGAAAATTAAAATTAGAATCAAAAAGCTCCCTCTGAAAACTGAAATATACATAATGTGTGTGAAACATTAATGACAAACGAAAATTAATTATATGTTAATCATAATTTTAAATAAAGCAAATAAAACACATAGTAAATATTATCCGCACCACATGAATAAAATCTATGAGACATTCAAACATATCAATATAAAACAGAGAAATAAAACATGGAGAAAAAATAGGAGAAAAAAACAGGAGAAACCCAAGGAGGAGGAGGACAAGAAAGGAGCAGGAGTGAAATGAATTTACCTGAACACCTTTATAAGGGGTGTACCATTGCGTTTAATGTATGCACTGAAATTGAAACAAACTTGTAAACTGCAAAAGGGATAAAGAAAAAATGTTTTTAAAAAAAGAAACAAATGTTATCCAAAAGATTTATTGTTTTCTTCAAACCATTAGAGCCTATTGAGCTTTAAAACTACCATTAACTCCTAGTATTACTTTATTTTATGAACTAGGTAATCTTCTAAAAAGGTCTGTGACCAATGAGACACCGTGATCATGAGTCAATTTATAAACCGTCATGCAGGCAGGCATAAATTTTGTAAACTAAGGAATTTTTTGAAAAAACTGTCCATAACCGAGAGACCACCATGCTCTCATAGAAACATCGGATGCCTCGTAGGCTAGCGTTTCAATTATACGGATTGTCCTGTGCAAGAAAGATCAACCTAACAACCAAATAATTAACTAAAATATCGACGTGCATACCGATCAAGAACCAAAACAACTTTCACTATAGCAAGTTCTTCTGTAATATAAAACCCGCGCTTGCGGGATCTTCACCTAAGGGACTTCTCTAGATTGTAAACCATGCCTTTCACTACTATCAAAGGAATACATTACCCAGAAAAAAAGAAAAAACCTTGTATAAAAGCATTTAAAACTAATATTCTAAAGGATCCTTTTAATATGCCTATGAAGTGTAAATTTAACACAATATAATATCAACTTACATCTTTAAACAGCTATTAATTCGAGAACCTTGAAGGCAGCATCGATAGCTCAGCGGCACCGTGCTTGACTAAAAAACGCTAGCGCATGCGTGTAGGCTTTTAACCCACCACTGAGCACGCTGAATGAATATGTAAATTAGACAAACTTAAAAAATAGATCATTCGAACTAAAAGTGTAAAAAAGGGGGGGAGGACACCTTACATCTTTGAACAACTAATGATTCAAGAACTTTGAAGGCAGCATCGGTGCTACGGCTTCGTGTTTAATTAAGAAAACTTTTGCGCATGCGTGTGGGCCTTTAACCCGTCAGCAAGGACAAAATGAAGGTGTATTTAAACAAACTTGAAAAGAGAAAAATGATGATTATGGCACCGTATAATAAAACCTTGTGTCCCTGATAGACATTGCCCTGGGAGCCATAAAGGAAGATCAATACCTCGGTGATACCATACCCATTTAAAACTATCGTATACATGTCGATATACGAACCGCCAGCAAGCGCTCACCGGAAAAGAATCACAAAACATATCTGTAACCCATTAGCATAGTATATACAAGTAACTAAAAGGAACCTGGTGTGCACATGTTGACAACCAAACCGCCAGCAAATGCTCACAGGGAATAGAGCACAAATTATGTTGTAACCCACTTAACAATATGTACACCAAAGGGGGCCATCAAAGAAAAACATTTAAGGGACCCAAAGTACAAGTAACAAGTATAACAAAGAGGGATCCTATTTAAGTAAAAAAAGGGGAACAAACACGACTAAAATTGACAACCCATAGGCAATCAAATCTATACAATCTATTAACTCTTGCACCAACTGAGACCACAATAAAACCCCCAATTCTCACCTTGACAGGCACCTAGGCTTGATTGTGAATCCAATATACTAATAAATGAATGGATAAATAACTGAATAAATACATGAGATGAATAAAAACAAAGAACCCAATAAATATATGCTAAAGAATAAAAGATAAAAAATATAAAGGAACCTATAAAAGTCTAATTAATAACATACTATAAAATAAAAGGCAGACTGAACTATAAGTGATCCTGATGTTGAAAACTATCCACCAGAGGGTCATCTTTATAAAAAAACAGAGAAATCACGTTCTGCATTCAGACCATGTGGTGTAAGGGTATTAAGAGTAAAAATGTATTTTTGTTCTATCTGGAGCATGGTTTTCTCTATATTTCCACCTCTCCAGTTTAATCTCACTTTTTTTATGACAAAAAATTTAAGATCTGACATTTTGTGTGCTTTGTCTATCCAGTGTTGTACCAATGGTTTATCTGTTAATTGTCTCTTAATGCAGCTTTTATGTTCCACTATTCGTACGCGGATGCTTCGTTTGGTTTTACCTACATATAGGAGACTACATGGACATTGTATAATGTAAATGACATGTGTGGTATCACAATTGGAAAAATCAGCAATGTGAAATGACTGTGGTTTTTAATTCATTTATAACGTGTTTTTAGTATAAGGTGAGCCAACCCCTGAAGAAGATTTTATCGAAACACGGCCTGTGTCGGGTCAGGTTTCCCTTTTTTCATATATGGAACAATAAAGCTTTGGTGAGAACCTACACCTGCCTACGTCCTTTGTACTGTCTGCTGTTGCCTGCGTGGCAGTGTGCTGCCTGTTGGTGGCTACAGAAGGAATCCTGCAGACTGTGTGCTGCGGTTACCAGGGTAGGGTTGATCCATTCGTAACCATGCTGCACTGCACATGACGTTTATAGCACTGTGAGGGTGTTTCTCCTGGCAGCACTGCTGTAACGTAGAAAGGAGACTGCCTCAGGTAACACTGTTGTAATTTAAGAAGACATTTGCCTTACGCAGCACTGATGTACATTAAAAAGCACTATGCCTCATTCAGCACTGCTGTATAATAAAGTGTAATGCCTGAGACAGGTAATCATTAACCCCACTGGGGGATTGAACTCATGACCCCTGGTTCAGCAATCCATGTATTAACCATTGTGCTACACCTCTGCCACTAGGTCTGTATGTCAGCACACATACTCATGGGTAACATGCATTAACGTGGCATGCCTACCTCCATCGCCTCATAATGTGCGCCATAGGTTTATTGTGCATGTCCTATGTTCAGATCAGAAGCCCCCCCCCCCTACCCCTTTATGCCATCCTGCACATCATTGCTGGGCTCACATCGCCATGGACTACTGAACATACTCCATTGGCACACACAACCCCATATCACCAGGGTGAATGATAGCCGATGCTGATGGGCTGTCAGGACCCCTTGTTGTAACTGTCTTGACAGTCACCGCTATGTGAATGGCATAGCACACCGCACCAGACAATGCACTAGGAACCAGTGGAGAAGTGTTGATAGGTTCGAAACCAAACTGTGTAAACAAGAATAATCCCTAATAATCTAATTGTCGTTTTGTAGATGTGAGACACATCGGTGCAATGTGTGTCTGCAGAGATCCGTAGAAATACTGTTGGCGACACCATAACCTGTGCGTCAGAAAGATGTGCGCATATGCGCGATCTGCGGTGCACACGTGCGCGACATGCAAGTTGCGGCGCGCATGTGCGTGAGTTGCTTTGCGCATGCGCGACAGTTGCGGTGCGTGCGTGCGTTGGTTCATCTGAGCATTCATCAAAATGGCAACTAGGACTAGGAAGTCAGCTTTTAGCAGCCGCGAGCTGCACCACCTGGCTGCACTGATCGGGGGAAAGCAGGACAGGCTGTTCCCTGGGACCTCCAGGCGGCAGGACATGGGGAAGGTCCGCAGGGTGTGGGAACGCGTCACACGCCGCTTCAATCGTGTGGCACACCACCCACGGGAGGTAAGTGTATGGGGACAGGTCAGTATATCCATATACACAGCCAGGGTTGATTGCAGCTGTCCATGCTGCTGTGTGTAGGTAGTCTATATCAGTAATGTGTAGCAGGTGAACCCACATGCCATATTGTCTATGTATCACATCTGAGTGGTTTGCCCTGTACCCAGGTGGTGACGGATGTGGTCACAGAGCTCCTGATGCCATCCTGGTGTCATGGGAGCTGCTGCTGTTGATGTGCTACAACACACTGTAACACAGCTAGCCCATAGATCTGCCTAAGGGGCTCCCAGAAACATCATGCGGTTATGGTGGGATTTGCATTTGCAGGGTAACACATATGGCCCACCACCAGGGGTCGTGAAACGTGCACCAAATGGTATGTTAGTCACCCTGGTGATATGGGGTTGTGTGCCAATGCTGTTCATAACTTCCCCCCTATCCCCAGGAGTCCTGAGAGCTAATCAGAGTGGGCTGTCAGTCACCCTGGTGATATGGGGTTGTGTGCCAATGCTGTTCATAACTTCCCCCCTATCCCCAGGAGTCCTGAGAGCTCATCAGAGTGGGCTGTCAGTCACCCTGATGATATGGGGTTGTGTGCCAATGCTGTTTATAACTTCCCCCCTATCCCCAGGAGTCCTGAGAGCTCATCAGAGTGGGCTGTCAGTCACCCTGGTGATATGGTCCTGTGTGCCTATGCTGTTCAACACATTCTCCCTATCCCCAGGAGTCCTGACAGCCCATCAGAGTGGGCTGTCAGTCACCCTGAGTCAGTCCTTCCCCTCCTGTCCTCCCCCCTCTCTCCTGTAGTCGTGTCTTCCCTGTCCACCCCTCTTTCTCCTTCCCCTTCTATCCCTATCTTATCTCACTCCTGGTCCTCTTTTGAGATAGTCTCCCCAGTTGTTCTCCAAAACACTTTTCTTTCCATCCGCAAAATAACTTGCTCAGCTGATCCCATTCCCTCCTGTTGGCTTCTGGAACCTTCTCTATCCCTCTCCCCTTATATTCTTTCTCTCTTCAATTCTAGTCTATCCTCTGGTATCTTCCCTACACCTTGGAAGCACGCCATTGTTCATCCAATCCTGAAATCCCGCACCTCCGACCCCACTGTCCTCTCCAACAGGCGCCCTGTCTCTAATCTCCCATTCCTGTCCAAATTTCTTGAGAAACTTGTTTTCCTTCAGCTCTCTGCCCACCTCGAAGCCTCTCTTGTTCTCCACCCTCGGCAGTCTGGTTTTCGTCCCGGTCATAGCACGGAGTCTATCCTTCTCTCTCTTCTCAATGAATTGCATGCTGCTCACGATCGTGGTCTTCTCACTCTTGCTGTCTCTCTTGATCTTTCTGCAGCTTTCGATTTGGTGGACCATTGCACTCTTCTTGTTCGTCTTCAAGACGCTGGTCTTTCTGGCATGGTTCTTCATTGGTTTCGTTCTTTTCTCTCCTGTCGCTCCTTCTCTGTAGTGGTTGGGTCCTCTTCTTCAGCTCCCACTCCTCTTTCTTGTGGTGTGCCTCAGGGATCTGTCCTTGCTCCCCTCCTCTTTAATGTCTTCCTAGCTCCTCTTGCTCTATTAATCCAGCAGTTTGGTATCTCCGCGTACTATTATGCGGATGATATCATTTTTTTTCACCATACCGATTCCCTTGTGCCCGATATCTCTCCCCTTAACCTTTGCCTCACTGCTGTTGCCTCTTGGTTTACCTCTAATTTTCTCCATGTAAATCCTGCTAAGTCTTTCGCCATCTGGTTCACCTTTGGGAGTCCTTCCCCCACTTGTGCTCCCTCTTTTTCCTCCCAGCCCATTCCTCTTGTTTTTTCCCTCAGGTATCTTGGTGATATTCTTGACATATCTCTTCAATAGTTCAGCGTTCTTTTCTCTCCCTTAAACAGCTTTGGGCTGTGCGCCCTTTTCTCTCACCTTCTGCTTTAGCTACACTTATTCTCTCTTTTGTAATGTCCCATCTTGATTACTGTAATGTTTCCTTAGCTGGCTTACCGCAATCTCAACTCTCCCGTTTACAACACATTCAGAATGCTGCGGTCCGTGTTCTGTCTTGTGCTTCTCGCTACGACCACGTCACTCCCCTTCTTCTGCACCATCATTGGTTACCGGTCTCGTTTCGCATTCAGTACAAGATTCTCACATTTGCACATAGGGTAATTCACACAGGCACCCCTCTCTATCTTGCTGACCTGATTCATTTTCGTACCCCTCATCGTCTGCTCCGCTTTATTCACGTTAATCGCATGTCCCTCCCTTCCCCTTCACAAGCCCACCTTGAATCCACTCGCTCCTCGGCTTCCTATTTTCTGGGTCCTAAACTTTGGAATTCACTTCCCCCTTCCCTCCACTCAGAGCATTCCTACCAAGCCTTCAAAAAGCAACTCAAAACCCATCTTTTTAGTCTGGCATATGATCTCCCTTCCCCGTCATTGTCTCCCTCCCCCTTCTCATGTTGATGTACCTCTGCTTGCTTTGTTCTTCTATACTTTGTCTCTCCTCTGTCGCTTTTATTTTTAACTGGCGTTCTTTTCAGCTTCTTAGCAGCCTGTAATTTTAATGTTATTTTAACGATTGTGAACCGCCCAGACGCCACTGGTATTGAGCGGTATAAAAAATGTTTTAATAAACATAAACATAAACATGGGGTTGTGTGCCAATGCTGTTCATAACTTCCCCCCTATCCCCAGGAGTCCTGAGAGCTCATAAGAGTGGGCTGTCAGTCACCCTGGTGATATGGTCCTGTGTGCCTATGCTGTTCAACACATTCTCCCTACCCCCAGGGGTCCTGACAGCCCATCAGAGTGGGCTGTCAGTCACTCTGGTGATATGGGGTTGTGTGCCAATGCTGTTCATAACTTCCCCCCTATCCCCAGGAGTCCTGAGAGCTAATCAGAGTGGGCTGTCAGTCACCCTGGTGATATGGGGTTGTGTGCCAATGCTGTTCATAACTTCCCCCCTATCCCAAGGAGTCCTGAGAGCTCATCAGAGTGGGCTGTCAGTCACCCTGGTGATATGGGGTTGTGTGCCAATGCTGTTCATAACTTCCCCCCTATCCCCAGGAGTCCTGAGAGCTCATCAGAGTGGGCTGTCAGTCACCCTGGTGATATGGGGTTGTGTGCCAATGCTGTTCATAACTTCCCCCCTATCCCCAGGTGTCCTGAGAGATCATCAGAGTGGGCTGTCAGTCACCCTGGTGATATGGGGTTGTGTGCCAATGCTGTTCATAACTTCCCCCCTATCCCCAGGAGTCCTGAGAGCTCATCAGAGTGGGCTGTCAGTCACCCTGGTGCTATGGTCCTGTGTGCCTATTCTGTTCAACACATTCTCCCTATCCCCAGCAGTCCTGACAGACCCATCAGAGTGGGCTGTCAGTCACCCTGGTGATATGGGGTTGTGTGCCAATGCTGTTCATAACATCCCCCCTATCCCCAGGAGTCCTGAGAGCTCATCAGAGTGGGCTGTCAGTCTCCCTGGTGATATGGGGTTGTGTGCCAATGCTGTTCATAACTTCCCCCCTATCCCCAGGAGTCCTGAGAGCTCATCAGAGTGGGCTGTCAGTCACCCTGGTGATATGGGGTTGTGTGCCAATGCTGTTCATAACTTCCCCCCCTATCCCCAGGAGTCCTGAGAGCTCATCAGTCATCAGAGTGGGCTGTCAGTCACCCTGGTGATATGGGGTTGTGTGCCAATGCTGTTCATAACTTCCCCCCCTATCCCCAGGAGTCCTGAGAGCTCATCAGAGTGGGCTGTCAGTCACCCTGGTGATATGGGGTTGTGTGCCAATGCTGTTCATAACTTCCCCCCCTATCCCCAGGAGTCCTGAGAGCTCATCAGAGTGGGCTGTCAGTCACCCTGGTGATATGGGGTTGTGTGCCTATGCTGTTCAACACATTCTCCCTATCCCCAGGAGTCCTGACAGCCCATCAGAGTGGGCTGTCAGTCACCCTGGTGATATGGGGTTGTGTGCCAATGCTGTTCATAACTTCCCCCCTATCCCCAGGAGTCCTGAGAGCTCATCAGAGTGGGCTGTCAGTCACCGTGGTGATATTGTCCTGTGTGCCTATGCTGTTCAACACATTCTCCCTATCCCCAGGAGTCCTGATACCTGCGTATGGTGTCCTGGCAGTCACCCTGGTGCTATGCTGTATGTTGCTGATGATGTGTAGTAGGACACCCAAACCCAGGGGGCCTGAGACCTGATTGCAACAGTCAGATATTGTGTTAGGATATGGTGGGTAGGTTGCACATCTCCCCAGTCCATGAGGTCGACAGCTCATCACACACACCGTTGATGTATCCAGATGATATGGTAGGCGCAGATGTGGATGTGCGTAAAAACACCTCACCCCCATGAGCTATGAGATCCGATTATGAAGGGCTGTAACAGACATGTCCCCAGAACTGTATGCTGAGTCAGGTCACACATCTGTCCACCCGCCAGGAATCCCACACCTGTTTGCAGATGAACATTACAGATGCTGTTGGAAGGATACATGCACCTGTTGGGTTTGCACACCACAGCCTGAAATCCAGACATGAGCACAGGTGGCAATAGCCCATACCCGTGCAATGGCCCCTACCCCTAGTGTTGGCAGGCACACCTGCCCTAACCATACAAAGCCCAGGTCATAGGAACATAACAACATCAGATAGGCCAGAATGTGACAGACGCAAGTCCACCAAGACCAGTATTCTCCTTGCAACAGTGGCCAATCTAGGTCTGACGTACCTACCAGTATCCCCAAGACAGACAGGTTACATAACGCTTGTAGTGGGTCAAGCATTGCTATCCAGGGCCTTGTAGAAAGCCAAATGTCATGGACGTGGCCCCTGGTAAGGTGCATAGGGCCACCCACACAACGTCCCATGTATGGACACATCACCCATGTGTGCTGGGGTATCATGTTGCCAGTGGGTTTGGGTCGGATGACATGTGTAGACCATGTCAACACAAATGTGTGCAACATACCACATACAGGGTTAGGGGGGTAGCCTGGACACCATCATTGCCAACCCTAACGTGGTATGTCATGCAAGGGGGCCACAGGGGAATGGAATGGTGTGTTCAGGGTGGCACGCACACTGCACATAGGTGACACTGCACACATGCCCAGACCCACAGCTACGCAAGCAGGTGGCACTGGGAACAGTTAATCTCCAGGAACAAGCAGGAATTAGTTGTCACATGTTGGTATTGTCTGCACTGTCACAGCCTGCATGTGACCGCTCCCAAATGCTGCTCCCCAGTTCATCAGGTTCCACAGAGCCAGCAGGTCATTGTTCCTGTCTGTGCAGAACACCTCTATGCTATTGCCACTCCTGTGGCAGCGTCTGCCTACGTTTTCCTTACCGGTAACACTGGTGTATTGTAACTCCCTTCTCTAGAAGTTGTGTTTACCTCACACAAATAAACTACCAGAGGAAGAGTGAAAACCCCCTTTGTACGTTGTCCCAACGCCGCCCTAGTGGCGAAGAAGCGTCACGGTAGAGTGGGTGGACACAAAAATATTTGTAATTGAGTTTTGGCTTAAAGACAGGGCCTAGGTTTTCTTTGTAGTCCTAGTAGCCTTCTGGTAACCAAAAGCTCAAAGAAACATAATAGTCCGAGTGAAGGGAGAATAAAGGCTTTTATTTCCCCTATTGCAAAAAGGTTTCAAAAGCTCAGATCTTTACAGCAACAGAAATTGTCCTTATTTCAGGTTGAAAGAAAAGAAACAAGAACTGTATTTAACCTGTTAACTTCACAGTGATAACATGAGAAAATAAGATTCACACATTACCCTGGCTACAGCTCTATTCCCCGTCTAAAGGCTCAAAGCCTTCCGCCTGACAGTAGCTGCAATCCATTTCAGGGTCCGAAAGGTCGTCAGCGACGTCCACCTGCATTGGTTCAAGGTCAGTGATATCTGGTAGCTTGCATTCAGGCTTTTTATACAACGTTTGCACGATGTCCCAATGTTCTGTGTTCAAAGGTAGGCCCTGGTTTTGTGTACCTCTAGACTGAGCATAGTCTCTCTTGCACACAGCTCTTTTATTGGAAAGTCTCTTACTTGATATAGGTTTGTATCCTGAAGTATAAACAGTTCTAGTAGGACAACATTCCTCTATTCCCTGTTCCTCCTGCTTCACAGCATTCAGAAAATTATAATCAGAAAAACAGTGATTACCATTCTTTCTTGGCTTATCCCGGCAAGGTGAAGTTTGAGACCACTTCCTGCTGGGGTTTGGCCTTACTTGCACAAGGGTAGGCTTTCGGTTCTCCCGGAGGCCTTCTGCAGGTGTTAAACCACATTCGCACCAGAGCTTCCCTCTGTCTGAGCCAAGAATGTTACCTTTTAAAGAAGTTCTTTCATCCTCTTCCTGGTTACTCCATGTTATGTCCTTCAGTGGTTGCTGGCCTCTGCCAAACTCAGGTCCCGGACTTTCTAGCACAGTCCTTCTGCTTCCAGGGGTAGCTCCCTTTCTGTATCTCTCCCTCTTGGAAGGCGTGTCCTCCCCACTCCTGGGATACTCGGGACGAACTCCTTCACCTGGCTCTGCTGAGTCTGCTGGGCCTATTCCTTTCCCCAGGACTCCTATTTCCTGGTCCTTCTCTCCTTCTTAGAAAGCTTCTCCTCTCCAGTCATCTGGGCTTTTTTTAAGAGGAACTCTTCCCTCCTCGGATTGGGTGCAGGCCGGTATTGCATCACTGGCCCTGGGGCGTGGCTCCTCAGTCCTCCAGAGGTCCCACTTGCTCCCCCTATATGGCTCCTTGTAATGCTGCAGCTGGTGTCTGCCTCTTTTTTCTAAGCTTAAAGCATTTTCTCCTGTCTGCAGAGGGTCTGCAGTACCACATATCCCCCCTCTTAAAATATGACGGGCTGGTGAAGCCTCTTCCACACAGCACGGAATACGCGACATAGCATCGGCATTAAAGTGTAGTTTCCCAGCTCGGTGCTCCACTCGGAACTCATAAGGCTGTAAAGCCATATACCATCTGGTCAATCGATTATTTTCGTTCTTCATAGTATGTAACCACTTCAGAGGGGCATGATCCGTTATGAGGACAAATTTCCTCCCCGTTAAATTGAATTTTAGTGCCTCTATGGCCCACTTAATAGCGAGACACTCCCTCTCAATTGTAGCATACTTTCGTTCGGCCAGTGATAGTTTTCGGCTCAGGAACATAATGGGATGTTCCGCCCCATCCTGTATCTGGGACAGCACAGCACCCAGGCCCATCTCCGACGCATCTGTTTGTAACAAGAAGGTCTGACGGAAATCTACCCCGCGTAACACGGGGGCTTGGCATAACTTTTCCTTTAATTGTTGGAAAGCTGTCTCCGCTGTTGGCGTCCATTTTATCAAATTTGGGGCATTTTTCCTCAGCATTTCAGTGAAAACATTGCTTTCCTCGGCAAAATGCGGTATGAAGCGTCGGTAATAGCCAATAAGGCCCAGGAAGCTTCGTAACTGCTTCTTATGCTGTGGGACCGGAAAGTTCCTGACGCTTTCTACCTTATCTTGTAGAGGACGTACTGTTCCACGGCCCACGAGGTGCCCCAAGTACTTAACTTCTTTAGCCGCGAAGGTACACTTTTTGGGGTTTAACGTGAGGCCCACTTTTCTCATAGCTTCTAATATAGTGTCTACTTGGTGTAGGTGGTCCTTCCAGGTGGTACTGTGGATTACCACGTCATCCATGTAGGCAGTAGCGAACGCTTGGTAGGGTCGTAGAATGATATCCATCAAGCGCTGGCACGTGGCCGCTGCCCCATGTAAACCAAATGGCATTCTGCGGAATTGGAAGAGACCTAAGGGCGTGCTGAAGGCAGTCTTGGGTTTGGCATCCCGTGTTAAAGGGACCTGCCAATACCCTTTCGTCATATCTAGTGTCGTCAGAAAGTTTGCTTGGCCAAGCCGGTCGAGCAATTCCTCAATTCGGGGCATGGGGTAAGCATCAAAAGTGGAGACGGCATTCAGTTGGCAGAAGTCAATACAGAAACGCATAGACCCGTCCGGTTTTGGCACAAGTACCACCGGGCTACACCATGGACTATGCGACTCCTCGATGACTTCTAATTGTAGCATTTCTTCCACTTGATTGATAATTTCTTGCCTCTTGGCCTCCGGCAAACGATAAGGACATTGTCGGATGATTTTTCCCGGTGGCGTAAGTATCTCATGAGCCACTAATGAGGTTTCTCCTGGTATAGGAGTGAGGACATCTGTATACTCCTCCAGTAATTGGGCTAATTCCTTCCGTTGGCTTACTGAGAGTTCTTCCCCCATCTTGGGTATGGAGTTTTCCTTACAATCCTCTATTTGGGGGCCAAGGTCTTCTTCTGGGGGGTCGCTTCCTACAGCCACGAAGCCTTCCATTTCTGCCCTCCCGGTGGAGCCGAAACCATCCGTTCCTCGGCTAGTGGGAGCTAGCATGGCGACTTCTTCCAGGCTGGGGAAACCCACTCTTTCACAAATTAATTGGGCTATTCTGTCCCCTACTTGAACTTTGAAATCTTCATCCGAAAAGTTGCAGAGAAGTACTTTCAACACGCCTCTGTAGTCAGGGTCAACTACTCCTGCCGCTACATCCAGGCTGTGTTTTGCAGCCAGACCTGATCGCGGAGCTATCCTTCCATAGCACCCTGGAGGGAGTTCTATTTGTAGGTCTGTACTGACTAACTTACGTCCTTGCCCTGGGATGACCTGGCTTTCAGCGCTATAAAGATCATAGCCGGCGGCTTGTGCTGAAGCTCTCTGTGGGCAACGCGCTTTTTCCGACGTCCTACAAAATTTCATCACAAACCTTTTTCCCACCTCCCTCAATTCTTTTTCCCGAGTTTTCTTTGGCTTTTCCCAAAGAGGGCTAGGAACCATGTGGTGCGTAGTTGCGGCTAAGCTGCTTCGCTGTGCGTTGGAGTGATTGGCCGGCTTAGACCGTGACTCTGGGTTACCCGTAGACTCATACCAGCTACAGGTGGAACTTGGGATTTTAGGGGGAGATAAGCCTTCTTTAAGGCTCCTCCGAAACTGCGGCCAATCGCGGCCTAATACCAATTCTTGGGGTAATTTTGGCACGACTGCTACCAGCATTTCTCTTTGTATTCCCAAGCCTTTGACCCATAGCCTATAGACAGGATAGCTTGTAGCCGCCCCATGAATGCATTTTATCCTAACCCGGCCTTCTGGATATTCCTGAATATCCACCCCTGGCCTCTGACCGCAAACCATAGCTTTTTGGACATCATGGTTTGGTCAGCGCCTGAATCCAGAAGTGCCCTTACATCCACTCCATGTATTTGTACATTTAACTCCAAACCCTCTCGGACTGTCCTTGGGGCCTCCCCCACAAGAGCAGTGCGAGCATAACAGTCATTCCTTAAATGTCCCATTTTCCCACAAGAAAAACAGCGCTTAACCTTTTCCTTATCTGGAGGGTTATTACTTTTCACATTGCCATATAATGGACGGGAAAGACTCCCTACTTTCCGGGCTTCCATACCTGTCGCTGATTTGGGGTTACCTATCCTATGTTGGGTGACTTTCTCAGCCTCTAGGTACCGCTCGGTGAGGGTTATTGCTTCTGCAGTGGTACAGCAATTTTGTAGTATTAAGAAGTTCTGTACCCTACTGGGCACCGCTGTCATGTACTGTTCTAATACTACGGCGTCCATTAGTGTCTCTATGTTTTTCTTTTCTGGCTGTAGCCACTTGTAGGCTAGGCTCCTTATTCTGTAACCAAGGGCTTTTGGCGTCTCGTCTGCCCTAAGGGTAGTAGCCCTGAACATTTTGTTATAGGTCACTGGGGTAAGCCCTAGGCGATCCCTAATTGCTAAAACTACCTCTTCATAGGTGTTGGCTAAGGCAGGCGGCATTGACCTGTAGGTGGCCAGTGCCTCGCCCGTAAGGGACGCTGCAAGACGTATAGACCACTGTTCAGGCAGCCAGTTAGCTGAACTAGCTATTCTAGTAAAGGAGTCAAGAAAATCGTCCACATCATCATCAGGACTCAATTTTCCCACCACCAAATCATGACATGCGCTTTGTCCAATGCCTTGATTGTTTAGTCCAGTCGCACGCGACTTTTCTGCATTAACCTTCGCCATCTCTTTCCATAGTTCGTAAAACCGGTACTTGCTGGGCTTGCATGGCCTGCAACGCTTGGGCTTGATTCTTTAGCGCCACCTCCGCTTGTTTGTCGAACTGGTGGGCCATCCATGCGCATAGATCTTTTGACTCCATGGCGTATCTGCAAGAATAGAAAAAGAGAAACAACCAAGTGCGGTTCCCTAAACCTTCTCTCCTTTTTTTTTTTTTTTTTAAACTTCCACCTGCGTCCAACACTAGACAGGCTCAATTACATTTTACCTGAGTTCAGTGTGGAATCAGCACTGAAATGGAAGTTACTGTTGTCCGCCATAGTTCTCTGTTTGAGGAATTGGCAACAGGATTTTCCTCTTTTTTTTTTTTCTTCAGGATTTCCCCAATCCACTCCGTTTTTTTTTCCAGCTACTCCACTCCGGGTCTTTTCCTCCTCCGATCTGGTTTCTTCAGCTGATCCACTCCGGGTTTTAGGGGGGTTTTTTTCAGCAGCACACCCAAGACTTTTCCTTCCTCTCTTTCAAATCAAGAGTTTAAGTTTCTTTTCCGGTGCTGACATAAGTTCTGGGCAAAAATCCAACAACTACGCCATTTTATGTCCCAACGCCGCCCTAGTGGCGAAGAAGCGTCACGGTAGAGTGGGTGGACACAAAAATATTTGTAATTGAGTTTTGGCTTAAAGACAGGGCCTAGGTTTTCTAGTAGCCTTCTGGTAACCAAAAGCTCAAAGAAACATAATAGTCCGAGTGAAGGGAGAATAAAGGCTTTTATTTCCCCTATTGCAAAAAGGTTTCAAAAGCTCAGATCTTTACAGCAACAGAAATTGTCCTTATTTCAGGTTGAAAGAAAACAAACAAGAACTGTATTTAACCTGTTAACTTCACAGTGATAACATGAGAAAATAAAGATTCACACATTACCCCGGCTACAGCTCTATTCCCCATCTAACGGCTCAAAGCCTTCCGCCTGACAGTAGCTGCAATCCATTTCAGGGTCCGAAAGGTCGTCAGCTACGTCCACTTGCATTGGTTCAAGGTCAGTGATATCTGGTAGCTTGCATTCAGGCTTTTTATACAACGTTTGCACGATGTCCCAATGTTCTGTGTTCAAAGGTAGGCCCTGGTTTTGTGTACCTCTAGACTGAGCATAGTCTCTCTTGCACACAGCTCTTTTACTGGAAAGTCTCTTACTTGATATAGGTTTGTATCCTGAAGTATAAACAGTTCTAGTAGGACAACATTCCTCTATTCCCTGTTCCTCCTGCATCACAGCGTTCAGGAAATTATAATCAGAAAAACAGTGATTACATTTCTTTCTTGGCTTATCCCGGCAAGGTGAAGTTTGAGACCACTTCCTGCTGGGGTTTGGCCTTACTTGCACAAGGGTAGGCTTTTGGTTCTCCCGGAGGCCTTCTGCAGGTGTTAAACCACATTCGCACCAGAGCTTCCCTCTGTCTGAGCCAAGAATGTTACCTTTTAAAGAAGTTCTTTCATCCTCTTCCTGGTTACTCCATGTTCAGGGGCGGCCCAAGGGGGGTGCGGGGCCATGTGCAGAGACTCGGTGCGGGGCCTCATTTGCATAAATATTTGCATAATGTTACCATACACTAACTTTTAGAAACATGCCTCTTAATGAGTGTATGGATAAAGAAAGACTAAAAGATTTCTACATTACTATAATCCAGTGCCAACCGTCAGGCACATTAGGAACTACTACAAACACTGCCCATTTAGAACCCATTCTAAATCCTGAATCTCGTATGTCTCCCACATATATAACCAACAGACTTAGAGAAACATTCACACATACATATTTTTGTTGGAACTCACACTTTGAAGGACAATCCTTCTCGTGGCGTGCTGTTCCCTTTTATTCTTTATATAGGGACGCAACCCTAACATGCGTTCAAAGGGGATATCTATCCCTCAACATCAACCAGTTAACATTCTTTCATTCAGGAAAAACCCTCTTAGAAGCCACTTATCTGAACGGAGACTTTCCACAGTTCATAGGCAACTCGGCGTCTTCCCCAGCTCATAGATAGACTCTATTCAAATAGCAACCATACGAGAGTCTGAAAATGACAGAAAATGAGGGGAGACTCTCGTATGGTTGCTACTTGAATAAGTCTCAGAAGTCATAACGGATGACCTTCCCTGTTGGTTACATTGATTTGGAGGTGTTGGGTTTTACCCGGTATCGGCGGCTGATAAAGGGACTTCTCCATTTACCATCAGGAGTGGACGTTGAGTCTATCTATGAGCCACACACACCTCGCCGAGCGAGCGCACATACTTTATAACAGAGCGCACAAAAATTACGGTTCTGAATCTGATAGAAAACACAAGACATCTTAAAATTTAAAAGTTGTTGTGTATTTACGGTTTTCACAAGTTCTACAATATTATCTAGTGCAATCAATTTGGTGTACATACTGTATTCTGATGTGTCGTCAAATTTTAAAGTATAGAACTCAGAGTGTCGTTATGTGACGCACAAAAATTTAACCTTCCTTCAAAAGCTGCACAGCTGATATTTTATGCGCACACAGCCTACAGAAAATTAGAGGGAACATTGCTATGAGCTGGGGAAGACGCCGAGTTGCCTATGAACTGTGGAAAGTCTCCGTTCAGATAAGTGGCTTCTAAGAGGGTTTTTCCTGAATGAAAGAATGTTAACTGGTTGATGTTGAGGGGTAGATATCCCCTTTGAACGCATGCTAGGGTTGCGTCCCTATAAAAAGAATAAAAGGGAACAGCACGCCACGAGAAGGATTGTCCTTCAAGGTGTGAGTTCCAATAAAAATATGTGTGTGTGAATGTTTCTCTAAGTCTGTTGGTCATTTAGAACCCATAGCAAACCCGCCGTATCATAACAGCACTACCAGGACTCACAAAGCACCAGACCCTACCTATCAAAAGGCAACACTGCAAATATTAAACCAATACATTTCAGAGAATAACAATACATGACCTACTGGGGAAAGAGAACAAGTGGCAATGTCAAATAGGAATTACATAAACAGAATACCTCAGCTCAGTTACACATGCAGAATATAGACCATCACCAAACAAGAAATCACAATTTAGAAACAGGAAGATAATAATTAAATTGGGAACCCCAAAAGCCAACTTAGAATTACAGCAACACTGTAGAAATACAACTATAAATTAATTTCCTCTTGTACTAAACAAAGCGCAGACGTTAATGATGCACATTTCCCAGAGCTGACATATTCCAGTTAATAAATTCAAAATAAAGAGATATTTTTCTACCTTTTGTGCATTTTTTTTTCAGTTGCAATTGCTCCAGCCACTTTCTTCTGGTTTCTTTGTGTCTTCTGTTAACTCTCCATCATCTGCTGTCCATCTGTCCTTTCTTCTAGTTTTTTTTCCATTCTCTATCTACATCTGTTTTAACATAATAATCTTTCTCCTTTTGCTCTTTCCTCATTCCTATTTCATCCACTCAAATTTTACCCCTCCATCCTCAATCCCCACATACTCTCCTAATACCCGGCCAATTGTAGATTTTTCTTCCCTCACACACAAAATATTTTTCCCCTCTCCATTTCACTCTCCCAGCCATCTGGGCTTTTTTTAAGAGGAACTCTTCCCTCCTCGGATTGGGTGCAGGCCGGTATTGCATCACTGGCCCTGGGGCGTGGCTCCTCAGTCCTCCGGAGGTCCCACTTGCTCCCCCTATATGGCTCCTTGTAATGCTGCAGCCGGTGTCTGCCTCTTTTTTCTAAGCTTAAAGCATTTTCTCCTGTCTGCAGAGGGTCTGCAGTACCACAACGTCTCCCCTTGGTTTGTGCATAGGCCCTAATCCCACCGCCATCATGGAAAAGCACTCCTTGGGTTTGAAGACATGCTCAAAATGTGCCGGTACCTCCTCTGTCACTGACAACCATGCTTGGTGTCTCGAATGCTTAGGGCCCACTCACTCCATCTCTGATTATTTGGCCTGTGGGATGGTATCCGAGAGGGGTTGGCAGAACAGAGCAGCCAAGCTCAGTACCTTCCACCCCACCGATGTGGCTGCGGTGGCATCCATGTCCTCAGGGGATTCCCCTTCCTCCCGTGGACCCCATGTAACCAAACAGAAAGCTGGCTGTTCCTGAAAGGATACATCCCCCTCCAAACATCGGGATGCCCCGGCATTGCCCCTGAGGAACGCACTCTGGCCAAACAGCCCTGGTGGGATTCCCCGGCCTCCAAAGCCACTTTGGGGCTAAAGCATGTTCTGGAGGCTGCAACCTCGTCTGAACTCCTTGGGCCATGCTTCGGGGTACTGGCTTTGGCTGGTACCGATACACAGGCATAGGCAGTGTCACTGTACCAGAGGATCCTGGCCAGCAAATGCAGTCTGGCGTCTATCCTTGTGGCATCAAAGCCCTCGGTACCACCCCAGACCCCGCACATTGCATCACCGGTATCCACAGAGATTGGGGTCCTGGCATGGGCAACTACACCATCAGTGCTGATGGGTGCCGTCTCCGACACACCAGTACCAGGTCACTCCTGTACCCATGCCAATCGGTACCAAAATCGCACTAAACCTGAGCACCCTGAGAGAAGATACGTCCAATCCTATGAGGGGCCTGGTGACTGTGACAGCTCAGAGGGTACTAATGTACCTCTCCAGGAGGGGTCTGCATCTCCCAAGAGGAGATTGTTCCCACCTGAGGATATGTCCCACCAGGATTCCCTCAGACATGTAGTCAGGGGCCGCTCCATGTCAGTGGCAACTGAATCTGAGCACAGGCCACAGGAGCAAGAGAATCAACAATATACCCAAGCTCCAAAGGAGGCAGCCACCCTGCCAATACATCACAACATACAGGATCCTCTCCTGAAAAGATGGGAGACACCTCTCACCGCCTCCCCATATTCCCACTAGCTGGATACTATGTACCCTGTGCCCTCCGTCCCCTGGTTTTCAAACATAGCTCCCTCAGCACTCCAGTGTGGTGGAGTCTGCTATGATGAGAATATAATGTCACAGACGACATGCCTCCAACCCCCCTGGTAGGGGCGTAAGACTGTAGATGCTTTGGGTTGCCATGTCTGCCATGCATCCATGCTGTCAGCCAGGATAGGTTCCGATATCCTGTACATGGGAATGTTCCTGAAGGAGGTTGCAGTAGATATAGAACTGCTAAGTCTGCCTCTCCAAGATGACAGAGGACAAGTGTATGTAGCACCTGTCAAGCATGCCCAGAACAAGTCCAAATTTGTCAACAGGGTAGCATTGGACTGTTGTGAGGGCATAGGCAGAGTCTCCGCCATTGCCATTGTGTCAAGGGCACGTGCCTGGCTGTCAGCCTCTAACCTGTAACATTTTATCCTGTAACATGGGCAACATCCCCTGTACTGGTTGAAACCTGTCAGGGACAAAGTGGCAGCAAACATCCAAAGAATTGGATGTTGACAGGTCCACCCTGACCAGGCTGTCAGAGATCTGAGATTCTGCAAAGAGGAAAGCTGTCAAAGAGCCGTCCCTGTCCAAAACGAACGGATACTAGCAGTCCTATGCCCAGCATGGACCACCTTCAGGCTAAGCTGATAGAAAGGGTCAACAATCTACGAAGCCAAGAAATCTGAGAGCTACCCAGCCGCAGCAGACCCAGCAGCGTCAGCACCCACAGGGCCTTTGAGTCCCTGATAGAGTACATGCCCTCCCTGGCCATTCACGGAAAACATACGTCGACAATCCCAGGAAGTTTATGTCACCGCATCCACGGATGGAGGGACAGAACATAAGAACCCTGGACTCTGTCCATCATAGAAGGTGGTACAGGCCTCATTTCCAAAGCTTGCCTCCTCCTACAATATTAAGGAAGGTCAGTTCTCACAAACGCACACCAACTGACTCCAGAGGTAAAGCGTATCCTAGTTCAGGAGGAATACAAGAGGTAACTCATCTTCAACAGGGTTCTGGGTTATACACACCCTATTTCCACATAACAAAGACAACAGGAGGTCACAGACACATTTGAGATCCCACAGAACTGGACAGGTTATGTTTCAGAGAGAAATCCAAAATGATTTAACTAGGAACCTTACTACCTTACCCCCACAGCCCGGACTGGCTTTGTTCCCCAGATCACATGGATGCCTACACCCATGTTCACAGCCACCAATCACCCCGTAAGTTCCTTTGGTTCCGCTATGAAGGAAGGCACTATCACTACAAAGGTCTTCCCTTCCGCCTAGCCTCAGCACCCGGAGTATGCACAAAGTGCATGGCTGTGGGGGCTGCTTTCCTCTGTACCAGGGGAATATGTGTCTAACACTACCTGGACAAGTGGCCCATCCGGACAGAGTCACAGACAGAAGCCCAGGCCTCTCTCCCTCTTACACACTGCGTGTACACCAATATCTAGGCTGTTCCAGAGATCTCCGGGAATCCTTTCTGACTCCCATGCAATCGCTGGAGTTCAGAGGAGCAAGGCCAGATAGCAGACTGGCAACGACCTATCTGCTGCAGCCTCGCTGTCCTTGCATTGTGCAACTGGTATCCTCAGCACTACAAACAACTCACCTCTCGGCCCGAGAGATGCTGCAGCTGAAGGGGCACATGGCATCTACGGTGCATGTGGTCCCCTACGCATGTCCAGGGCCGGCCCGTCCATTGAGCAAGAATGTTTTTTGCACAGGGCCCCGCGTTTCAGGGGGCCCCGCGCAAAAAACATTCTTCAGCATCCCAAGTTTTAAAAAAAAAAACCAAACCGGCTGCTTCTGCCGCGGCAGCAGCAAGAGCTCTGCCGCGGCAGCATCAAGAGCTCTGCCGCGGGGCCCCCCCCTGCCCGGCAGAGCCTCCGTGCATCCTCAGCAGCTTTCTTCATGTCCAAAACGCGGGCTTCTTTCAGAGCCGCGAGAGTTTCCTTTCTCGCGGCTCTGTTAATCCCGCCGAGGGTGATGGGATTTCCCATCAGCCCCGCGGGATTAAGAGAGCCGCGAGAAAAGAAACTCTCGCGGCTCTGAAAGAAGCCCGCGTTTTGGACATGACGACAGCTGCTGAGGATGCCCGGAGGCTCTGCCGGGCAGGGGGGGGGCCCCGCGGCAGAGCTCTGGATGCTGCCGCGGCAGAAGCAGCCAGGTTGGTTTTTTTTTTATTTTAATTGGGAATGATAGGGGGGGGGGTGGTTAGGACTGGTAATGGGCGAGGGGCGGGGAGGCTAAACTGGAAGTGGGCTGATGGGGGGGGGTGGTGAGGACTGGTAATGGGCCGGGGGGGGCTGGTTAGGACTGGTAATGGGCCAGGGGGGGGGGGGTGGTTAGGACTGTAAATGGGCCATGGGGGGGAGCCAAAAAAGGGAAGTGGGCTGATGGGGGGGGGGGGGTTAGGACGGGTAATGGGCTATGGGGGGTGGCTAAGTGGGCTGATGGGGGGGGTTAGGACTGGTAATGGGCCATGGGGGGTGGAGGCTAGGACTGGTAATGGGCCATGGGGGGGGGGCTAAGTGGGCTGGGGGGGGTTAGGACTGGTAATGGGCCATGGGGGGGGGAGGCTAGGACTGGTAATGGGCTGATGGGGGGGGGTTAGGACTGGTAATGGGCTATGGGGGGGCTAATTGGGCTGATGGGGGGGGTTAGGACAGGTAATGGTCTATGGGGAGGGGGCTATGGCTGGAAGTGGGGGGGTAGGACTGGAAATGGGCTGATGGGGGGGCTAAGACTGGAAATGGGCTGATGGGGGGGTAGGACTGGTAATTGACTATGGGGAGGGGGCTAAGGCTGGAAGTGGGGGGGTAGGACTGGAAATGGGCTGATGGGGGGGTTAGGACTGGTAATGGGCTATGGGGGGGCTAAGACTGGAAGTGGGCTGATGGGGGGGGTGGTTAGGACTGGTAATGGGCCATGGGGGGGGGTAGGACGGGAAATGGGCGGATGGGGGGGATAGGACTTGTAATGTGCTATGGGGGGGCTAAACTGGAAGTGGGCTGATGGGGGGGGGTGGTTAGGACTGGTAATGGGCCATGGGGGGGGGTTAGGACTGGTAATGGGCCGGGGGGGGGGGGTTAGGACTGGTAATGGGCTGATGGGGGGGAGGGTTAAGACTGGTAATGGGCCATGGGGGGGGGGGGTAGGACTGGTAATGGGCCATGGGGGGGAGGCTAAGACTGGAAGTGGGCTGAGGGGGGGGTCGGACTGGTAATTGGCGATGGGGGGGGCTAAGACTGGAAATAGGCTGATGGGGGGGCTAGGACTGGAAATAGGGTGATGGGGGGGGGTTAGGACTGGTAATGGGCTATGGGGGGCTAAGACTGGAAATGGGCTGATGGGGGGGTAGGACTGGTAATTGGCTATGGGAGGGGGGCTAAGACTGGAAATAGGCTGATGGGGGGCTAGGACTGGAAATAGGGTGATGGGGGGTTAGGACGTAATGGGCTGATGGGGGATTAGGACTAGTAATGGGCTATGAGGAGGCTAGGACTGGAAATGGGCTGAGTGGAAGGAGGGCTTGAACTGCAAATAGCTGATGGGGACGGGGGCTTGGAATGGAAATGGGTTGTGAGGGTGAGGGAGCTAGGACTGGAAATGGGTGAGGGGGGGCTAGGACAGGAAATGGGCTGATGGAGGGGCTAGAATAGGACTGGAAATTGGCTGTTGGGGGGTGCTAAGATTGGAAATGGGCTGTGGTGGGGGTTTGGATTGAAATGGACTCATGAAGGGGCTAGAACTGGAAGTAGGCTCATGGGGGGCTTGGATTGGAAATGGGCTGAGTGGAGGGGAGCTAGGATTTGACATGGGCTGATGGTGGGGCTAGGAAAGGACTAGAAATGGGCTCATGGGGGGCTGGGATTGGAAATGAGCTGATGGAGGGACTTGGATGGGACTGCAAATAGATGGGGGAGCTAGGACTGGAAATGGGCTTATGGGGGGCTAGGACTGGAAATGGGCTGATGCGGGGACTAGAAGGGAGCGGATGCTGGTTGGGACTGGAACTAGAATGGAGCTGATGTTGGGGGAGGATTAGAATGGGATGGAGCTGGGAGAGTGAAATGGAGAGGGAAAAAATATTTTGTGTGGGAGGGAAGACAAATCTACAATTGTCCGGATATTGGGAGAGTAAGTGGGGATTGAGGATGGAGGGGTAAAATTTGAGTGGATGAAATAGGAAAGGAAAGAGGAAAAGGAGAAAGATTAGTATGTTAAAGCAGATGTAGAGAGAGAATGGAAAAAAACTAGAAGAGAGAAGAAAAGACAAATGGACAGCAGACGATGAAGAATTAGCGGAAGACACGAAGAAGAAACCAGAAGAAAGTGGCTGGAGCAATTGCAGCTGAAAAAAAATGCACAAAAGGTAGAAAAATATCTCTTTATTTTGAATTTATTAATTGGAATATGTCAGCTCTGGGAAATGTGCATCATTAACGTCTGCGCTTTGTTTAGTACAAGAGCAAATTAATGTATAGTTTTATTTCTACAGTGTTGTACATTCCAAGTTTGGCTTTTGGGATTCCCAGTTTAATTATTGTCTTCCTGTTTCTAAATTGTGATTCCTTGTTTGGTGATGGTTTATGTTCTGTTCATGTGTAACTGAGCTGAGGTATTCTGTTTATGTAATTCCTATTTGACATTGCCACTTGTTCTCTTTCCCCAGTAGGTCATGTATTGTTGTTCTCTGAAATGTATTGGTTTAATATTTGCAGCGTTTCCTTTTGATAGTTAGGGTATGGTGCTTTATGAGTCCTGGTAGTGCTGTTAGGATACGGCGGGTTTGCTATGGGTTCTAAATGGGCAGTGTTTGTAGTAGTTCCTAATGTGTCTGGCGGTTGGCACTGGATTATAGTAATGTAGAAGTCTTTTAGTCTTTCTTTATTCATACACTCATTAAGAGGCATGTTTACTAAAAGTTCGTGTATGGTAACATTATGCAAATATTTATGCAAATGAGGACCCTTATGCAAATGAGGCCCCGCACCGAGTCTCCGCACATGGCCCCGCACCCCCCTTGGGCCACCCCTGCGCATGTCTCCACAGGAGATCAGCCCAATGGTCCCGCCTCCCCCAGTGGACCCATGCAACAGGCTGTCTTTCAGATCTGAGAGTGATCTCAGACCGCCTTACCCAGTCCCTGGACTGGTGGCGTTCAGCACCAAACCGTTTGGAGGGGCCACCTGTCCTGCAACCCCCACCTCTGATCACCTTAACAACAGATGCTGTCAAAGTGGGGTGGGGTGCTCATCTACTGAACACCTCCCCCCCAGCCACCTGGAGGTCCAGGGGAGTCATTTCAGCACAAATTCGTTGGAGCTCTGAGCAATGCGCCTGTCCCCTCAGGTATTCCATCCCCCTTGACAGGGCACAAGACTAGTTCACGCAGACAATCAGGTAGCCATGTCCTAGGTGGACAAACAAGGAGGAACAGGCTCTCTGTCCTTTTGCAACAAAGCTCTTCAACTGTGTGCGTTTGCCAGAGAGCATCAGACCCATCTCCTGGCAGTCTATCTCCCTGGCAATCACAAATATTGACCAGACACACTCAGTAGTGTTCTGCTTCTGCACAAATGGTCCCTACAAATGGACCACCTCTCCAGACTATTTCAACTCTAGGAAACCTCAGATATAGACCGCTTTGCAAGTCTGTCAACTGCCACACGTACACGGTTCGGTTCACTGATTCAGGCTCATGGCTGCCAAGCGAGGGATGCCTTCTCCACACCTGGGGGCATGACTCCCTATATGCCCCTACTGCCATTCCCTTGATTGCCAAGACACTATGCAAGCTCCAGGGGGACAGAGGCAACATGATCCTCATAGCCCCATGCTGGCAACACCAGGTGTGGTACCCTCTGCAACCACATCTGTCCCAGGTTCCACACATGGACATTTGGTCTGCCACAGACCTACTGTCGCAGGGGGAGGGGACACTATGGCATCCAAACCCCCAGTCTGTACACCCCAGAGCCTGGCTACGGAAGGCTGAAAAGCTTTTGACCCCCCCCCCCCCTCACCCAGGATGTGCGAGATGTCCTTTATGCTCCCAGGAAACCATCCACAAGGCATTCCCATGCGTTGAAGTGGAAGAGAGTCTCCAGTTGGTGTCCACAAAAGGGCATCAACCCTCGTGCCATCCCTAGGGAAGCATAGGTGGGTTACCTCCGTAACCTATCAAACACTGGTCCCCAAGTTAAGTCAGTCAGAGCCCATTGAAGTGCCATTGCTACATCATCTACACCCATCGATGGACAAACCATTTCCTCCCATCCGCTCAAACCCTGAGGTGTGGAAGGCCTGCCTCTAATGACACCTCCCCTGAAACCACCTCCAGTGGCATGGGGTCGCAATCTGGTTGTGTGCCAGCTTATGCTGCCGCTTTTTGAGCCCTTAGGCACTACGTCCATAATGTTTCTGTCCGGGACGGTACTACTCATTATTGCAATCACATCAGCAAGGCGTATCAGTGAAGTGCAAGCTCTAGTGGCTGATCCACCATACACAAGGTTTCACCATGATAAGGTCCTCCTACGGACACAACCACATGTCATGCCTACGGTGGTTTCGTACATTCATCTGCACAAACAGATTCAGCTACCTGTATTCGTCCCATAGCCTCATTTATTTATTTATTTGACATTTTTTCTATACCACGCTATTATAATCAGCGCGGTGTACATCGAACAAAACATACTGCAATGCATACAGGCAACATTGAGTTTACAATGAACAGGGAAAATAACACATGGGAAAACCGGGGGAACTATGTACAAGTTAACTTGATACTATATGCAATACTCTAATGCCCCAGATGCAGAGAAGACTCATTATACTGTGAAATGTAGAACATAAGAACATAAGATATGCCATACTGGGTCAGACCAAGGTCCATCAAGCCCAGTATTCTGTTTCCAACAGTGGCCAATCTAGGTCATATGTACCTAGCAGTTTCCCCAAGGGACACAGGTTCCACAATGCTTGTATTGGTTCAAGCATTGATATCCAGGGTCCCTTCTTAATAATGGTTTATGGACCTTTCCTCCAGGAACTTGTCCAAACCTTTTTTAAACCCAGCTACACTAACAGCCTTTACTACATGCTCCGGTAACAAATTCCAGAGTTTGATTACATGTTGAGTGAAAAAATATTTTCTTTTATTAGTCTTAAATAGTTTACCCTGTAGCTTCATTGCATGTCCCCTAGTCTTTCTATATTCTGATAACGTAAACAATCGATCTACGTTTACCCGTTCCACTCCATTCATTAATTTATAGACTTCTATCATATCTCCCGTCAGCCGTCTCTTTTCCAGGTTAAAGAGCCCTAACCTTTTTAGCCTTTCTTCATAGGAGTATCCTTCCATCCCCTTTACCATTTTGGTGGCTCTTCTCTGAACCTTTTCTAAAATCGCTCTATCCTTTTTAAGATACGGCGAACAGAATTGCACACAATATTCAAGGTGCGGTCTCACCATGGAATGATATAGAGGCATTATAATATCTTTTGTTTTATTTTCCATTCCTTTCCTTATCATACCTAGCATTCTATTTGCTCTCTTGGCCGCCGCTGCACACTGGGCCGAGGGTTTTAACATGGTATCCACAATGATGCCTAAATCTTTTTCCTGGGTGGTGGTTCCTAATGTGGAACCTTGCATCGTGTAACCATAGTTTGGGTTGTTCTTCCCTAGGTGCATAACCTTGCACTTGTCCACATTAAATTTCATCTGCCATTTTGATGCCCAGTCTTCCAATTTATCAAGATCTTCTTGCAATTTTCCACAATCCTCTTGGGTTTTAACAACTTTAAATAGTTTTGTGTCATCTGCAAATTTGATAACCTCACTCATTATTCCACTTTCCAGGTCATTTATGAATATGTCAAAAAGCAGCGGACCCAGCACAGATCCCTGGGGTACACCACTATTCACCTTTCTCCATTGGGAAAATTGGCCATTTAGCCCTACCCTCTGCTTTCTATCTTTTAACCAGTTCCTGATCCACAATAGTACACTGCCTCCTATCCCATGACTCTTTAGTTTTGCCAAAAGTCTCTCATGAGGGACCTTGTCAAAGGCTTTCTGAAAGTCCAGATACACAATATCAACCGACTCACTTTGCCCACCTGATTATTCACTCCTTCAAAAAAACATAACAGATTAGTAAGACAAGATCTTCCTTGTCTAAAGCCATGTTGGCTGTCTCCCATTAGGTCATGACTATCTACATGCTGAGTAATTTTATTCTTTATGATGGTTTCTACCATTTTTCCCGGTACTGATGTCAGGCTCACCGGTCTGTAGTTTCCCGGATCACCCCTGGAACCCTTTTTAAAAATTGGTGTTACATTGGCGATCCTCCAGTCTTCAGGTATTAGAGATGATTTTAATGATAGTTCACAGATTACTAATAGCAGGTCTGCAATCTCATATTTCAGTTCTTTCAACACCCTTGGATGTATACCATCCGGCCCAGGTGATTTGCTACTCTTCAGCTTATCTAATAGTTGTAATACATCTTCCCAATGTATCGATATTTCCTTCAATTCTTCCGCACCTTTAAATACCACTTTAGTCATGGGTAACATCCCTACATCTTCCTCAGTAAAGACTGAAGCAAAGAATTCATTCAGTCTCTCCGCTATCGCCTTGTCGCCTCTTAGTGCTCCTTTAACCCCTTTATTATCTAATGGACTAACTGACTCTCTCACAGGTTATTGTGATAGGGCAGACTCTATTAGACACATGGATAGGGGTGAGAGCCATCATTCACACATTAGGATAGGTCACGCCACGCACAGCACACGGTCCAGTAGTTTGCTGGGGAAAGCAAACACAGAGATCCACAAGCTGCGCTGACACACCCATGTACTGCAGACGTAGCAACAGGCTTGGGGACCGATAACAAACACATGTCTATCGGGTCCGAGAGGTGGAGCATGAACCAGGAACAGCAACCACGGCTGGAGAGCAGCAGTGACGATCAGAGGAAGGTCGAGGAAAGCCAGCCCAAGTGGGGGCACAGTTGGAGGGAACGCAGTAACTGTAGTTAGGAAGCCTCGTGGGGGAAAGGGACTGAAGCAAGTGAGGCAGAGTGTGAGGGGACACAAAGGTGGTCTGCAGTGCACAGGGAGGGTGAGCATGGCAACCATCAAACCCAAGCACTGAAGGAAACAGCTTCAGGGAGTCTGGAGGTGGATGCCCACCACCCACTGCAGAGGTCTGCAGGACACAGCCTTGATTGGTAATCCGTGGCAGAGCTCCAGGGAGTAACGTAGACTATGCAGCAAGGGACTGTGTCCTCAGAGCTGGCATGAGATAGCCGCACAACTACAGAGAGGTTTTTTTCCGGCACAGGTACTGCCTATCCCTATTCACTAGTACTGTGTGTAGACGACCCACAGGGGGTTTGATTTGGAAAAACACCCTGGGGCATTTGCCAGTCGTGTGCAGCAGGGCAGTTCAGCACAGGTACCTGCAGTAATGCGGGTGTACTGTAAGGGGGGTGCGTCCTCTGAGACTGACCAACCAATGGATTGTACGTTGTGCTTTGCAGATAGTATAGGAAGCCTCTGCAAAGCTGAGTGAGATAAGCTGAGTGATACCCAAATAATCACATATCTTTGCTTTGCTAAGGGAAGCTGCCATGTTTGGTTGTTCTCCTGTATACGTGGCAAACAGCTGCATTTGGATTGAATGACTGGAACCTCTGCCAGCACGCTTGTTCACAGAACCGTGTTAGGCACTGCTGGATATTTATACCGGTGCACTGATGTTGGACGTTTGCGTTGGGTGGCGGAGTAAACCTTGTCACATCCTTGCCTGTAACTCTGGCTCCATGACTATTTGTTATCAGAGGGAAGACTACATTTCCCAGCATGCGTTGCAAGGGGAGGGTTTTGGATGGAACCATCAACAGAGACTAATACTGGCTACCCCAGCCCTCAAAGCCTAGGGCAGGGGGCGGGGTATGAGAATATGCAGGACACTCCTGCTTGCCACACATGCAAATGCCAATCACATGCCTGGACAGTGTCCTGACAAAGGCTCATGTGACCCACATAGCCCACAAATTGTCAGTTTGGCAGGTGGATCTGGTGATGTCTGCTATGCACACTGGTTGTTCCAGGGGGGACAGGGACTGTGAGGGGTAATTGCACACACACCCCTATCTATATATGTGTCCCATATCTCAACGCAATGCTGGGGCACATTGCAGATCATGTTGGCAGACTGTAATGCAGTACAATACCCATGTCGGGCTGTCGATAGGCCAGGGTGTCTGGGGGGACCGTGCAAGTGTTTCCCATGGGTGCCGTTGTCTGATCACCTGGGGTATGTGGCCATGCACAGTATGCTTGTGTTGGTGACACACACACATGCTGTACACTGGCAGGAAACACCATGGGAGGGGGGTACACAGATGGCACATGGTGTGATGTAGAGGCACATACTGAGCCTATGGATATAGAGAGAAGAGATGATTGTACCTTTTCAGAGACTGACGGTCAGGTAGCATCAACATCACAGTGTGTGCATAAGAGAGGCAAGCAGAGGGAGACAGGAGCTGAGCTGACACACCCAAGCATTAACATGGTAGCAAGCTCTGATCCTGATTACTCACACCTGCTCAGGGAGGCATAGCCAGGCCTCAGGGAACAGACATATCAACCACAGATGGGGGCTCCAGAGGGGACAAGAGGAGCAGCTTCCGTGAGACGGACATGAGCTCTGGAGGGGAGGAGACATGGTTGGAGAGTCTCACAGACGTCAGAGAGTTGGGGAGCACGTAAGGGACCTAGCTGCATTTCTGGAATTGCAGCCAGCAGAGCAGACAGAGGGAGGGCACAGACTGTTGATAGACACCTGCTTAGAGGGTGAGAACAGAAAAACCCTCAGACCTCATTGCCGGATACTGCGACACCCACCGGCTGGGCCAAGAGGCTGACAGCTGGTAGGGTCCCTTGGAATAAAGTTCTTTCACTCCTCAGGCAATAAATTTGTAGTTGAGTCGGTGGTAAGGCTTTGCAAGATTTTTATTTTCTTTTATGGGGATTTCCAAAAGCACGCTGGGGTTCAATTACAACCAAGGCAGAAGGATAACATCTCCAAACAGAAAAGATGAACTCAGGAAAACCAGGAGAAATAAATCAAATAAACTTTTCTTAGCCTTACTGCTGCTCTGTGTCCTCACACTCTGCACTGCCCCGTGTGGTCACACAATGAACTGCAGCAGAACTCTATCACAGCTGTTCTCACTTTGTAATGCAACGTTCCCTCACAGCTCCGTTGCTCTCAGTCAGTGAACAAACAAACATTGAATGCTTCTTACAACTTTCGTGGTAAGCACTACCCTTACTATAGGGTTTTTACATTTCTTCCTTTCTTATCTCACCACTGTAGCTTTCCTTTGAGCCAGAGAACAATCCATAGGAACTGGGCAACAGACCTCATTAGGCACACATGTCTCTATTTGCATTTCTTCAAAATCATTTGTACCAACAGAGTCTCTCTCATATTGTGGAGTTTCTTTAAGTTTCCCCTCTCTTAGAAACTGCTGAAACTGGTCCCACAGCAAGTCAGCCCTCGTAGGTATTTTTGCATTGGAGATAGAATTCCTCACATTAGAGTGTATCCCTTGCAAAGCCCCTAATTTAGAGGATTCAAAAGCTTCTCTGTTATCTGCACTGGGGATTCCAACACTGGCTAAGCTTTCAATCCACTGGTTAACGGTGGGAGGTGAAGGTTTCAGTTCCTGCCCTTTTAAACCAGCCCTTAGCCCTCTTGCCACATTATCAGGAAAGAAATTATCGGCTTTACCTTGAGGCTGTTTCTGTATGTCAGCACTGATACCTTTTCCACCTCTCCAGCTATCACCGTTGTCCCGGTTGCTGGCCTGACGTGCACTTCTCCTCCAGTTACTTGTACTTCTGTTTTTAAATGCTGGCTCAATATCTCTTTCTTCCTGGTCTGAAACAGTAGACGGGCTTTGGCCTGAGACTGCCACTGCCTCTCCATGAGCTGCTGCTGCCTGAGTTTGAGCCTTCTCTCTGGCTCCTTCTCTCACCCAGACTTCTCTCTCTCTGTCTGGCTTCAGCCTCTGGCATTCTCTCCAGCAGGTCTCCCGCTGACTCTCACTCCCTGGAGTCTCCCTTCATCTCTCCATCTCTGTCCTTGAGCTTGACTCTGTGCTTGTCTCTTTCCTTGGCTCTCTCCTTGGCTCCTTCCTTGTCCACCTCCTTGTCTGCTACACGTGGTTTTTAACCACTGCTTCCTGCTGGGCCTTCCCTGTGCTCCACCCTCCTCTGACCAATCAGGAGGGTGACTTGTCTTCACCCCTGAGCTAGGGCATGTTCCACCCCTTGCAGGGGGCTGAGCTTTTCTTTGACGTAGGCTGTAATCCCCTTGCATCTGTGCACTGTCATTGACTTCCATTGGGCTTTCAGGATTTTCATCCATATCCATGCTTTCTACTATGCTTTCACCATCACAATACACGGGCCTCAGAGTCTGCACATATGGGAAACCAGCATTAGGGCACGGTGTTATACGTGTCTAACCTGGGACAGAGATCCATGGCAGTGCTCCAGACAGGGTCTGCGACCAGGAAATCAGAAAGCAGGTCGTTACAGCTGGAGTGGGGTAGCTGAAAGCCAGAGGGGGGTCTCCACAGCCACAGGGTTCTCTACACCTTACCGTGTAAACCTGTGTCCAGGGGAAACACCTGAATTCACACCCTGCGATGACAGCTTGCCACCACACTCAGGAGGCCATGAGTCAGCAGACATGAAATTGGACGTTAATGAGAGTGCCCCAGGAGGGGTCCTATGGATTGGACGCTCTGCTTGTCAGATCGTGTAGAGTCACTTTGCTAAACCTGTGGGACATAGATGACTGAGGGCAGAAAATAGAGCATTTGTCGTCCTTTGGGGAGACAAAGCTGCTTTGTCTTGCTCTGTTTACTACCTATGCTACATGCTGCACATTTGTTACTTTCATTTATGTACATACCCTCGAGCAAACGCCTGATTAGTGTCCTGTCTTCTTCTACACTGACGTTTGGGGTTTTGCATTATACACATCTGATCATTTTGCCTTCCACGCAACTCACAACTATTCCGTGTCACTGGGCAACGGAACTACCACCTTGATTATTAAGATAAGGCGGTTTAGAAATACTGTTAAATAAATAAAATAAATAAAATAAACTACCACTCCCAGCTAGCCTACTGGGTGGCAACAGGGTTTCTCACACCTTCTGTGTGGAGAATATTATGGCAGCCCCAAACCTCTGTGCCCTGGCCGGGTGTGGGTTTCTGACAGTGGCACCTGACCCTCCACATCATCCACAGTCATATATGTTGCCATCCAACATGTGGATGTCCCTCCGACACCCATGGGGATCAGTGTTTCTTGTGGCAAGGTCTGGCAATCTGTAGATGTAGGGGCCTCTGTGAGGTGTGCAGGGTCAGAAGGCCAGGACCACTTTCCAAAGGTGGGATAAACGCAGCTGGGACAGGTTACAGGAGATGCGCTATAGAGTCAGAGGGATGGAGTGGTAGCACAAGGATATCAACCCTTATGTGCGCAAGTGCACTGCTGCCTCACGTTTCTGACGGCAGAGGGGTTCACATATACCTTGGGGCGAAAGAGATGGGGTTGGATACCAGTGCGTGTACACCTTGGTAAACGTAAGGAGGGTTTGGACAGAGCAGGGGGAGCAACAGAGGGTGCAGCAGAGGTGGACACACCCCAGGAACGCACGGACAATGTAATGCTGAGGAATCCACAGCAGGTGCTAACCCCTGGTGAAGGGCTGCGATACCTAGAGCTGGGGAGGTGTTTCCCTGATTCAGGTTGGCAACAGGGGTGGCAGCTGGGAGATGGCCAGTCTTTCAAAACACAACAGAGGTTGTTAGCTGACCTGTGTGATCGAGTGGGTGAGTCCCAACCTATGCAATTGGGGGACTCAGTGTCAGAGCTACAGGAAGGGGACATGTTGATGGCTTTGTCTGTATGCCAAGATGCTTAGGTTTGTTTATGTCTGCTCTGATTGTCCAATTACTATAGGACAGGTGGCATCCTGTTCTCTGTGAGACGGCTGGGCGTCTGCCATGAGGCAGACTGTTGCAAGGGCAATGCTTGCGTTCTGTTTGTTTGGCTGACAACGTGCTGGACCTTAACCAACATTCCTCTTATGTCTGCATCTGTAGGTGTTAACTGACCCTGGGCTGGTCTGGTGTGTGTCACATTAACATTATCTGTCATACGCCATACCCTTGTGTTCGCTCCAATACATCCCTTCTACGTGAATCATACATGTAACAGCTGAGGAAGGAATGTTGCTACATCCACCACACCCACACCAACCAGAGACTAGTGGTTTGTGCGTTGTGGTTGTGACAGTCTGTTGTTACCCACCTTCAGCATCACGCCGTGCTGATGCGGTGTGGGCCCTCAGCTCCTCCATCATGATACCCATGTCTGTGGGATCTGGGCCTGGCATATATGGTGCCTGCCTAGGGTGTTGGCTTGGCTCCATTGCTGGGCTCACACTAGCCTGTGTGCTGCTGGCTGCAGCCCCCACTGTTGCCCCGCTGGTGATGGGTGGCTCCAGGATCTCCTCGCCCCCACTTGTGCTGCCCCCAGAGACAGCAGCCTCGGGCTCATCCACACCCTGAGGCCCAGCCACTTCCACCTCCTCCTCCTCCTCCTCTTCCTCCTCCTCATGAGCCCCCATTGTACTGTAGTCACCTGCATTGTGAACAGTCAGAGACAGCACACATATGTTTAGACACTCCACCTATGTATACGTGTGTGCTACAGACACCACAGACATGATGGGGGGGGCCCTGCATGTGTGCTGCATACAGGACCCACTACACCCTCCCATACCTGTCTGTCTATCCCCACCATGTACCTATCCTGGGGGCACATGTGTGTGCTGTACCCCTGCACACCCTGTTTGGTTGCTATGTTCCTGTTCCTGGTCCCATTCCACTTGTAGCCCCCATCCCATCCCTCTCCCCCATCTGCCCCAAATATGTCCACGCACACCTGCTACTACCCTACCCTTACACCTGTTATTGCCATCCCCTGTAGGACTGAGGGCCTTTGATCAGGGCATATTTGTTTGACATACTATCTTCACAGTGCTACATGTGCTTGGCAGTGACCCACTACGCAGCGGACTATGACTATTCATCACCTGTTGGCCACTGCCAAGCACATGCAGCACTGTGCAGATAGTATGTCAAACAAACATGCCCTGATCAAAGGCCCTCACAATCATACAGGGGATGGCAATCACAGGTGTGAGGGTAGGGTAGTGGCTGGTGTGCGGGGACATGTTTGGGACAGATGGGGAGAGGGATGGGATGAGGGCCACATGTGGAATGTGGCCCGGGAACATAGCAACAAAACAGGGTGTGCAGGGGTACAGCACACACATGTGCCCCCAGGATAGGTACATGGTGGGGCTCGGGAGAGAGGTATGGGAGGGTGTTTGCAGATGGCTGATGTCTACACAATAGGGATTGCAAGCATGGCCTGAGAGCTGAAAGGTGTACGTAGCATACATACCTGCCTGCGGATGTGCGGTGTCCAGGGCCTCAGGCAGACCACACAGGTATATTGGCCCTAATCGTTCCGCCAGCTCCTGTTCCAGGGGCGTGAGGGATGGTATGAGGGGGCCACCACCACCTGTGCCCAAAGCATGTTGGCACTCTGCGGCCATGTGCTGCCTCACCCCTCTTTTTATGTCTGAAAATCTCTTCTTGAGGCTGTGTAGGTCCCTGGGGGGGTCCCTGCCTCGGCCAATGCCGCCTGCACCTCCTCCCACACCGCAGTTCGTGTGGCCACAGTTGTGCGGCTACTGAGCTGCCCGTAAAGTGCATCATAGTTCTCCAGTACACCGGACAGGAGGATGTGGTTCTCCCTGTCGCTGAACCTTGTGGCCCTCCTTCTTTGTGGTGCAGGCACCGGTATTCGTTTCCTTTTACCAGTGTGGATGCACTGTGTGGGCTGTGGCCTACCCGATGGGCCTGCCTCTGCCTCCATAAGCCCAGCAGTCCCTGCCCTGTGTGTGTCCCCGGCAACAGGTGGGCCCCCCTCCTCCCCCCCTCACCCTCACCCTCCCTCACCCTCTCCATCTCCCTCTCCATCACCCTCTCCTCTCACCGCACCCCACCTCACCTCACCCCCTTTCTCCCTCACTTGCTCCTTGCCTACCCTGCTATATCCCACACCTCACCTACACAAACCACTACAGACCACACTACAAACCACACTACAAACCACAATACAGACCACACTACAAACCACACTACCTCCACTACTCCCACCACAGCCTCTGACACAATACCTCTACTACTCCCAACACACGTTGCCTCCTGAAACACCCCTCAACGTTGACCAGATGTGCAGGGTAATTTATAGTTTTTTTACGTTGCGGCCGTTGCGCATGTGCAGTTGTGCGAACGCGGTGTGTGTGCACGGCGCACATGTGCAACTCATTGCGCATGGGTGTTTGTGTGTGCGCGGCACGCATGTGTGACTCGTTGCGCATGGGCATTTTGGATGTGCGCGCCACGCATGTGCATCCACACATACATGCGAAGCGAGTTGCACATGCGTGGGGTGCACACACAAACGCCCATGCGCAATGAGTTGCACATGCGCGCCACGCACAGGCACCGCGCTCGCACAACTGCGCATGCGCAACGGCCGCAACGTAAAAAAAAATGTATAAATCAGCCTGCACACCTGGTCCACGTTGAGGGTTGTTTCGTAGGCGAGGGAGAGACGGTGTGTGTTGGCAGTGAGGAACGGAGAGAGTCAAAGCAGGTGTTGCTGTTGGTTGTATTGTATTGGTGTTGGCTGTATTGTGTGTGTTGGTTGTATTGTGTTGTATTGTGTGTGTATTGTATTGTGTGGTTTGTAAGGTGTACACTGTTTAGCGAGGTTCGTGTGTGTGTTTGACTGTGTTAGTGAAGCCGGACGGGAGGAGTTTATGGCGGCTTTTTATTTTTCCACATCTGCCCTGAGACGTGGGCAGATGCTGCGGTTGCCGGACAGGGGAGATGGTGTCTATGGGGCTGAGGCACAGGGCATGGGTGTAGTCCTGCTGCAAATCAGACCTGCAGCTGTGGGGGCGGGCCAGGCAGGTGCTGTGCTTGCACGGCGCAGAAGGCATGCTGAGGTGCAGGCTCGGCAGCCTCGCCTCTACAGGCCCAGGGCCCAGCTCCAGGGCATGCGTGAGGACCAGGTCATCTCCCTGTACCGACTGAGCACAAGAGCTATTAGGGAGCTCTATGAGGATCTAAGACCTGACCTCGAGCCCCTGACTGATCGGTCCCATGCCATACCAGGTTTAGTCAAGCTCCTTGCTGCCTTACATTTCTTTGCCTCTGGCTGTTTCCAGTCATCTGTGGCCGCAGTGGGTGGCATGAGCCGCCCCACTTTCTCACGCTGTCTCCACCAAGTACTGCGTGCCATGGTCAGTCGGGTGGGAAACTATATTGCCATTCCCCACACTAGGCAACAGTGGTGGACCCTGAACCAAGTCTTTGAGGCATTAGCCGGGATACCACACGTGATGGGAGCTATTGATTGCACACATGTTGCCCTGGTCCCACCTAGAGACAGGGAGGTAGCGTTCCGCAACCGCAAACACTACCATTCCTTGAATGTTCAGGTTGTATGTGATGCAAATCTGCATATTCTGAATGTGGTCCCTAGGTTTGCAGGGTCCACCCATGACTCCTATATCCTGCATCACTCGGCACTATTCAGACAATTTGAGGCAGGCCAGTATGCGGACTGTATATTGCTGGGTGAGTATTTCCAGATTATAACATGCACATGGTGTTCATGTGACTACGCACGTGTGCATATGTCTGTCCTGGTGGTGGATCCCTCCTTGTGTGTGTGTGTGCCATCTGCCCACATGTGATGGGGGGGGGGGGTTGGTGCCCTTCACATCCACCTGTGATGCTGGTTACTTGTCTGCTAGCATTTGTATGTTATGTAACGTTTATGTTATTGCCAATCCATACAACTAACCCTTGTCATGTGTGTCTTAGGTTCACACACTCACTCTGTACTGGAGTAGTCACCCAGGAAGCACTAGATAACATGAGGAGGGGTCTAGCTAAGCTTGATGGATGTTCCGGACCTTTGCAGCTGGGAGTACATGTTTGCATATGTATGGTCACGCATTTGGGCTGCGGAAAACCAGGAGAGCAAGACAGTATAGGGGGTGCAGTACCTTTGGCCACTGTAGATGAGCGGGACCTAGGCATCGTTGTGTCTGCCGATCCTAATGTAGCTGACCATTTTGGAAAGGTGACGGCAATACCTCTGCTTGGGTGCATACAGAGAGGGGGCTGCTTGGGTGCATACAGAGAGGTATTGGTAGCAGATAGACAGGAAACTACACTGCCTCTGTATATGTCATTGGTGCAAACTCATGTGGGGTACAGTGTGCAATTCTGTAGACCGCAGCTTCAAAAGGCTGTGAACAGGATGGAGACAGTGCAGAGGACGGCTACTGAAATGATTTGTGGTCAGCAGTATGCAGCATATGGAGACAGACTGCTCAATCTTAATATGTAGACCTTAGAGGACAGGGGGAATAGAGGTGATATGCTTTAGACTTTGGCAGACCTCCATGGCATACATGTTCTGGGTGTGAGCCTCCTTCAATTGACAGCACGTTCTTTCGTGGGTACTATGCTGACATATACTTTGAACATGTGATCAGTGGATCGGTGGTATAGTCTCACAGTGGAGGTGGTAGAGATGAGGACAGTAACGGCATTACAATATGCATGGGCCACACACAGAGAATCTCTAAAGGTATAAATGGGACTGTTGTAGTTGTTGCCATGGACGTACAGACTCGATAGGCCATGTGGTCCTTTTCTGTCATCATGTCTATTTTTCTCAACTGCATAGTTGTGCTGTCATATGTTTCTGTCAGGATGTGTTCTGCATTTTTTTCTCACATCTATACATGTTCAATTTGGGTGAACATGAGCTCCTGCATTAACATGCAACATTTGTTTCTGCAGGTGATGCAGGATATGGGTGTCGCCCCTGGCTGCTGACCCCTGTGCGTCAGCCACGGACACGTGCAGAGCGGAGGTACAATGAGGCCCATGCCTCCAGCCGCTCTGTCATAGAGCGCACCTTTGGCGTGTTGAAGAGTCGCTTCACGTGTCTGGATAGGACAGGTGGGGCCTTACAATATAAGCCAATGACTGTGGCAGAGATAATTATAGCCTGTTGCATCCTGCACAACATTGCTCTCAGGCACAATATCCCTGCAGAGATTAATGAGGATCTGGAGGATGATCCGATGTGCTCCCCTGTACGTGCCAGTGGTGACATACGGGAGGGCACAGTGGTCAGGCGGCAGTTGATCGCAGAGATCTTCTCATGTACGTATTGCATATATTCCCACCTACATGTGTTGTTATATGTGTGTGCTGGTTATAAAGGTTAACGTTTCTGTAAAAATATCATTCGGATGCCACACTGCATTGACATTTAACAGACAATCCCAACGTCACATATAGGCATGAGTGTGAGACAAACAATGTGGGCAGGGCACAACAGCAGGTGGTGGTGGATTATGTGGGTGGGTGGTTCTAGGCCTGTGGGAGGTTTTGGGGGTCACATTCCCAGTTGGTGGCTGGTTGTGATAGCAGCTGCTGTGCAACCACAGTTAGTTGGTTTGATGCTATGGGTGCAGCACGGTGGGAGGCATATGGTGCGGTATTCACAGTGTGAGAGCAGACCATGTTTGGGGACAGTTGTCCAGCGGTGTGTGGTTATATTGTACAATTTCGAGCTGCTTGGGTGGGTGTTATGCTCCTGTCAGCTGGATATGTGTGTCTGTTTCTTATGTATGGCGCTACATGTCATACATAGCACAATACACATGCTCAGTACTAGATTTTCATGATGGTATTAACTATCCTTGAGGGGTGTTCATGCAACCCCACAGTGTGCCTGAATGTATAGGTCATCACGTAGCCCTGACATGGATATGGTGAAGGATGGGGACCTGTGCAGTGTCCAGCCAGGGGGGAGTATCATTGCTACATTTTGTTGTTGTAGAATAGCCATGCAGTGCAGTGTTGCATACGTACACACAAACAGAGGTGATCCGGGCCAGATCAGCAAGGTGTGGGTTACAGTAGGTGAGCTGAGCGCTGAATGTGTGGGTGGAATGTGTTTTAGGGGTGTTTTCAGGGAGGACACGGCATATCTAGCTGATGCTATCTCAACATATGCCACATGCCTCAGCTACAGGCTGTGTATGTGTGTGGGGGAGGAGAGTACAGTCCACGACAACAACTACATTGCGGACCCGAGCAAGGGAGGTTATGTCCACATACACACAGAGACTCAGATGGGAGGGGTTTTTTTAAGGTGCACATATAGGCTATCCATGATTTGACATTCTCACTGTCACACAGTGGGATGACATGCATCCATCGTGGTCAGGTCACAAACAGACATGGGGCTGTGGTTTCGCAGACCAGACGCAGACATTGCGATCTATTTGTGCACATCATCAGCACTCAGCTGTCAATATTATTCAAGGTATGAGATGTACACACCAGGATATGTATTTGGACAGTGGATACAGGAGGTGTCCCTGCATATTTCCGTGTGTAAAAGCAATTGACAGTGGGGTAACAGACGACATTGGGACACCAGTACACACGGTGAAGGGGCATTGGTGGCAATATGGGGGACCCGGGCTAATATTGCAGCCTTGGGGTGATGCAGAAACATGGTGGGAGCAGACACCTCAATTGACCAGTGTGTACAACAACAGAGAGGTAAGGGAGGGGACAGACAGAGTACGGACACCTGTAGTTTGCCTCTGACACCTCCGTGCTGCCTCTCACATGTGAGAGATCTGTACGGTGTGATAGTGAACAGTCAGTCTGTATGTGATGTTGTGGGGTCTGACAGCTGGGGACAGGAAGGTGCAGTGTGTGTTGCACAGCTAGAACATGACATATGTTTGTTTCTCTTGTGTTTCCCAATGCACAGGACATACTTCCTGAAGATGCTGTTGCTGTGGTGCATTGGCACGTGACTGTACATCAGCCAAAATGCTGTGGTCCGGGGTAGGTGGATCTACAGCTACATTGTCTGTGCCAGCAGTCAGGGGGAAAACATGTCCTCAGTGATGTGTCATATTGTCCAGATGTTGTGGTTCACCTCTTTTCCTTACGCCTCCCTAACCCATATCTTGCTGTTGTCACACATATCCCCATGTGTTTGTGTCCAGTATGTCCTCTGCAACACTGTCTCTGGGACATGTCCAACAGAGCTGCATGTGTGTGGAGGTGGGTTTTCTTTGGTGGTGGCCTACACTTGCACCCTACCCCAACATTGTACCATCAGCCAACACCAGGGTATCACTGCATTTCACTGGGCCTTTATGTCTACAAATCTCCACTTGTGCACATACAGGCCATGTGTTACAGCTGGCACGCTGACCTTAGCATACTGTGTGGGTGTGTGTTTATGGGTTGGCTGTGTGATGATACAGTGTTCAGGCATAGTACATTATCAAGTGCTGTGAGGAATCTGTGCACCTGGGGGGCGGTGGTGACTGTGCTACCTCTACCGTAGTGCTGTTTACCTTGTGAACATTCTCGACATGTGTTGTGTGCTGTGAGCAGAACTGTGTTTTGTGTTTTGACGGACCACTGTTGACCAGCCTTTTTGTATCACAGATATCGGCATAATGTGGACATGCATCAACAGTGGCGTGACATGGTGATTCTACACAATTTGTTGACATTGTCTCCCTTCACTGTGACCTGCTATGGCCGTTGAGTCGCTCAGGGGATCGATGACGTACACCTGATGCACACACCAGGTAGTTTGCACCTTTGTTATTTGGGGGATTACATCTGCCTTTACCTGGTGATGATTTACTGTTTGTCTCATGTATATGTCATGTTGCCTCTCTGTTCACAGAAACAGATGCACATAGTGTGTAGCTGTGAGACGCCTGTGTGACATAAGCATGGACATGACCATATCCATGTGACACCCGTGTCTGCGTTTCCAATTCAAGATGTCACCAATATGCGGTGTGTTTTGTGTTGTGATCATGTCATGTTTGCCTTTGCATCCCTTTCTTATGTATTTCCTAAGGTGTGACTCTCTGCAATTTGTGCTGTTTTTGCAAGGCGTCTAACAATACAATATTTATCCTCTCCTGACACAGGGCAGAGGACATACCAGACACATCTCTTACAGTGCATCTGACGTCGCCATCACCCACCTGTTGGGGGACACAACACCATGGAACTTTCCCTGGAAAATGGTGCCATAGGATGTTTGACCTCTGCGAGTGGGACACATGCCTGGGATGGACAGTATTACTCTTGGACTGCTACTTTGGCCATGACAGACCTGTCCAACACACTGTTGCTGCCATGCTCTGGCTGGGAGTCCTGCTCATTGCAGGGGACACACATGAACTTTCAAGGACTGTGGCATATTGGGATGTGACACTTGACTATGCATGCCCATGGTTGCAAGGACAGTTTTAACCTGACCTGTTGGATTGCAGATACGCTTTGCACTTTGGACGCTGTGTACTGATCCCCACGTGTGCAGCAGGGACTGACATTGTCACTGTATGTTGTACATTCCTCCACAGTTGTGTTTGTTCCTCCACAGTTGTGTTTTGGCCATGTGTGTGACATGGCACACAGGATACGCTCATCTGTTTGTTTCAACACAAGCATACAGCCATGTGAGTGGCATAGGGGCAACGATGGAGCGGTCCTATTGTCTATGTCCACCTGCTCTCCACCTGGACATGATACAGATTTTGCCACAACAATGTTTTCATGCACACCACCATCCTGGATTGATGTTCGCAATGGCCAAGGGTGTTTACGTGCATGTGTGGCATCACTGTATCATGTTGGTATGTGGATGGTGCTTGTGCATATGACTGACTATGTTGGTGAATGTCCTCAGCCATCACATAATAGCATGTGGACCTATGGCTTCTGTGTGGTTCACTGTAACATGTTTGCCTGTCATTTCCATCTTCACATGCTGGTTCTTGTGTTTGTTTACTGTACAGACGTGACACTCTGCATTTATGTACACACCTTGCATTGCATGTCTGCACGGTCCTGTTTATCCCCTGCGGTAACGACACTCACATTGCCCCATTATATTTGGAGTGTGGCAGTGTGGGTGTCCGTTGTCCTCCTTCAATCATACATTCCATGTACCGTGCTATGTGTCCAAACACTGTCTACCCAACAAACAGTGCAGGGGGACCTCCTGCATGGTGTTATCTCTGCAGATTTCTGCAGATAGTTTAGTTTGTATTCTCTCTGTGTTCATGTGCCTCTGCTACCTGTTAGCATATCCTCATTGTGCTTTTGATGATTGTTTGGGTTTACATTGTTGCAGCTTTGATTCCTAGATCAGGCATTAGGTGAGAGCTGAAACATTACTTTCAGAATGTGTTTTTAACATTAAAACATTGTGACAACATATGCTGTTTTCATTTGTGTGCCTCCTGTGTTGCCAGATGGATATGTTCTCCAGGACCAAGCAGGAAGTCAGTCCTCACATATGGGTGACGTCGGCGCCGACGGAGCCCTCGCGGAGCAATTTTCCCCAGCTTTCAAAGAAAGCCTTTGGGAATTGCAGCGCGCATGCGCGGTCTCCTTCCCGCCCAAGGGTGCCATCTTAGCCAGTCTTCATTTTTCCGCGGAGCCCTACAGACGTACCCGTCGTGTCCCTGCTGAAAAAGTTGATTTTAGTGATTTATTTCTCATTTTTCCTTCGGTTCGACGCCGGTCTTTTTCCTGCCCGGACTCGCGACGCCGTTGCGAGTCCTTCTCTTATTTTTCGGTTTTTCTGATTTTTGGTCAGTTTCGTTTTTCGGTTTTTCGCTGGCAGCCCGGTCCTTTGACCTTGTAGGGGCCCTTTTTCCCCCGATGGCTGCCAGTGGTTTCAAGCGGTGTGTTCAGTGTGACAGAAATATGTCACTCACTGACACACACGATAATTGCCTCCGCTACCTGGGCCCGGATCACGAAGAACTGATCTGTGGGGCCTGCGGCAAAATGTCCTCCAAAGCGTTAAGGAGTCGGCGGCACCAGCGGGAAAGAATCTTCGCTGACCCCGGCCGTACCCGGACCTCGTCGGAGGCCTCGGCGTCCAGAGGTTGCAGCTCTGACCATCGCCGAAGCTCCTCCGACAGGGGTTCTCCCTCCGGGGACCATCGACGGAAGGTAAAACCCGCGAGGGCTGCGTCGGTGGACGCTCCTGGCTCCGCGAGGGCCAGGTCGCATAACCCCGATAGCCGTCCCGGGTCTTTGGAGAAGGAGCACCTCCCGAAGCGACCTCGTCTGGAGTCGGAGTTGCCTGCTCGGGTAAGTCCTGTAGTCCTCCTGGACTCGCCTCCGAGAGGTCCGCCGTCGGGGCCTGAGTCGGGGGCTGCTGGGTCACCTGAGGTCGGACTCAGGTTGACGGCATTGGAGAGCAGACTATCTGCCTTCATGGACCAGCAGCGGGCACTGATCGCTAGCCTCGCTGGCGCCACTGCCCCGACCGCCGGGACGTCGATGTCTAAGTCGACCCCGGAGACCGAGCCGATCCTCGAGTCCATGCGAACTCGAGTCGATCCTCGGTCGAGGTCACCCTCGGCCTCCCGTTCGGGACCGAGGTCGTCGACGCCGACTCCCTCGGTGTCGGGGCGGCCGACGCCTCCGCCTGCCCAAGCCGACCCCACCGATTCCTCCTCGGAGTCGGCCTGGGAGTCTGAAGAGGAAGAGTCACCTGATTCGTTTCGGACTCGGTGTGTCCCCTCGGACTCACCTGTGTCCGAACCTCGGAAGCAGTCCCCTCCGGAGGATGCCCGGTTCTCGGACTTCGTCAGGGATATGGCCAAGTCTTTGGCCTTCCCTGCGGATCCCGAGGAGGAGCCTCGAGCCGAAGAGCTCGACGCCCTTCAGTATGACTCTCCCGCCAGGGAACACTTTACTGTACCGGTTCCTCCCATGCTGGAACGACTACTCTTCCGCATGTGGGAGAGTCCGGCCTCGTCGCCGGTATTAAGCAAGCGGGTCGATTCCATCTATCGAGTCCGTAAGAGTCCTGGCTTCCAAAAAGCACAGCTGCCGCACCATTCCATGGTAGTGGAATCGGCCATGCATAGGCTTAAGAGCCAAAAGATGCACTCCTCGGTGCCTCCTGGCAGGGAGGCCCGTAACCTGGATGGCCTTGGTAAGAAGTGTTTCCAGGGCTCTATGCTTGCTTGTCGTGTCCAGACCTACCAGCTCTACATGGGCATGTATCTCCGAGACCTGGCTAAAGAGATAGCCGGATTCTCCGCTGGACTGTCCGAGGAACCTTTGCGGAGGTTCCTGGCCTTGACAACTGGTATTCGGGAATGCTCCAAATTCATGTCCCGAGCAGCCTATGATTGCTTTGAAGCATCGGCTCGAGTGGCCGCAGCCGGCATCGGTGCCCGCCGACAGGCTTGGCTTCAGTCGTCTGACCTTGAACCCTGGGTGCAGGACAAGTTGGTCGATGTCCCCTGCCGAGGTGAGAACCTCTTTGGCAAGCCCATGGCTGAAAAGGCTGCACAAATCGAGACGGAGACTCTCACCAGGACTAGGCTTTCTAGGAAGACCTCCGCCCCTTCCCAGAAAAAGAAGGGCTCGGGAAAGAAGTCCTTTTACCCGAGAAAGGCGGCTGCCTATAAACACTACCCTCAATATCAGGCCTCCGCAGATCCCCAACAGGGCCAGCAGGCCAAGGGACGGGGTAACGGGTCCCGTAGGCAGCAAGCCCCCAAGCCTGCACCACCAGCCCCTGCTCAGCAGGGTGGGGGTTTTTGACTTCATCAGCATAGCGTCTCCCCCTCAGCTGGCTCCTCCCAGCACCGGAGGCCGGCTGGTTCACTTCGCCCACAGGTGGTCCAACATCACTTCAGATGCCTGGGTGCTTCAAGTCGTAAGAGAAGGCTATCTTCTCCACTTCCACCAGGTCCCTCCCTCTTATTTCCCGGGAGAACCTCCACGACTCCCTCTGCACAGGGACTTACTCCTTCAGGAGTTAGCAAGTCTTCTTCAGGAACAGGCTGTGGAACCGGTGCCCCACCACCTGAGAGGTCAAGGCTTTTATTCCAGGTATTTCCTAATACCAAAAAGGACAGGAGGCCTCAGACCTATCCTGGACTTGCGCAACCTCAACAAGTTCCTCGTGCGGGAAAAGTTCAAGATGCTTACCCTTGGAATCCTTCTGCCCTACCTCCAGCAGGGAGATTGGCTATGCTCCTTGGATCTAAAGGATGCCTACACGCACATCCTCATCCACCTAAGCCACCGCCAATACCTAAGGTTTGTGGTGGCAGGAAATCATTACCAGTACAGAGTACTGCCCTTTGGCCTATCCTCCGCACCGCGAGTCTTCACAAAATGTCTCGCGGTGGTGGCGGCCTATCTCCGGCTTCACGGTCTCTATGTCTTTCCGTACCTCGACGACTGGCTCATCAGAGCATCGTCCTCTCCGGAAGTCACCGATGCCACACACCGCACGGTGACTCTTCTGCAGTACTTGGGCTTTGTCATAAACTTCGCAAAGTCCACTTTGCTCCCCTCACAGGATCTCGAGTTCATCGGCGCAAGACTGCACACTCCTCAGGCACGAGCTTTCCTGCCTCTCGACAGGGCTCAATGGCTCATGGACCTAGCCGGCCGTTTTCGCAGCCAGTCACTGGTCTCGGCCAGGCGCTTCCTGAGCCTACTCGGCCATATGGCTTCCACCGTCCACGTGACCCCCAATGCCCGCCTGAATATGCGGCCTGCTCAATGGTGCCTTCGCAAGCAGTGGCAACAAGCCACCGGCGGACTAGCCGACTTAGTGCGCATCTCCGGGCCGCTGGCCTCTTCTCTACAGTGGTGGCTTCATCGGCCGAACCTGGTGCTCGGAATGCCTTTTCAGTCACCTCAGCCGGCTCAAGTGCTGACGACCGATGCTTCCCTCCTGGGTTGGGGAGCACATTGCCAAGGGGCATGTACTCAAGGTCTCTGGACCGCGTGGGAGTCTGCTCAGCAGATCAACTTCCTGGAGCTCAGAGCAATCCGTCTGGCGCTCAAGGCTTTCTCCCACCTGACTTCTCACCAGTCCGTCCTTGTCCAGACGGACAATCAAGTTGCCATGTTCTACGTGAACAAACAGGGGGGCACGGGCTCCTTCCTTCTCTGCCGAGAAGCTCAGAAGCTCTGCTCTTGGGCCGTCAGTCACGGCATTCTTCTCAAGGCAGTTTATCTCGCAGGCCAAGAAAATTGCCTGGCGGACAAACTCAGCAGGATACTCCAGCCGCACGAGTGGCGTCTGGATCCCTTGGTAGTTCAGAAACTTTTTCTGAAGTGGGGACTCCCCACGATGGATCTCTTTGCCAGTCCTCTCAACCGGCAACTTCCTCGCTTCTGCTCTCGTCAGCCACATCCCGTTCGAGTAGCGGCAGATGCTTTTCTACTCTCATGGTCGGAGAGCCTTCTGTATGCTTTTCCTCCCATCCCGCTAGTCTCTCGAACTCTTTTCAAGGTTCTCCGAGACAAAGCTTCCATGATCCTGGTGGCTCCTCGCTGGCCCAGACAGCCGTGGTTTCCACTCCTGCTGCAATTAGCGGTAGAGGATCCGTTCCCTCTGGGGTTTCAACCGGATCTCCTAACACAGGGTCCCTGCTACACCCCAACCTCAGATCTCTCAATCTAATGGCCTGGCTGCTGAAAGGGTAGTCCTTGCTCCCCTTCTACTGCCGGCAGAGGTGGAAGAGGTCGTCCTAGCTTCTCGGCGACCTTCTACCCGCAAATGCTACGCCCTTAAATGGCGTCGCTTTTCCGTTTGGTGTGCCCAGCAGTCTCAGGATCCCTTCTCCTGCTCGGTGTCGGTGATCTTGCAGTACTTGCTCTACCTCTCTAATCTGGGACTTAAGTCCAACTCCGTCAAAGTTCACCTCAGTGCTCTTTCAGCACATCATGTGCCGGTGGACGGCAGACCTCTTTCCAGCGACCCTCTCGTAGCGAGGTTTCTCCGAGGTCTCCTTCTACTTAAACCACCTCTGCGCCCGCCAGCTCCTGACTGGGATCTGAATGTGGTTTTACAGCGGATCACCTGTCCGCCTTTTGAACCTATGGCTACCTGTTCTCTCCGTTTCCTTTCTTGGAAAACTTTGTTCCTGATAGCCCTCACTTCCGCTAGACGCGTAAGTGAATTGCAGGCCCTCGTGTCTGATCCCCCTTACACTCGGTTCTACAAAAATAGGGTAGTCCTACGGACTCACCCAAAATTTCTTCCAAAAGTGGTCTCCCCTTTTCACATCAATCAGGAGGTGGTACTTCTGACCTTCTTTCCCAGGCCACACTCCAGCCGAGCTGAAATGGTCCTACATACCCTGGACTGTAGAAGGGCATTGAACTTCTACCTTGACCGTACGCGGGAGCACCGTAAAGCTGCTCAGCTTTTTGTGTCTTTTGACCCCAATAAATTGGGGCTCCCGGTCTCCAAGCGTACTCTGTCCATCTGGGTTGCTGACTGTATCGCTTGGGCTTATGGGGCAGCCGGACTCTCGTTAGAAAGTCGAGTCACGGCTCATTGTGTTCGGGCGAAGGCTACGTCAGTGGCTTACCTCCGCTCTGTTCCGCTGGCAGACATCTGCCGGGCCGCTACTTGGTCTTCGAGCCAGACTTTTGTGGTCCATTACTGTCTCGAGAAGGAGTCCCGCAGGGACAGTGCTTTCGGACAGGCAGTCCTCCGAAATCTCTTCGAGGTTTGAGCAACTCCTACCCTCCATCCCGGACGAGGGCTACCGGTGGGTAATAATTCAGTGAAGATTCCTTCCTTCGGTGCTGCTGAGCTAGAGGGAGCTCATTTTTGTGCTTAGGGTCTCCGGTAGCCTTAAGCTTGGGAGTCCCATATGTGAGGACTGACTTCCTGCTTGGTCCTGGAGAAAGCGTAGTTACTCACCTGTAACAGGTGTTCTCCAGGAGCAGCAGGAATCAGTCCTCACAACCCTCCCTCCTCCCCTTGGAGTTGCAATCATCTGCTTAAGTTTTTTTGCAAATTTTTATGCTGTCTTTTAGCTATGTCATCAGACTGGCTAAGATGGCACCCTTGGGCGGGAAGGAGACCGCGCATGCGCGCTGCAATTCCCAAAGGCTTTCTTTGAAAGCTGGGGAAAATTGCTCCGCGAGGGCTCCGTCGGCGCCGACGTCACCCATATGTGAGGACTGATTCCTGCTGCTCCTGGAGAACACCTGTTACAGGTGAGTAACTACGCTTTTTGAGGGACAGTTGATGTGTGTTGGGTCCTCATCATGCACCGCCTACTGTCTACATGCATTCATATGTGCGTAACACATTTGAGGCATGCAGCAGCATGTGGGGGGTGGGGGCCTGCTGCCCAGTGCATAGCATGCACCTGATGCACATTATATCTCCTGCCCTTCATTTGTGGTCAAGCCAGTGACCTTTCTGTAGGATGTGGGTTGCTGCCCTGCTAAATGTGTTTCCGTCTTTCACCTGGGATGCACTCACCTTGATATTATGATGGCAGTGTCTACACTATCTGTGATAAGTAACCCAAATAAAGATATGTATTTGACATACATTTGTCTCTGCTGCTGCTTGATCATGGTGACAAACATGCAATGCAATGTGTGCCTTTGAGTCAGTCCTGACTCCTTGTGACCCAGAGAGTCCAGGGTTTTCTTTGCAGTGTCACTGGAGGTGGATTGCCAGGCCTTTCTTCCAAGGTAATGGAGGGTTACGTGACTTGCCGAAGGCCACATGGGGTGCTAGGAGGAATGGAACTCTGGTTGCTTGGTAACCAAGCCAGGTGTCTGACCACTAGGCTACTCCTCCACTCTTTGCTCACAACAACACTTGTATCTACCGAGTTCCTGTTCATGTACATGGCCACCTGTGCTCACATCCTTCTACGGTGGCAGCTGTGTATCTGCCAGCCATTTGCAACGTCACTGGGTATAACAAATTCCCATACACACCCTCCCTTTGGGTTACTATTTTGGCATTGTGCTCAAGGTGCTCATAGTGGTTGTTTGGGGTAGTGGTTCCAGGCATGTGTTCTAACACCATAGGTTGCAGGTTTAATCCCCACATGGGTTTTTTTTTTCTTCCGTGTAGTGCTAACATGACCATTAGGCACCAGCAGGTTCAGCACCTCTGCACACACCCTTCCATCTCTTCGCTGTACGCCAGGATGTCGCCTCTGTGCTGCCTAGCCATCACATAATAGCTGTTCCATATGTCTCTTTCTTTATGGTGTTTACCTGGCAGTCCGCTTGGGGGTTTGGTATTGCTATGGTTCAGCTGGTGTGTGGTACACCTGATTGCATGATCAATTGTCTTCTGTCCTATTCCAGATTTTGCTGCAGCTCCACAGAGCATCCTCTGCTGCCCTTGGCGTTCAGGTTCTTTCCGGTTTTTCATGCTGTATCCACTACATAATATTTCATTGTGTGTGTGCATGTAGTTCTATGTGGCTCAGGTCCGAATTCCAGACTGTGATCTGATCTGTAAACACCAGATCTGCATGTGCATTTCATCCTGGTTATTGTTGTGGGTTTGCCTATCCTGACAGCCAGCAGGCATCTTGTGTGCTGCCCTGCACTATTTTTGTGTGCAGCCTTTGGTGATTTTTTATTTTTATTTACATTCTCTTATATACCGCGCTATTCTGCATCAGTGCGGTTTACATTGAACAAACTGAAATTACATTGAACAGGGCATTATAACTTGGAGATAACTATTTTACAGGGATTCTGGTGATGGGTTCATGTTGGTGGTGTGGCCTACCGGTTTGTGCATTGCCCTGTGTGCTAATGGTCATAGGTTTGATTCCTCAGTGTTCTTTTTCATTTGTCTGCCTGTCCTGACGTACTACATTTCATTCCTCTGACAGTCATATCTGTGCAGTTCTGTACTGTACGCACATTGTACCCTTATCACAGTTCTGACCATCCTTCTGTCCATCCACGTGTGTCTGCCAGCTCTGTGCTGTCCTACCCTGATGTGCATGCTGCTACCCCACATCCTGACCTCCTACACATTGCTGCATTGCAGCTCTCCCTGGTTGCCTCTCCTGTGTGTGCTCTGCAGGGCACTGCTACACCACTGTCATCCTGACATTCCACCTTTCCTGCCACTTCTCCCTCCTCTGCTTTACACATCTTCCCAACCTCTGACACACACTGTCATTATTGCATAGTACATTACCATCATTATGTGCGGAGCTACAGCTGCCCCCGATATGTTTGTCCATTATTCCAGCTGCCACATGGGCTGGGGGCTGTTTTGTGTGGTCTATCGGCTCTGCTCTGCATCCTTCCATTACGTATGCATTGTCTTTCCTTGCTGCTCTGTGCGGTGTTGGGGTTACATGTGTGTTTGCCACATACCTCTTTTGCCCTTCTTATTGGGGGATCTTACTGCTCTTGGCCAACGTTTTTGGGTTCACCTATAAATCCTTGGGTCATCTTACACCACACCCTCGATTCAGGCAGCTTCTGGGATGCCTGCTATGGTGCCTTGGGAGTTCGCAACCTTTCAACATGGCCTCTGAGGCACATTCTAACCCGCCTTCACTGACGTGGTTGTTTAGGATGTACCCTCTGGTGCACCGTAAAAGATGCCTTACGTTCTGGCACTAGGGTGCAGTTATGTTATAGATGGTGGCACAGATTGCTGTACAGTTGCAAGCAGAAAAATATATCACCTCTGCCAACCTTTGTCATTAGGCGCATTGGGGACTTGAACTCATGACCCTTGTACCATCAGGCAGTGTCTTCACCATTGTACTACACCTCTGTTGCAATGTTTGCAGGTCAGCGCACCTACTTCAGGTTTCCATGCGTTAACATGCTCAGTGCTGCCATCAAAAGCAGTACTGTAACCTTTCGGTGCCTCTTAGGGCGCCCCATACAGCACCTTCTAAGGCTCCCTATGGGCAACATTATAGGGTGCCTTGGCGGACAGTGAACTTTATGATATGCCCTCTGGAGTGCCTTCTGCGGCACCTTATGTTACGGCACTTTGAGGGTGTGTTTGCAGGCAGCACAGATAAAACTGGCATATGCCTCCGACAGCGCTGGGTAAAAGTATTATTCTTCATCTGGCCCACTCTGGAATTGAACTCATGATCCCTGTATCATCAGTCAGTGTATTATCCATTGTACTACACCTCTGTTACTCTGCTTGCACATCAGCGCACCTACTTCAGGTTTCCATGCATTAACATGCGCAGTGCTGCCATCAAACACAGTACTGTGACCTTACAGTGCTTCATAGGGCGCCCCATACAGCACTTTCTGAGGCTCCCTATGGGCAACATTATAGGGTGCCCTCTGGGGTACCTTATGAGGCGCCTTATGCAGCACCTTATGTTACAACACTTTGAGGGTGTGTTTGCTGGCAGCACTAATTAAAATAAAAATAAAATGCCTCCTAAAGCAATATTACCCATAACAGGTAATGCCTCAGCCAGCCTTCTTCATTAGACACAGTGGGGGATTGAACCCATGACTCCTGCATCATCGGTCAGTGTCTTAACCATTGTACTACAGCTCTATTCCTCTGGATGAACGTCAGCGCGCCTGCTTATGCTTCCGGCACGCAGACGCGCGCGGCTCCATTTCTCCGTCGCTAATGTGCGCCGAGCACATTAGCGCACAATAATGTGCCGCGCTGCTTTTTTGACGAACCGCCCACTCCTTATATGGCATCCTGCACACTAGCGCCGGGCGCACATTAGGATGGTTTAGAAAACATGCCCCTAAGTATTTGGTTGTTCTACTCTGTGACCCGTTTGCAATTCGAAAGGTGTGGCGATGCTAAAGTGTTCTGGAAAAGTTAGGTTTTCAATCTTTTCTGAGAGTTTTTAATTTTGCCAAGAGTCTCTCGTGAGGGACTTTGTCAAAGACTTTCTGAAAATCCAGATACACTATATCAAATGGCTCACCTTTATCTATTTGCTTATTCACACCTTCAAAAAAATATAAGAGATTTGTGAGACAAGACTCTCCGGCTTTCTGCCATTAATCCACGACTATCTACATGTTCAGTAATATTGTTCTTTATAATGGTTTCTACCATTTTGCCCAGTACTGACATCAGGCTCACCGGTCTGTAGTTTTCTGGATCATCCCTGGAACTCTTTTTAAAAATTAGCATTACTTAGCCACTCTCCAATCTTCAGGTCCTACAGATGATTTTAATGATAGAGCACAGCTTACTAATAGTAGGTCTGCAATCTCATATTTCAGTTCTTTCAGCACCCTGAGATGTATGCCATCTAGTCCAGGTGATTTGCACCTCTTAGGTTTTCAAATAGCTGCATTATATCTCTCTGATTTATCAAGATTTGTTTCAGTTCCTCTGATACATCACCTTTAAATATCATTTCTGGCATGGGTAAGTTTCCTATATCTTCTTCAGTCAAAGACAAGACTGATAGCAGAAAAAGAAGAATCAGCTGAAGAAACCAGTAGAAGAAGAATTGGCAAATCCCTAGATAAATATAAAATTTCCGTTTTCTTCATATTCAGAGCTAACTTATTCTGCAACATACAAGATTCAATTAAATTCAAACAGAAATTTACATATTTCAAGGAATCATCCAATGAAACAGAAATAGGGACAACAAAGTGCATCATCTGCATACACTCTAAATTTTAAATCAAGATGTTAAAAATCTTTTTTGAATAGGGGCAATGTAAGTATTAAACAATATAGCCGATAAAGCAGATTCTTGAAGTACCCCAGCATTAACATACTTCCAAGACGAGACTCATCCCAGCGACTGAACCTGAATATACCTGTCTTGCAAAAAAAAGATGTAAACCAAGAGAGTACAACACCATGAATTCCTAAATCACTAAGGGGCATGTTTACTAAAAACCGGAAATGTGCGAGCCGCAAAATAGCGCACGGAAACGCGGCACTGAAACGCGCATAAACGCGTTTAAACGCCCCGCACACGTGCGTGTCACCCCCGCACAGGTACGCGGCACACTAACGGGCCCTGTACAAGTGCAGGCCCGCAAATGTCCGATAGAGGCGTGGAACGGCTAAAGGAGGGCGGAGGAAGGCTCCGGAGGGGCGGAGGGACGGGGTCAATGGGTGGAGAGTGGGAGGGGAGAGGGTCCCCGCACAGTATCGGGCCCGAATTTGCATGTAAAAACTACCGCGAGTGAAACACTTGCGGTAGAAACACTCGCGGTAGAAAGCATTTAAAGGGAAGAGAAACCATTTCCGTCAGCAATGTACAGGAAAACCGGGGAAACCAGCAAAACGTGAGCAGTGTGATACAGGTGCACAGCACAAAAGTGCACATAAAAATAGGAAATGACCACAACAGAACTATTAAAAATAGTAATTCAGCTGGGGAACAGTTATAGTGATGGGCAAATACAGAAAACACACCCAACAAAGCTCCAGAAAAAAGAAATGAATTTTGGAAGGGTTTACGGAGCGGAGACTCTTCCAAACAACATTTCCTGTTGTGGAGCTGTCCTGGGAGTGTTTGCTATGGTTGCCCATTAATATCACTGTTGCCCAGCGTGGTGATATTGTTTCCCCCAGTTCCCGTGGTCATTTCCGTGGTTTATGTGCACGTTTGTCACCAGACAGGGTGCATATGCCCACAGTAAAATTGCGTAGAGCAGGGTTTGTGACTCCATCCTGCCAGGCTTACTACCTCCAGGGGCTGCACTGTCTCTGTGGCCATAGTGTGGTGCAGCGAACAGAGTCAGTACCTCTAGGACCAGAGGGTCAGAGGTTCAAAGCCCAGCTGGGGCACTTGCCAGCCCAGTCCCTATATTTTACCCACCACTAAACACAGATAGCGCAGACACCCCTGTATTGCAGGGGACATAAGCATGGGGAAAACACCCATATTTTACCCAACAACGCACACACACCACAACAATGGGCATTACCCACAGCCAAGTACCCCAAATGCAGTCCCGTACTGCCACATTCCAATCAGGTCACCTGCTTTTTATGGGAGGAGCTCATGCCAGCATGTTGGCGGACGAGTACATGTGGTGCAGGGGGCAGTGGCTGCTAGCGACAGAAGACAGAGGCCTAGCCATGTGCAGGCTGCCACCGTCCACTGCAACAGACAGGCCCTGCCAGATCCACAGTCATGGACATGCCAGGGAATCCACCCAATCTGTGGCTACACAGTGGTGCAGTGCATGCAGACACTGCATGCAAGAGCAGAAGGTCACAGGTTCAAAGCCCAACTGGGGCAACTGCCAATCTTGCCCACATATTTTTCCCCCAAGTAAACAGTGATAGTAAGGGCACACCTTTCCTGGCGAGGACATATGCAATGGCAATACGTCTATCTTTTACCCCACTGAGCAAAGACACCATGAACAGGGCCAGTACCCAGAGCAGAAGCACCCAAATGCAGTCCTGGTGGGGCACACACCAGTCAGGTTCCATGATGCCACTCATACAAATTGCCTGTGCTGTATATCTATGCACCACACCCATGGTATGTAGATGTAGCTCATGCATATCCATGAGGGACAGCAGGAAAACCAGAACAGTGTGATGCAAACCTGGACTGGAGTTGGGAATCTGTGCCGTAAAGCAGCAGCCATCAAGGGCAGACACACCCACACCCACAGGCCTCATTGGCCAATGTCTCCTGGAGAGGCAGACCATTGGACCCTGCATGCATCTCCCAAAACTAGCACTTGCATAACTTACCAATGTCACCCTACACCTGAGGTATACGGTACACAGCTCTGAGACGTTTGCTAGGAGCACAGGCAGCTAGATATCCATACGTTACGCACATACTGCTAGTTGACCCCATCCGAACAATCTGTTAGGTGTTTGCAGTGCGTGCTCCAGGCCTGGCCTCTGACGGTGTTTACCACCCTGGGGAGTGACCCCCAGCTGTACTGCGTACCATATCCATGCCTTGCCATGCTCAGGATCGGTTTGGTGGGCAAGGCTAATTACTTCCTCAATAGTAGCACCATGATCGCATAGGTGTGGAAGTGTGTGTCTGGCTATACAGTGGGTGTTGGCTGCAAGCCCCTTCCACAGCCCACACTGCCAGCACTGTTGCCAGTATTGGCCTGCCAATGTGCATAATGAGGTGCAAGGTACCATGGGTATAGCCAGGACAGGGTAGCCTGGCCAGGATGCATCTGCACCGGGCATAGGGCACTGGCAGGGACATTGTAGTGTCCGGCCACCACCTACACAGACAGGGTGGCCAAAGCATGTCCTTCTGGGAGATCACGCTCACCCTGACTGTGCAGTGACCACAGCATGGCTAGGCACCCCCATAGTGCTATACAGTATTTCTCTCATGTGATAGATATGGGTTTCTATTTGGGGCCCAGTCACTGATTTATCTGCTTGCTGTGTATGCTGGCAGACCAGTTCTGGGTGCATGTGTCTCCATTGGGAACATGCACTATGGACTAACCAGCAGACTGTTTGTAGCTGGTATGTGTCTTGCTGGAATGGCTTGCAGGGTGCAGTGGCTGTTGGCTTGCTGCAGGGGAATATCTGGTGGTGGGGTGCAGCTTACCTTATCCTGGTCCTATGTCTGTCTGCTATTGTGTTGTGGCTGTGTGTGGGGTGGGGGTGGTGTTCATTCCTCAGCAGGACTGGGGTTGATGTTGCCCTCTACTGCCACCTTTGCAGGGAGGTACAGTGTGGATCTCTTGATGGGGGACCATGTTTGCTGCAGGGGGGGAGGGAGCCCTGGTGGGGGTTCCCAGGGGGTGCTGGGCCTGACTGGGATATCCATGGTGTTTGTGCAGAAACTAGCTATCTTACACATTAACACTGCTTTGGAACTCCTGCTTGGCCTCCATCAGCCATGGAAGGTGTTGTGGACCTGGTCCTGGGCGCCTCATTGCACACTCAGGGTGAGCACAGAACCCGCACGATGTAACGGTGTGTAGCTACTCTGTGCCAGTAAAACACCCGGTCAGTGCCCCCTACCAGGCCGAGGTGCTGTGTGGGTGCACCCGGTCACTCCCCCCAACAGGGCCGAGGTGCTGTGGGGGTGCATTCCCCATCTTGTGTCCATCTGTGGACAGCTAATTTGCATGTGCAGTGCATCATGGGTACGTGTGGCCTAACCCTATCCTGTTTACACCGGCAGACTGTCTGTGAGGTGACGTGCAGGCTATCTGCAGCCAGCCAGGGGCTTGCTTACAGCTATGGAGTTGTAGCCCAATGGTTACATCACTCCCTGTGCAGCCAGAGGTCATGGGTTCAAACCCACAGTGGGGTTCTGTGATAGGGGTGTCCACAGCATCTTTTTAATTTACTGTACATATGTTGCTGCCAGCAATAACACCCTGAGCGTACTGTACCCATAAGGTGCCTCTGAGGGCGCTTTATGGGGCGCCGTATACGGCACTTTATGGTTGCCATCCATATAGGGTGCACTATACATTATCCTGTGTCGCAACATACATGCTGCCCTATAGGGGACATTCTAGGGTGCCTTGGACAGTGCACTGTCACATGTGCCTTATGTTAACATGCTGTGAGCGTGCATTTTCTAGTTGTTATCACAAAATAAAATTAGTGGGCCTCCTACAGCACTCCACAACATAAAACATACTGCCTCTGCTAGTCTTTTTCAATGGGCATTGTGAGGGATTGAACCCCTGGTCCCTGCACCTTTGGTCAGTGTCACAACCACTGTGCTGTGGCTCTGTTCCTGTGCTTGAGCAGCAGCGCGCAGCCTTGTAGCCATCGGCGCGCTGTCTTGTGGCACACAAAATTAGCAGTGCGCTGCCTTCTGCCGTGTAACATTAACAGCGCGCCGCCTTATGCCACCCAACATGGGCATGCCCCTTAAAATAATGCCTCAGCCAGCTGTCTTCAATGGGCACTGTGGGGAATTGAACCCATGATGCCTGCACGAGTGGTCAGTGTCTTAACCATTGTGCTATGGCTCCATTCCTGCTATTTGCACATCAGCGCGCCACTTATCCCTCCCACTATTGGGCTGCCCCCTCCCACATCAGCGCGACGCCTTCTGCCCACAGGCTCGCCGCCTTCTGTTGCCCCATTTTATCAGCGCGCCGCCATCTGCCGCCCACAATGAACAGTGCGCCGCCTCATGCCGTATAAAAAAAAGAGTGCGCTGCCTTCTGCCGCCCATAATCAATATACCTCCTACACCACTTTTGCCCATAAAAGTTGATGCCTCAGCTGGTCTTTTTCATTGAGCGCAATGGGGGTTTGAACCCCTGGCCCCTGCACCATAGGTCAGTGTCTTCACCGTTGTACTACGGCTCTGTTTGGTTACGCAGCAGCGCCCCGCTTAGCCTTCCCACGCGCTAATGTGGGCCCCGCACATTAGCGCGACGCACACACGTACGGTCCGGTTTTTTTCTTTTTTCTGCCTGGCCCGCCCACTCCTTATATGGCACCAGCACACTAACGGGAACCCGCACAGCAACGGTGTTTAGTAAACATGCCCCTAAGTGTTGATAGAAGTAAAGAATGATCAACGGTGTCAAATGCAGCAGAAACATCTAACACCACCAACAAAAAGGATTTGCCTGATCAAAACCCTTCAAGAAATTTTCAGTAAGAGCAACAACAAGGTTTCCGTCAGTGGCGGGATTTGATCCAAACAGGAATAGTTTTGAATCGATCCCACCATATAGAACTGAATAAGTGGCAGCATGGCATGCATTTATATTGCCGGTACCACATGCTCAGGCCACTGGCAGCCGCCACAGGGCAGCAACTCCCTGGTGGCCCAGCGGCCTGATTCCCCCACTCACCAGTAGTTTGACATTATCGGAGCTTCCCCTGATGCTGCAGTCCCCCAATGCCGTCACACCACTGGCATGTGGGAAGATTTCTGCCAGTGCAGCACTGGCATCGGGATACCATTTTCAGCCCAGTTCGGCAAATGCAGCCCATGGCAGGAACCGGTTTGCGCAAACTGGGCTGTACCTGCCAAATCTCACCACTGGCTTCCATCCCATGATTGGGTTGAAAGACAAATTGAAAATCAGATAACAAATTATGAGTATCAATAAAATTCTGTAATTGTAAAAGAGCTACAATTCTTCAAGAACTTAGGAGAGGTCCATTGGACACTCTTTTGTTGCCATTATTAATGGCTCCTTTTCTCAGGGAATGGAGGATCTAAAAAGAGCCTCAGTTTTTCCTTTACTTAAAGGTCCTTCTTGGGATAAATTATAACCCCTAAATTATCATCCTATTTCATATATTTCTGGTTTGGCTAAGATCTTGCCATAATCCATCTCGAGCAGCTAACTGAATTCAGTCGATCATTTCCATATGTAAATAATCACATTTAATTCTCAATGTATATAGTTCTAGGTTACGGCACGCTTTTTAGCTGCTTTTCTAATTTTATTCTGATGCTTATTTATGGGTTAAATATTAAAAAATGTTCTGCAATTGTTATATGTAAAATAATAGTTTTCTATTATTAAGTTTTTAATGTTCATTGTAAACCGCCACTGATCTCTGGAAGAGGCGGTATAGAAAAATGTTTAAATAAAAATAAATAAAATAAAATAAATAAAGAGAAAGATGGAGTGATCACCAGATCTAAGGTGTGATCAGCCATATGAGTAGGCGAGGCCATTTGCTGTTTAACCCTTTCGCGTCAACATAATTGTTTTGTAACATTACATAAATTAAGATACAATTAATAATTTTTTGGAAATATAGACAATTTGGGGGAAAATTTGAAGGTTGCCATATGGCAACAACAGCCATGAAAAGGTTAAGAGACATGTCATGGAGGAGGGTAACAAAGGAAAGATCCCTGGAAGAGTCAAAGTGAACATTAAAATCAGCCAGAATCACCAGATGGGAGAATAGAAGAGAAAGGTCAGAAAGAGTTAGGGATAGGGCATCCCACAAATGAGACTGAAGGGAGGGTGAGGAATAGAGGATCAGGAAATGGACTCAGGAGAAGTCTGAAGGCACAGAAGGGATTCTGGATAGTGTAATGAGGGGGAGTAAACCTGAGAAATAGAAAGGATAGAACGAAAGAGTTCTGCAACCAGGACCAGCCCATCCATTGAGCAAGAATGTTGTTTGCACAGGGCCCCGCGTTTCAGGGGGCCCCACGCAAACAACATTCTGCATTAAAAGACCGCCACCGCTGCCAAGGCAGCGGCAGAATCAAATCTCCCGCAGCAGCCATGGCCCCCTCCTGCCCGGCAGAGCCCTCCCTGAATCAGTTCCCTCAGCACCGGCTTTTCAGAGCCGCGAAGGGAGAGTTTCTTTTTCTCGCGGCTCTGTTAAGCCCGCCGGCGCTGATGGGAAACAGGCATTTCCTGAAAATGGGGGGATGGGGAGGTTAGGACTGGAAGTGGGTTGATGCGGGGGTTAGGACTGGTAATGGGCTATGGGGGGGCTAAGACTAAAAATGGGGTGATGGGGGTTAGGACTGGAAATGGGCTGCTGTGGGGGTTAGGACTGGTAATGGGCTATGGAGGGGGCTAGGACTGGAAATGGGCTGATGGGGGTTAGGACTGGAAGTGGGCTGATAGGGGGGTTAGGACTGGAAGTGGGCTATGGTGGGGGGTTAGAACTGGAAATGGGCTGGGGGGTTGCTAGGATTGGAAATGGGCTGAATGGAAGGGGAGCTTGAACTGCAAATAGCTGATGGGGAGGGGGGCATGGAATGGAAATGGGCTGTGAGGGGAGGGAGCTAAGACTGGAAATGGGCTGAGTGGAGGGTAGCTAGGATTTGACATGGGCTGATGGTGGGGATCGGTTAGGACTGGAAATGGGCTGTTGGGGGTGCTATGAGGGGAAATGGGCTGTGGTGGGGGCTTGGATTGAAATGGACTCATGGAGGGGCTAGAACTAGAAGTAGGCTCATGGGGGGCTTGGATTGGAAATGGGCTGAGTGGAGGGTAGCTAGGATTTGACATGGGCTGATGGTGGGGCTAGGAAAGGACTAGAAATAGACTGATGGGGGGCTGGGATTGGAAATGAGCTGATGGAGGGACTCGGATAGGACTGGAAATGGATGGGGGAGCTAGGACTGGAAATGGGCTGATGGTGGGGCTAGGATAGGATTGGAAATGGGCTGATGGGGGGCTAGGACTGGAAATGGGGCTGATGCGAGGACTGGAAATGGGCTGATGCGGGGACTAGAAGGGAGCAGATGCTGGGTGGGGCTGGAACTGTAGCAGCAGATAAGCATGCAATAAATAAAACCAGGAGTCTTTTCAAGGATCCAAGCCAGTTTAATGTGCACAGGCTCAAGCAATAATCAATTTCAAAATGGCTGAGCGATGTTCTCTGGCAATACAACAACTTTTATAGACTTTTGCTCCATTCTAGGTATAGAAAAACATTTCATTGGTCCCGGTAACCTCCCGTACCCCTTCTATTGGTCCCGGTACTGATATGATTATCCAATTATGTTCTTTGAGTGGGCTCAGCACCTGCTTTGCCCCCCTCCTAGTCCCAATTACAATGGCCAGTTCATCAACTTGTTACTTTCATACTTCCAAGGCCATTGAGCCAATTTGTGCATGTAGGGGAGCAGGGCTCTGCAGCCTTTCTGTCAGCAGTTTCAATTAAATCCCTTACAGCTGCATTCTCTTATCAGTGGGCATTTAAACATATTTTTCTGTATTTTTCCAGGTTCAGTTCTGCTTGTCTAAGCTAATTCAATTGCTTTACTGAATTCTAATTCTACAATAGCAGCATGTTGGAGGATGTGCAATTCCTATGGGCCTCTTCACAGGCTTCATTTACAGGTCAAGCCAGCCAGGCCTGTCTGATTAGTTCAATTAGCATGGAGCATAGGCCTTCGCCTACCACATTCCCCCCTTTGATTATTCTCACCCGCAAGTGAGAAAGGGTGAGAAGCAAATCACATAATACTAAATAAAGATATCACTCTGTGGTATAGGGTAGTAGTTTCACATAGCTGGTAGCTTTGTAGCTGCCTTATGCTCTACAGTGTTAATAACTGAAGTTATCATCCGCAAGCAAAATGACAAGAAACAAGGGAGCAACAAGCAGATAGTCAAAGTCCATAGTTTGGCAAGAGTGGGAAAAAGAACTAAAAGAATTAGAAGGTTCAGGAGCATTTATGCCGGACCACCAAGATGTCTTCTTTGTTGTGCTGTTGTAAAACTTCTGATTTAGACAGTCCAGCTGTCCGATCTTCATAGCAAATTGTGGTCCGGTGCGAACAAAACACAAACTGTCAACAATGGGGTGGGCCTATACCCACTCACTAGTAGTATTATGTAAATCAGTCTGATTGTAGGGGATGGAGTAATTCAGTTCTTGCGTCTCCCAGGGCCACTGATCTCCCATCTTAGTTCCTCCACAAAAGAAACAGTCAGAAGTGTGGAGACTAGATGCTATTGCTCCAGCAAGTTCAAGAAACAAGTTCTGGGAGGCATGAGGAGTTGCAACGGTGGCTTGCATAGCCTTGTAGAAAGTCAAGATCTAGAACAACTTTTGGATCGGAGAGTATATCAATGCAAGTATAGGAAGAATGATAAAACAAGGTCTGAGTGACCTTCGGTCCAGTTCATGTTGTACTTATACAGGCTGCCCAGGGAGGTAAGGCAAAAGTCATCTCAAAGCACCCCAAGGCTGCTGCCAGAATAAAGCAATAATAAGGATTCATAATGAGCACAGTCTCTGGAAAATTGGTGGAACTGTCGACTTCCACAACAGATAACAGATGTAGGGTTGATTGTAGATCCTCAAGCTTCTGCCGTACGTAGACCTACCAGCTTTGTGGCAGAAGTAGGGCTGTAGATTCCAAAGTATCACTGTCCTCTGGGATGTCTCAATTTCTTACAATATCATAGCATAGTCTCTTAGGCTATTATTGCTTCCTTAGAGCAGTTCACTCTTTAGGAGATCAAAACAGTCTTTTCAGAGTATTTAGACACAGTCTCTTAGAAGATTCAATTTCTTAACACAACACAGTCTCTTTCTGATGATTGCAGGGTTTTTTTTTGTTTTTTTTTAAGGATCCAGATGCGAAGCTTACTTTCAGATAAACAGACAGTCTTGAAAATAGTGCAGTTTCTGAGGGACCAATAAGTCTTAGGTCCGTGGCTGTTGTCGTAGGGTGAGGTGCAATGGAGTCTCAGGATGCTGTACAGTAGTCCAGTGATCAGGTTCAAGAGCAGCTGCTGGCTTCACTTGATTATGATGGATCCAAGGTTCAAATTCTGCGACTTTTACTGCAGTTGGAGTTGACAGGATGATGACATAGGGTCCCTTCCAATGCTAACAGTGTCTTTCTCCACTCTGTGATCCACACCGAGACTCCAGGCTTGAGAGGATGCAGGGGTTCAGACAAATTGATGAGTAATCGATTTTGTACCCAGGTATGAAGACTCTGCAAAACAGAACTTAAAACCAATAGTTCATGTCTAATAATTTCAGATCCTATCTGTCTCATATCTCCTTTTATTTCCTATACAACAGGCAGGGATTGCCCATACAGAATCTCAAAAAGGGGAAACTCCTAAAGACTTAGCAGGGGCTAAGTATATCCTAAGAAGGGCTATGGGAAGAACCTGGGGCCACTTCAGGTAAACCTCTTGGCAAAGTTTGGACAACTGAGATTTCAGGGTTCTATTCATACATTCTACTTTTCCTAAATTCTGAGATCTATAGGCAGTATGTATCTGTTAATATCAATATCTTGGGGCTATACTTAATGGACTTGCTTCCTAAGGTTATCCACCCTCATTCTTTGTACAGGGCCCCATGTGCATGCAAGGTTGTAAGGGCATACTTGGAATCTGGGTATACATTTAGACAGGGCTCTTTTCCTATTGTTAGTGCTCTAGTGAGGGCTATCAGTTCAGCTTTCTGTGGTGAAGTTTCTGGGGCCAGGGCTGAGGACTCAACTACCAAATCAGGGGTCACCACTGCATATCTAGCACAACAATGTCTATTGATGATGAAACTGCCTTCAGCCACAAAGAAAGTCTGTTCAGGGTTCTCCAGAGGGACATCAGTCAAATCCAGGCGGCTTGAGAATACAGTGTCCATAATTTCTAAACAGTCATGATCAGGGGGTCAAGACCAACTGGTAACAACATAACAGGATTCAAAGCTTGACTGACCTTCAATTGGAGCTGGGGGGTTTTACGCAACATACTCTGTGGCACCCAAGAAGGCTCTCACTTGCCTCCTGGTGGTTGGAGTAGGAATACTGCATACAGCTTCTTTGCATTCTGGTCCCAGGCGTCGAATTCCGCTGGACAACTGGAATCCTAGGTGTTTAACTTGTTGGACATAATTGCACCTTGGCTCTTGAGACTTTGTATCCAGCCTCATTAAGAGGGTGCAAAAGTTCACTGATGGCTTGTAGACATTCACTTTCTGAGTTGGTGGTTATGAGCAAGTTGTCCACATATTGAAGTAGAATTTTTTCTCCTGGAATTACTGGATAACTTGTCAAATCTTTTGCTGAGTGAGGCAAGTTCTTGAATCCTTGAGGTAATCTTGTCCAGGTGAGTTGGCCCCGCCTCCTTGTAGTGGGGTCTTGGGCTAAGCGTATGCAGAAAAAGGCATCTTTTTAAGTCCAGAATGATGAAATGTATAGCTTCAGCAGAGATCAGTTCCAAGAGAATATAAGGATTTTGGTACCACTGGTTGTATAGTTTCAGCTGCATCATTCATTCTTCTTAGATCCTGCACTGGGCGGTAGCCACCTGTCCCAGGCTTCTTGACTGGCTTGAGGGTGACAATGACAGGGGCAATGTTCTTCGCTAGGCCAGGTGGATTATCTTCTGCCCATACTCCAGGTGGGGCTATAAGGCTGGTAGGTATACAGGAACTTGTTGACTTGACTGGAGGTGTGCTATAGAATCGCCACTCCTCTTCTTGGGGAACAGTCAGCACCATCAATCCAGCAGGTTTTGGGTTTACAGTCATTTGCATTTCTCCCTCTTCAGCAAAGGATATCTGTGCCTGAAGCTTTGCAAACAGATCTCGGCCCCAAAAGTGGAATAAGGCACTCAGGCATATACAGGAACTGGTGCATTATTTTCTGTCCCCCTAGTTCACACATGCGGTTCTGCAGGAAAGGCTTTGCGGACTTAGCCCCAGTAGCTCTGATAATGGTGATGCATCTGGCCTAGTCTTTATCCATGCTGTAGCTTAGCTGCCACTTACTCTATAGCTACTTCCTTCTCCTACTAAAACATTGTGCTTGGTTTATTGTTTTATGACTCAGCAATCAAGTACTCCCTCCTCCCCTCCTGGGGAGGAGTCAAGATATGGGCATTCACTTCTCTAATGTCCTTCTCCTCTGTAATGGGCGCACTCACACCCAGTTTTCACTTCCTCTGCTCCTTTGATTAGGAAAACCTCCTCCACATCATTCAACTAAAATATCAGCAAAAAGATCTGTTCTCTTTTTCCATCTTACAATTTTTACTTTCTCTGTCCCTCTTCAACAATCCACATACTTTCTGATCAACTTTCATTTAACTATCATGCCCGCAAATTCATCCAGTTTTCTGTAATTTCTGTTCATTAGTTCAATCAAGTCCTAAAACTTCTCAGTGTATAATGCAGTTTTTTCAGTTCTAAACAAGTCTGGTCAGCTGACTTTCACTTCTGGTCCAGAGGGGGTGCACATCCCCCTGCTGCGGAGGTGGCTGGCAAACTAGGGAATCTGCAGGGAGGAGTCCCCCCCCCTTCTCCTGGGCTCTGTTTCTCCTAGCAACGCTCTATCCAGGAGGTTGTTTTTTTTTTTTTAAATGATCTACTTCTCTGCTGTGGGCACATTAGTTCACGCCCACCGGGGGGGGGGGTGGCATCATCGGTGGACTGGGCCCCATCCCCCCCTTAAGCACTCTGAACGGAGCTACTTACAGAGAGAGAAACTGATGGGACAGGATATCTAGAGATTCTGGGGCAAAATATGGTGAACAGCAGAAACCACTCCCTTTCACATAGCATTCCTAATTGGGACAGAGACATTTGATTACCATAGTCTTCAGTAAATCCCTTACTGAAATTCTTGATCATACTTGAAAAGACACTCATTAAAAAACCTTATTACCGTAAACATAAGCTTAAATTGAGCACAGACATACAATTTAGATACAGTTCTTAAAATATCTTATAGAGAGAACTATAGCTATCTGTTACGTATGACTAGAATTAAATTTCTTAGCGAACTGCCAGCCGTAGTCTGCATCTGCAAAAGAAAATATTATTTTATTTTTATTAAATCTTACAGTTCAGAAAGCAGATATTCAAGAGACATGAAACAAATACTTTTCCATGGCTGTGGTGGATATCTAAAATGCATATACACCCTCTTTTTGTTTTGTTTTTTTGTTGTTTTTTTTAACAATAAATATGTCTTCTATCAGGTGCTTGCCACAGTAAATCAGGAAATAACGTCTTGGAATTTTAAAAAACAAAGTACCCTCTTTCTCTGGACACGGACATACAAAATTCAAATACAGAAAAACAAATGAATCCATCCTAAATTGTAAAGGTCTTCATTAGTCACTAGTACAGAGTTTAACAATCCAATGTAATTACCTTAAATCTTACAGTATGGGGAAGCATGCATTCAAAATGCAAACACTCCAATCCTTTATTTTAAACAAGCAAGAAACTTTTCAATCGAGAGCTGCGGTTTCATTTTTTTTTTCCTCCTGTCCTCTTGCTGTGTGGCTCGCTGGAAACAGCTTAACTGTTCACACACACACACACACACAGACAGACATGCCGGCATTCGAATAAGAACTTAACCCTTTCCAGGCTAAGCCCCAAAACTATCGGGACCCACAATCCTGACTAAACATTCTTATTAAATGATATATAAATGATATATAATACATAACCATAGCAGAAGGAACATTACTATTAAAAACATATTGAATAAAACAGGTACAATTTTCCTGAAATAAGCACAAACTAACAGCATTGAGATTTAAGCCTGCACAGGGTTAGAAAGACACTGTACATTCTTTCCTTCAGACACGCCCCCTGTCAGTTTCACACTGTGCTATAGGAAAGCGAACTGGGTGAGACCAGCTTCTTGATTTCTAAAGTGACTCTAGGTGTTTTGCGTCTTCGTTCTGCTTGATTAATACAATTTCTTAATCAGTGAACTGTCACAAATTACTCAACAGAATAATCTCACATTTATAACAGAAGGGGAACTCGCAGTTTCAACAGAGAACAAAAAGAACAGATACACAGTAGGGCAGACAATACACATCAAACGCTTCACAATCATGCTAGCAACGTATCCCAAAAAGCCCAATCCTGTCTGTTCTGACTAGGCTAAATCATGATTCTCTATAACAGCTGTACCTCGCGACTACTCATGCAAGGATTTTCAAACAAATTTTCCCCACGCATACTCATGCAGGGACCTCGTGCATACTCATGCGAGGTTGACTTAAGTCTTACCAAACAAGAAGGACGATGGCTTCACCTCGCGCATACTCATGCAAGGTTAATAGGACCGCCCTTGAGAGGGGATCAGTGCTCTCTTTTCCAAGTTCCAAGTTCTCGAGATTACAAGTTACAAGTTTCAAATTCTTACTAAAAGTTTCACAAGTTTCAAACTGCAGTTCTAACTCATCTGTCCAGACAGGTTTTCAAAACTATACTTACCGGATCCGGTCCCCGATACTTCACTAGCTTCTGAGTTGGATCCTGGACTCCCCCGGGTCGGAGGTGTTGGCCAGCTGGACCCAGTGCCTGCCGAGGCCAGGCAGAACACCCTCCGATACAAGAGGATCGGTGGGCCCAGGGAAATTCCCCTGCGTCGGATTGGCATGGTTCCAACTGGACCAAACCTCAAGGCGAATTACGTGGATTTATTCACTTGAACACCATCCACCACTCGCACTTCCAGGCCGACGCACCAAGAAATGTAGCAGCAGATAAGCATGCAATAAATAAAACCAGGAGTCTTTTCAAGGATCCAAGCCAGTTTAATGTGCACAGGCTCAAGCAATAATCAATTTCAAAATGGCTGAGCGATGTTCTCTGGCAATACAACAACTTTTATAGACTTTTGCTCCATTCTAGGTATAGAAAAACATTTCATTGGTCCCGGTAACCTCCCGTACCTCTTCTATTGGTCCCGGTACTGATATGATTATCCAATTATGTTCTTTGAGTGGGCTCAGCACCTGCTTTGCCCCCCTCCTAGTCCCAATTACAATGGCCAGTTCATCAACTTGTTACTTTCATACTTCCAAGGCCATTGAGCCAATTTGTGCGTGTAGGGGAGCAGGGCTCTGCAGCCTTTCTGTCAGCAGTTTCAATTAAATCCCTTACAGCTGCATTCTCTTATCAGTGGGCATTTAAACATATTTTTCTGTATTTTTCCACGTTCAGTTCTGCTTGTCTAAGCTAATTCAATTGCTTTACTGAATTCTAATTCTACAATAGCAGCATGTTGGGGGATGTGCAATTCCTATGGGCCTCTTCACAGGCTTCATTTACAGGTCAAGCCAGCCAGGCCTGTCTGATTAGTTCAATTAGCATGGAGCATAGGCCTTCGCCTACCACAGAACTAGAAGGGAGCTGATGTTGGGGGAGGATTAGAATGGGATGGTGCTAGGAGAGTGAAATGAAGAGGGGAAAAATATTTTGTGTGGGAGGGAAGAAAAATCTATAATTGGCTGGGTATTGGGAGAGTAAGTGGGGATTGAGGATGGAGGGGTAAAATTTGAGTGGATGAAAAAGGAATGAGGAAAGACCAAAAGGTGAAAGATTAGTATGTTAAAGCAGATGTAGAGAGAGAATGGAAAAAAACTAGAAGAAAGGACAAATGGACAGCAGACAATGGAGAGTTAGCAGAAGACACGAAGAAACCAGAAGAAAGTGGCTGGAGCAATTGCAACTGAAAACAAAATGCACAAAAGGTAGAAAAATATCTCTTTATTTTGAATTTATTAACTGGAATATGTCAGCTCTGGGAAATGTGCATCATTAACGTCTGCGCTTTGTTTAGTACAAGAGGAAATTAATTTATAGTTTTATTTCTACAGTGTTGTTGTACATTCCAAGTTTCGCTTTTGGGGTTCCCAGTTTAATTATTGTCTTCCTGTTTCTAAATTGTGATTCCTTGTTTGGTGATGGTCTATGTTCTAAATATGTAACTGAGCTGAGGTATTCTGTTTATGTAATTCCTATTTGACATTGCCACTTGTTCTCTTTCCCCAGTAGGTCATGTATTGTTATTCTCTGAAATGTATTGTTTTAATATTTATTTATTTATTTATTTATTACAATTTCTTATATACCGCACTATTCGGTATCAGCGCGGTTTACATTATAACACAATTACCATAACAACAAGCTGTTTGGTTTTACATAGAACAGGAGTACAAACTTGGATAACAGGGTGAACTATATACATGACATAATTATAATACAAGATTGGAGTGTTTGCAGTGTTGCCTTTTGATAGGTAGAGTATGGTGCTTTGTGAGTCCTGGTAGTGCTATTATGATACGGCGGGTTTGCTATGGGTTCTAAATGGGCAGTGTTTGTAGTAGTTCCTAATGTGCCTGGTGGTTGGCACTGGATTATAGTAATGTAGAAATCTTTTAGTCTTTCTTTATCCATATACTCATTAAGAGGCATGTTTACTAAAAGTTAGTGTATGGTAACATTATGCAAATATTTATGCAAATAAGGCCCCTTATGTAAATGAGGTCCTGCATCGAGTCTCCGCACATGGCCCCGCCCCTGTCTGCAACACCTCCGCCGGTGCAGCCAATATGGGGGACAGAGACGGCAGAGAAGCCTAAAGGTAGGCACCTGGTAAGGAGCGGCTGCTCACCGTCCTTGAGCCATGTTTCAGACTGGCAAAGAAGGTCCAAGAATTCCTGAAGGATGAGACCCTTTATCAGTAAGGTTTTTGCTCTCAAAGAACAACAGTTAACAAATCCTAACTTAAGCAGAGGAAAAGGCAGGGAATGCGAAGGAGCAGGCTGTGAGGGATGCGGGACAGAGAGACAGGGGCGAAGGATGGCAAGATTACGCGATGGGATACTTCTAGGCATCGGGTACAGAGGAGCATGATGGGGGCGATTGCCCCACAAGACTGGAATGGCTGACATAAGGAAGGAGACTGGGGTGGCCGGTTCTAATTGGCCTCTAGAAATAGGAAAAGAAAACCTACTTACCCGAAGCTGTGGGCAGGCACAAGCTGATAATGAGCAGCAGAGAAAGTGTGCAAGCAAGAAGATGGTCAGTGTTGGAGACACTGCATGAACACCTGCACCCCTGGAGCAACCCCAAGGAATTCACCTAAGGAGCATCGTGCTCCTTAGGTGCTCGCCCACATCGCGTGCCACCGCAGCGATGAACGCCGCTAGTGCTCGACTTTTATAGGGCGAGCCTTGCAGCTGATTACCTGGGGGAACGCAGCCACATCACTTCCTGGAGGGAAAGGCTAACAGCAAGTGAGTGGTAGCAGACCTGGGGGAGACACGCAACAGCATAGTCAAAATAAATAATAAAGAGCAGTACAACATGGAGTGATGCTTGAGACAAATGTTGTTCACGCCATCTGGGCCAGGATTCTTTGGGGCTCATTTTAACCTGCTTTCCAGTTATAAGAACATAAGAACATAAGATATGCCATACTGGGTCAGACCAAGGTCCATCAAGCCCAGTATTCTGTTTCCAACAGTGGCCAATCTAGGTCATATGTACCTAGCAATTTCTCCAGGGGACATAGGTTCCACAATGCTTGTATTGGTTCAAGCACTGATATCCTGGGTCCCTTCTTAATAATAGTTTATGGACCTTTCCTCCAGGAACTTGTCCAAACCTTTTTTAAACCCAGCTACACTAACAGCCTTTACTATATCCTCCGGTAACAAATTCCAGAGTTTGATTACACGTTGAGTGAAAAAATATTTTCTTTTATTAGTCTTAAATAGTTTACCCTGTAGCTTCATTGCATGTCCCCTAGTCTTTCTATATTCTGATAAGGTAAACAATCGATCTACGTTTACCCGTTCCACTCCGTTCATTAATTTATAGACTTCTATCATATCTCCCCTCAGCCGTCTCTTTTCCAGGTTAAAGAGCCCTAACCTTTTTAGCCTTTCTTCATAGGAGTATCCTTCCATCCCCTTAACCATTTTGGTGGCTCTTCTCTGAACCTTTTCTAAAATCGCTATATCCTTTTTAAGATACGGCGACCAGAATTGCACACAATATTCAAGGTGCGGTCTCACCATGGAACGATATAGAGGCATTATAATATCTTTTGTTTTATTTTCCATTCCTTTCCTTATCATACCTAGCATTCTATTTGCTCTCTTGGCCGCCACTGCACACTGGGCCGAGTGTTTTAACATGGTATCCACAATGACGCCTAAATCTTTTTCCTGGGTGGTAGTTCCTTGCATCGTGTAACCATAGTTTGGGTTGTTCTTCCCTAGGTGCATAACCTTGCACTTGTCCACATTAAATTTAATCTGCCATTTTGATGCCCAGTCTTCCAATTTATCAAGATCCTCTTGCAATTTTCCACAATCTTCTTGGGTTTTAACAACTTTGAATAGTTTTGTGTCATCTGCAAATTTGATAACCTCACTCGTTATTCCACTTTCCAGGTCATTTATGAATATGTCAAAAAGCAGCGGACCCAGCACAGATCCCTGGGGTACACCACTATTCACCTTTCTCCATTGGGAAAATTGGCCATTTAGCCCTACCCTCTGCTTTCTATCTTTTAACCAGTTCCTGATCCACAGTTCCTGATCCACACTGCCTCCTATCCCATGACTCTTTAGTTTTGCCAAAAGTCTCTCATGAGGGACCTTGTCAAAGGCTTTCTGAAAGTCCAGATACACAATATCAACCGACTCACCTTTGTCCACCTGATTATTCACTCCTTCAAAAAAACATAACAGATTAGTAAGACAAGATCTTCCTTATCTAAAGCCATGTTGGCTGTCTCCCATTAGGTCATGACTATCTACATGCTGAGTCATTTTATTCTTTATGATGGTTTCTACCATTTTTCCCGGTACTGACGTCAGGCTCACCGGTCTGTAGTTTCCCGGATCACCCCTGGAACCCTTTTTAAAAATTGGTGTTACATTGGCGATCCTCCAATCTTCAGGTATTAGAGATGATTTTAATGATAGTTCACAGATTACTAATAGCAGGTCTGCAATCTCATATTTCAGTTCTTTCAACACCCTTGGATGTATACCATCTGCCCAGGTGATTTGCTACTCTTCAGTTTATCTAATAGTTGTAATACATCTTCCCAATGTATCGATATTTCCTTCAATTCTTCCGCACCTTTAAATGCCACTTCAGTCATGGGTAACATCCCTACATCTTCCTCAGTAAAGACCGAAGCAAAAATTCATTCAGTCTCTCCGCTATCGCCTTGTCGCCTCTTAATGCTCCTTTAACCCCTTTATCATCTAATGGACCAACTGACTCTCTCACAGGTTTTTTGCTACGAATGTACTTGAAAAGGTGTTTACTTCGCGTTTTTGCTTCCACAGCAAGCTTCTTCTCAAATTCTCCCTTTGCCTGCCTTATCAATGCCTGCTATGTTTCCAGGTTTCGTCGTTTGGCTCTTTTTTCCATTTCCTGAAAGATGCTTTTTTGGCAACAACAGCCTCTCTGACCTCACCTTTAAACCATGCTGGCAGTTTTTTGGACTTTCTTCCACTTTTCTTAAAGCATGGAATACAGCTGGTCTGGGCTTCCAAGATAGTATTTTTCAACAACAGCCAAGCCTGATGTACGTCTTTAACCTTTGCAACTGCTCCTTTTAGTTTTTTCTTAACTGTTTTCCTCATTTTATCATAGTCTCCCTTTCGAAAGTTAAAAGGTAGTACTGTGGATTTCCTTACTATCCCTCCTCCACTAATTAAATCAAAGGCAATCATGCTATGATCACTATTGCCAAGTGGCCCCAACAACCTTATCTCTTGCACTAGATCTGGTGTTCCACTAAGGACTAGGTCTAATATGGCTTCCCCTCTGGTCGGTTCATGAACCAGCTGCTCCAAGAAGCAGTCATTTATTTCATCTAGTTCTTTCATTGTTACTGCAGGCCAGTCCATAGGTGTGATGTTTGCTTTTCTAAATGCTCCTGTATGCAGGGTAACCACTCTGCTTCTTCATTGTGCTCTACAGGGTCCTCATATAGTTTTCTCCAGAAGGCTTCTGTTTCAGCTTTGGTGGTGCTTTTACCATATTAATGCTCTTTCTCATTTCCCTGTAGAATTGTTTTGTGTTCTCTCTAAATAGTTTCTTTTGATATCTTTCTTTTCTGTTTTCTTCATACCTTGCAGTTTTTGGGCTTCTGCTGCCACTTTCAATTTATTGTTAGAACATATAAATTTCAGGTCTTCTGTTAATGCAGCATGCTTCAGTTTGATGTCTTGGATCTTCCTCAATATTTTTGATGATCTTAATCATTTTACATACCCATGTATCAGGGATACCACCACACGCAATGATTTTATTTTAACTTTGATCCACCTTTTCCAAGGAGGAACTGATACGGTTGTCTTTTTCTTTTGGCCCTGCACTTTATTTGGTAGTATTCTTGCAGTAATAATTTTAGCTGTTCAATACTATATTTGATTTATTTTGGTGATATGAATAAATGGTCCCTTTATAATGGATATGGCCTTGTTCTTCTTGATCATACTTATAACCTTGTGTGTTAAATTAGACTTGGGTAATCTTTCCTTTGCCTGGAACCCCACATACTCATCTTTTTCCATGTGGACTAGGAGTTCAATCTTGATTTCCTCCACCTCTGGGTCTTCCTCCTCTTCAGTTGATTTGTTGATTTGTTGTATTCATCTCACTCTCCTTCAGTTTGAGATCTCTAAGCTCCATCTTCCCCTCAACTGCTCTTTCTTTTTCTGTGCTTTCCTTTCTTCTGGTACTCTTACTTAGGTCTCCTCCTCCTCTCTGGTTTTCTTTTTCCACGGAAGCCCTTAGTTGCTTCAAGATGCTATCATCCACATACTACTTTGTATGCTATCATCCACATACAAATCTGCATCGGTTGCTTTTGTAGTTTTTAACATAGAAACATAGGCCCTATGGTCTTTTTCTGCCTTCATTTTCTATCTAGTTTGCCCATCCATATCCACTACAGTAGTCCCCTTTTATCCTTTAGAGATCTTCTGTGTTTGTCCCATGCTTTCTTGAATTCAGATGCTATCCTCATCTCTACTAACTCCACTGGGAGATTATTCCATGCATCTACCACTACTTCCGCATATTACTCCTGAGTCTATTCCCTTTCACTCTCATCCTATTTCCCTAATTGCAGAGCTTGCTTTCAATCGAAAGAGGCTCTCCTCCTGGGCATTTATGCCACGGAGGTATTTAAATATCTCTGTCATATCTCTATTCTGCCTTTCTTCTAGCGTATACATATTAAGATCTTTAAGTCTTTCCCCATATGCTTTATGATTAAGACCTCTAACCATCTTAGTAGCCACTTTCTGCACTGACTCCATCCTGCTTATATCCTTTTGGAGGTGTGGTCTCCAGAACTACATACAATACTCCAAATGTGGCTGCAATAGAAACTTATATACTATTATTTCCTTTTTTTCTGCTGGCCATTCCTCTCCCTATGCACCCAAGCATTCTTCTGGCCTCTGCCATTATCTTTTCTACCTGTTTAGCTACTTTAAGATCATCAGAAACAATCATGCCCAGGTCCCGTTCTTCTTTTGTGGACAAAAGTGCTTCGGCCCCTATGCTGTACCACTCCCTGGTATTTTTGCAGCCCAAGTGCTTCGGCCCCTATACTGTACCACTCCCTGGTATTTTTGCAGCCCAAATGCATGACTCTGCATTTTTTAGCATTAAATCTCAGCTGCCAAATTCTTGACCATTCTTCTGTTTATTGTCTTGTCTTGATTTACCGCTATTCGAATAATAACATAGCGGTTTACAAAGTTTAAAATACAAGAAAGCCAAAACAGGCAGAAAGGAAAGGACGTTACAATGGCTGACAGGAAAGCACACAAGACACTCAAATACAAATGACTAAGGGGTCTGTTTACTAAAGGCCGGTGGTGTGCGGTCCGCGGTGCAGAGCGGGTGCCGTAGAAGGAGTGGGCGTTCCGTCGGGAAGCTGTGAGTGACAGATGCGCGAAGGTGCGCGGCGCCCGTGTGGTTAGTGCCCTGTGCAATTAACGAGGTTGATCTGTGCACATGGGACACACTGCTCACGGATTTGGGCTTTCCAGTATTGTGCTGCACATTGCTGACGGAAACGGTTTTCCTTTCCCTTCCCAGCACCTCTAACGCGACTGTTGGACTCGCGGTATATTTCTTGGGAGATTCGGGCACGCTCCTGTGCGGCGAGTCTCCCCCCTCCCACATTCCGCCCACTGACCCCGTCTCTCCGCCCCTAGGGGGCCTTCCTCCGCCCTCATTTCTCCTTTCCACGCCTGTTTCGCACATTACCGTCCCGCAAATGTGCGCGTTGTCGGCGCACGCTTGCGGGACCCGTTAATGTGCCGCGCACTCGTACGGGGCGCTTAAGAGCACTTAAATACCTCTTTTAGAGCGCTCATGTGCGCCCCGTACAAGTGCGCCGTTTAGTAAACAGACCCCTAAGAGTAAAGGAAGTGAGAAATAGGTTGGAAAGGGTAGTTTCACACAAAGGGGGAGGGGAGGTCAAAAGATGAGGAAAAAGGTGAGTTTTCAGATTCTTTTTGAAGGTGGAATATTGTGGTTCGAACTGGAGGGTGGTGGGTAGGGAGTTCCAGAAAGCAGGACCAATGAAAAAGAAAGCAGAGGAGCGGGTGGACTGTAAGTGCACACGGGATGGGGAGGGGAGGTGTAAACGGTCCTTCAAACTTAGCTAGTTCACTCTTCTTGTTATCTACCTCTTCCTGGGATTTTGGTACCATCCACAAAGAGGAAAACCTTACCGATAAGAACATAAAATATGCCATACTGGGTCAGACCAAGGTTCATCAAGCCCAGTATCCTGTTTCCAACAGTGGCCAATCTATGTATAAGTACCTAGCAGTTTCCCCAAAAGACACAGGTTCCTCAATGCTTGTATTGGGTCAAGCAGTGATATCCCGTGTCCCTTTTAATAATGGTTTATGGACCTTTCTTTCAGGAACTTGCCAAAACCTTTTTTAAACCCAGCTACACTAACAGCTTTTACTACATCCTCCGCAGGGGTGGCTCAAGGCAATCTGCTGCCTGACGAAGAATGAGATGACGCCCCCCCCCCCCTTAGAGGGGGCGAGGCTTTTTCAGAACTCCAATCAGGGACTGAACCAAACCAAAAAGCCAATTAGATTATATGGAGGGAATGCAAGACGTTTGCATACAGGGCCATAGCAAGCTGCAATCACACCCTGTGTGACTTGCAGCTTGGGTGCTCGCCACCCTCCTCCCCCCCCCCCATACCTCCGTCCAGTGCTGCCTGCTCTTTCCCTGCTGCTGCCGCCCTCTGTTTTTTTCACAGCAGCACTAGCAACAGGGAAAGAGCAGGCAGCGCTGGAAAGAGGTATGGGGAGGAGGAGGGGGGTCATGTGCCCGATCTGAAAGGCGCCAGCACTTTAAGCAGATCTGTCCCTCCCTGCTCTGACATTGTGTCGGAGGAGGGAGGGACCAGACCTGCTAAAAGTGCTGCGAAAAGGCTTGGGGGGCACATTTCGGCTGCCTGCTATTGTCCTGCCAACCGGCAGCAGGGCAACAGCAGACAACCGAAATGCGCCCCCCAAGCCTTTGTGCCCTGTGCGGCTGCACCACTTGCACAGGGCTAGGTAAGGTCCTGTTTGCATACCAAGGAACTAAAAGAGAGCAAGAATCAACAGCACAGTTTATAAAACCAGGACATTCACCCACAGAACTAAATATTTTAAAAAAAAATCAGATTCTGATCATCTCACTAACAACAACAACAACCACTATTCTCCAGTGCCAGGCATATTGTGAGCTAAACAAATCCACGGGTTATCGGAGTAAATATCCAAAATTACAAAAAATTACCCCATTCATTCACCAATATCAAAAATACAAAATTACTTTTTTTGTAGGAACAGGTCTCAGACTTCAGTGGGGAGAACCCAGGAGGTATACCTCTGCTGTGGTTAACATGCCCCCATAGCTTGCATCAAGGACCTTATGTTCTCTATTTTTTTCTTTTATTCCTTTTACTGAATTGCTCATAGAAATAGAACGTATTCAACTGATGTTCCTTTAAACACAGCTACATAACGAACTTTCTCTCCAACAGTCCAATCGAAAACAATGTTTCACTTCTAAATACTTTCTCATATAAATACTTATGGTCTGTTGTACTCTTCAAGCTGTGTTATAATTACAATAACGGCACTTTTCATAAAACCGAACTTATCTGTAATCCCAACGCCAATCTGGCGCGCTCGTGCGTTTCACTGCGTTAAGCAGTTTCATCGGGGGATCCAGCTTTCAGATTGTGCCAGATGAAATTGTAGCCATGTAGCTTCTTACATTCTTTATTTCAAATGCGGCTGCTGTGCCTTTTCTCTAAAACCAAACACATTACAGAGAGTTTTAGTATTTTCAATACATGTGGAAAAATTGCATTAATAAAAGGACTTACACCTACTGATCTTCTCTCTTCAACAGCATTCTCTGTCTGAAAAAACGCCGCGCATGCGTAGCCAACAAGATGCGGCTACGTTTTATATTGCCCATATGCTCATAGGTTCAGTTGTTTAGACCTCCATCCAGTCAGATTGTGCTTCTCAAAACGATGTGTCCATTCATACACTTTCATTGATGATTCGTATGTCACATACCCTAAACTCAAAAAAACGCTGTCAAATACTCAGGTTGCTCTGTTACTTGGAATATTCTGCTACTTTCTTTTTGCCGTAGTGGAAAAAAAACCCAAGTTCATGTGCAAACACCCCAGTCAATCTGAGCATTTAAGCCACCCGGAATCACTGTGCTCAGAGTATATATCCAACGTTGTTCAACGTATAACAAAGTTTGTTCTCTTGTTTTATTGGCAAAGCCTGCCAATACGTGTTCTATGCAAAAAACCCGTAGCTGCTCAAAGCTGTGAGATTGATCTAAACAATGTGATACTATTGGTGCTTCCCTTTTCTGGCAGCGTAATTTGCTACGATGCTCATTAACACGAACTCGCAGAGGGCGGATAGTTTTGCCTATATAAAGCAAAGAGCAAGGGCAACGGAGAGCATAGACTACGTAACTTGACCCACAAGTAGTGGAGGTTTTTAACTTGTACGAAGTATCATGGTAAGTAAACTCAGATACCTCCAATGTCATTGCACAAATATTACAATCTCCACATTTACCATGCCCCTTATAAACGGGGGATTCCATTGCTGAAAGAGGTCTCAACACTGTAGGACTAAGCAATTCCTTAAGGTTTTTATGTCGCTGCCACACACAGCGAATTGTCTTGTCCTCCAAGCCAGGAATGCCTTGCAGTATGTTGGAATGACGCTTAAGAATTCTTTGCAAATGACCACTAAAAGCTGAATATTTGGTGATCAAATTTACTTGAGAGTCTGGCAAATTATGTCTTTCTCCCCTACCAGATAACAAACTCTCTCTGTGATTGAAACGAGCCCGAGTGTATGCTGCTTTGATCACATGAGCTGGGTATCCTCTATTTGCAAAATGCCTAGTTAGACGTTTGGCTTGATGCTGAAAATCTCGTTCTGCAGAACAATTCCTCCGATAACGAAGAAATTGTGATAGTGGCAGACTATTTTTTAACTGGGTGGGATGTGCACTTTGGTAATGCAACACTGCGTTTCTATCCACTGGTTTCCGGAATATAGATGTACCCCATTGGCCCTGCTCTTTCATGATCTTTACATCCAAATAGGTAATGGTATTTCTATCATACAAAATTGTAAACTGGATGTAGGTATCCTGTTGGTTCAACCATCGAAAAAACATATTTAAATGATCTTCTGGACCCGTCCAAATCATAAAGACGTCGTCGATATATCTCCCCCAAAAAGAAATATGTTGTCTATAAGGGGAAGAATCTAACCAAAGGCGCTCAAACTCAGCCATGTAAAGATTGGCAAGAGAAGGGGCGCACGTAGCACCCATCGCTACGCCCGAAATTTGATGGTATAAAATACCCTCAAATAGAAAAAAATTCTGAAATAGCACTAAATCAAGTAGTTTAGACAAAAAACATAAGTGAGAATTAGACAGATCTCCTCTAGCTTGCAAAGTCGTCAATGCACAAGACTGGGCTGCTCTTTGTGGAATGCTAGTATATAGAGAGGTGACATCGAGAGTCACCAAAATGACTTCTGGGTTCGCTGCCAATGTAGAATGCTGCTCCAATAATTGCAAAAAATGAGTAGTATCACGAATGTAGGAGGGGATAGCCAAAAGCAATGGTCTCAAAAAAGAATCGAGATATGTAGATAAAGGCTCCAAAACTGTGCCCCTTGTTGACACGATCTGGCGCCCAGGGGGATTGTCCAGTCTTTTATGGATCTTTGGTACCAAATAAAATTTGGCTAGCACTGGACTTGCGACATTTAAATAATGCCATTCTTTCCTTGATATTATTTTCTCCTGTAAAGCTGTTGCAGTTAACGTGGAAATTGACCCCTGTAGTACTTTAGTGGGGTCTTCCTCCAAAATCCTATATGTGTGTTGCATAGAGTTTTGCCGATGTGCTTCCAAAAGATATTGTTCCCGGTCTTGAACGACTATCGCTCCCCCTTTATCTGCTCGTCGAATGACCAGGTCAGGGCGTTCCATAAGGGATTTTAAGGCCAGCCGCTCATCCTTCGTCAATGTATGGTAAACGGTCCTCTGGTTCTTTTCCAATTGACTAACATCTTTAAGAACCAATTCTCGATAAAGAACCAATGACGAATGTATCGGGCCGGGAGGATTCCAAGTAGATACCAATGGTAATGGCACTCGATATGATCCTAGATTTGGAGATCGTTCAGTAAAAGTTGCATTAAAAGAAAAATATATCTTTAAATTAAGTTTCCGAATTAACTGTTCAAAGTCCAAACGGAATTGGAACCCATCATAAGTTGTTCGCGGGACATAGGACAAACCTTTATTTAACAAACCTAACTGCACCTCTGTCAAATGATATGTCGAAAGATTAACTACCAATGATTGTTCAAAATCAGAATTTTCCAAGGTCAGTGAGCTTTGTGCCGTGTGATCATGCGACTTTGTACTTTCGTCTTGTCTTTCAATTCTTTTAACTTTTTCTTTTTGGAATCTTCGTCCCCTTCCTCTAAAAAACTACTACGTGAACTCCTACTGGAATCTGAAGAATGGGAATCTTCAGATGAATCTTCAAAAGTTACCCGTCTACGTTGAACCCGTGCTTTGCGTTTTTGATTCATCCACGGGTAAACATACCCTGTGGTGTAATCCATGTTGTCACGTGCTAATTTGTTCAACTTGATTTTTTTAGTGTCTTCACGTACTTTTTCCAATTGCTTTTCATCCTCTTCTCTAATGCTATATACTAGCATTCCACAAAGAGCAGCCCAGTCTTGTGCATTGACGACTTTGCAAGCTAGAGGAGATCTGTCTAATTCTCACTTATGTTTTTTGTCTAAACTACTTGATTTAGTGCTATTTCAGAATTTTTTTCTATTTGAGGGTATTTTATACCATCAAATTTCGGGCGTAGCGATGGGTGCTACGTGCGCCCCTTCTCTTGCCAATCTTTACATGGCTGAGTTTGAGCGCCTTTGGTTAGATTCTTCCCCTTATAGACAACATATTTTTTTTGGGGGGAGATATATCGACGACGTCTTTATGATTTGGACGGGTCCAGAAGATCATTTAAATATGTTTTTTCGATGGTTGAACCAACAGGATACCTACATCCAGTTTACAATTTTGTATGATAGAAATACCATTACCTATTTGGATGTAAAGATCATGAAAGAGCAGGGCCAATGGGGTACATCTATATTCCGGAAACCAGTGGATAGAAACGCAGTGTTGCATTACCAAAGTGCACATCCCACCCAGTTAAAAAATAGTCTGCCACTATCACAATTTCTTCGTTATCGGAGGAATTGTTCTGCAGAACGAGATTTTCAGCATCAAGCCAAACGTCTAACTAGGCATTTTGCAAATAGAGGATACCCAGCTCATGTGATCAAAGCAGCATACACTCGGGCTCGTTTCAATCACAGAGAGAGTTTGTTATCTGGTAGGGGAGAAAGACATAATTTGCCAGACTCTCAAGTAAATTTGATCACCAAATATTCAGCTTTTAGTGGTCATTTGCAAAGAATTCTTAAGCGTCATTCCAACATACTGCAAGGCATTCCTGGCTTGGAGGACAAGACAATTCGCTGTGTGTGGCAGCGACATAAAAACCTTAAGGAATTGCTTAGTCCTACAGTGTTGAGACCTCTTTCAGCAATGGAATCCCCCGTTTATAAGGGGCATGGTAAATGTGGAGATTGTAATATTTGTGCAATGACATTGGAGGTATCTGAGTTTACTTACCATGATACTTCGTACAAGTTAAAAACCTCCACTACTTGTGGGTCAAGTTACGTAGTCTATGCTCTCCGTTGCCCTTGCTCTTTGCTTTATATAGGCAAAACTATCCGCCCTCTGCGAGTTCGTGTTAATGAGCATCGTAGCAAATTACGCTGCCAGAAAAGGGAAGCACCAATAGTATCACATTGTTTAGATCAATCTCACAGCTTTGAGCAGCTACGGGTTTTTTGCATAGAACACGTATTGGCAGGCTTTGCCAATAAAACAAGAGAACAAACTTTGTTATACGTTGAACAACGTTGGATATATATTCTGAGCACAGTGATTCCGGGTGGCTTAAATGCTCAGATTGACTGGGGTGTTTGCACATGAACTTGGGGTTTTTTTTCACTACGGCAAAAAGAAAGTAGCAGAATATTCCAAGTAACCGAGCAACCTGAGTATTTGACAGCGGTTTTTTGAGTTTAGGGTATGTGACATACGAATCATCAATGAAAGTGTATGAATGGACACATCGTTTTGAGAAGCACAATCTGACTGGATGGAGGTCTAAACAACTGAACCTATGAGCATATGGGCAATATAAAACGTAGCCGCATCTTGTTGGCTACGCATGCGCGGCGTTTTTTTCAGACAGAGAATGCTGTTGAAGAGAGAAGATCAGTAGTAGGTGTAAGTCCTTTTATTAATGCAATTTTTCCACATGTATTGAAAATACTAAAACTCTGTAATGTGTTTGGTTTTAGAGAAAAGGCACAGCAGCCGCATTTGAAATAAAGAATGTAAGAAGCTACATGGCTACAATTTCATCTGGCACAATCTGAAAGCTGGATCCCCCGATGAAACTGCTTAACGCAGTGAAATGCACGAGCGCGCCAGATTGGCGTTGGGATTACAGATAAGTTCGGTTTTATGAAAAGTGCCGTTATTGTAATTATAACACAGCTTGAAGAGTACAACAGACCATAAGTATTTATATGAGAAAGTATTTAGAAGTGAAACATTGTTTTCGATTGGACTGTTGGAGAGAAAGTTCGTTATGTAGCTGTGTTTAAAGGAACATCAGTTGAATACGTTCTATTTCTATGAGCAATTCAGTAAAAGGAATAAAAGAAAAAAATAGAGAACATAAGGTCCTTGATGCAAGCTATGGGGGCATGTTAACCACAGCAGAGGTATACCTCCTGGGTTCTCCCCACTGAAGTCTGAGACCTGTTCCTACAAAAAAAGTAATTTTGTATTTTTGATATTGGTGAATGAATGGGGTAATTTTTTGTAATATTGTGAACTAATACAAAACCCTACAACAAAGAGCAAACCTACAATACCATATCAACACAAACTTTCAAAACTCATATAAGGAGCCCATCCAAAAAATGCGTCACTGTAAATACTACAGTGGGCCCTGGAACATCCGTACACCTATCTGAAAAGCTGAACAAGTCAAATTACTACAGTATAGTATCGATCTTTATGTACAAACTCCATGTTATCAGAACACCTGGCCTCAGTCACACACTCACAACATCGACTCTCACCAAGTACAGAATAAGTAACCATAATCTAAAGTAAAAATAAAAATATGTAGACAAAATTTAAACTGAAACCCCCAAGCAGCCAGAGTCCACATGCAGTGCAACATCAAATAAATAAGAGATGCAGTTCCCCAATACTGTGTAAAATATAAAGATAGCACAAAGTCCAGTCACTAATATGAAATAAAATTATTTTTTTCTGCCTTTGTTGTCTGAACAATTTATTCTCTGATCATGCTGGTCCCGATCTGAGGCTTCTGCTTTCCTGTCTTCTCTTAGCTCTCTTTCTGTGGTCTATGGTCCATCTGCCATTTCTTAACTCTTCTTTTGTTTTCTTCATTTCTTTCCATCAGCCTATTTCCAGTCCCCGTAACCCTTCACAGTATCAGCCCCTTTCCAGTCCTAACCTCCCCGATCAGCTCATTTCCAATGCTAGCCTCCCATCAATTCATTACCAGTCCTATCCCCCCTATCAGCCCATTACCAGTCCCAACCCCTCCCCCTTGATCAGTCCATTCCGTCCTAGCCTTCCCTAATCAATCCATTATCAGTCCTAGCCACCCCCGATCTGCCAATTACCAGTGCTAGCCCTCCCATCAGCCCATTATAATCCTAACTCGCACTGTCTCTCCCCTCTGTCCAGCATTTATCCCCTGTCTGTCTCCTTTGTCCAGCATTTTCCCCTGTCTCTCCCTTTGTCCCCCATCTCTGTCTCTCCTTGTCCTCCCCCTGTCCCCACTTCCTCCACCTGCACTTCTCATCCGGCAGTGGCGGGGGCACTCTGGCTGTTTTAATTTTAGATTTTGCTGCCTCTGCCCTCCCACTGCCTTCCCGCTGCAAAAAAAAAAAAAGCAGCGGGAAGGCAGAGGCAGGGCTGAGGCGGCAAAATCTAAAATTAAAGCAACCGGATTGCCGCCACCGCACAAATTAGCTTGATTGCTTGCAGCAACCAGGCTGATATGTTTGATGCCGGTTGTTCCAGCCCCCCCTCCCTCCCTCCCTCCATGTCAGCCCCCCTCCTTCCCTCCCTCCATGTCTATCCATGTCAGCCCCACTCCCTCCCTCCATCCATCCATGTCAGCCAACCCTCCCTGTCAGCCCCCCCTCCCTCCCTCCATCCATTCATGTCTAACTCCCTCCCTCCATGTCAGTCCTCCCTCCATCCATGTCAGCTCCCCCTCCCTCCCTCCATCCATCCCTCCATGTATGTCAATCCCCTCCCTCCCCCATGTCAGCACCGTTGCAGGTTCCCTGACCCTCCTCCCCTCTCCCCATGTCTGCCTGCTACTGCCCTATGCTTCCTTCTGCCCTGTGCCTCCTTCATCTGTAGCCACGGTTCCCTGTCTCTTAAGGAACCTAGGTTGTCCTTGTGAAGCTTTTGCGGAACCTTTTTGTCTCTCGATGGGCTCCGTGCAGCATTGTCCTGCCTCTAAAGGAAATTGTTTACCACTTCCTTTGGAGGCGGGACAGTGCTGCACAGAGCCCGTCGAGAGACTGGACGGCTCCGCAATGGTTTCACAGGCACAGCTGCAGTTCACTAAGAGACAGGGAACCGCGGCTGCATTAGAAGGGAGGCGGTGAGTTTGCCGCTGCCAAGACTCTGACTCAGCAGCGGCAGCAACTTGTGCGCTTTTTTATTTATTTTTTAAGTTGAAGGCGAAGTGAGGCGGCTGTTTCGGGGGCATTTGCCACCCTCAAAACTTTGCCGCTTGAGGCAGCCGCCTCATTATAGAGCCGCCCCTGATCCTCCGGTAACAAATTCCAGAGTTTGAATACACGTTGAGTGAAAAAATATTTTCTCTTATTAATCTTAAATAGGTTATCATGTAGCATCATTGCATGTCCCCTAGTCTTTTTATATTCTGATGACGTAAACAATCGATCTATGTTTACACGTTCCACTCCATTCATTAATTTATAGACCTCTATCATATCTCCCCTCAGCTGTCTCTTTTCCAGATTGAAGAGCCCAAACCTTTTTAGCCTCTCTTCATAGGAGTATCCTTCCATCCCCTTTACCATTTTGGTGGCTCTTCTCTGTACCTTTTTTAATAACGCTATATCTTTTTTGAGATACAGTGAGCAGAATTGCACACAATATTCAAGGTTCGGTCACACCATGGAACGATACAGAGGCATTATGATATCCTTTGTTTTATTTTCCATTCCTTTCCTTATGATACCTAGCATTCTATTTGCTCTCTTGGCCGCCGCTGCACACTGGGCAGAGGGTTTTAACATGTTATCCATGATGACGCCTAAATCTTTTTCCTGGTTGGTGGTTTCCAATGTGGAACCTTGCATCGTGTAACCATAGTTTGGGTTCTTCTTTCCTAGGTGCTTAACTTTGTACTTGTCCAAATTAAATTTCATCTGCCATTTGGATGCCCAGTCTTCCAATTTATCAAATGTATCCAATTTTCCAATTTTATCCAATTTTCCAATGCCGAAACACACCCTCCAGCCACTACAACTCGCCATGAACACAGCTGCCCACACAATCCTAGCTGCATCCAGACATGACCACATCACTCTCATTCTAATTCAGCTTCACTGGCTCCCCATAGTGAGCCGTCTGACCTACAAAGCAATGCTACTCACTTTTAAGACACTCCATGCAATGTCGACAACTTTGCTCTCAGAACTGATCCAAAGAACGCCCGAGACCAGAACCAGGAGAACCTGTATGGTACACGCTGTCATTACTCCAGCAACAGTAAGGATCTGTACCCAGTCAACCAAGAACCACGCCTTTTGGCCACTGTTGGAAACAGGATACTGGGCTTGATGGACCTTGGTCTGACCCAGTATGGCATATCTTATGTTCTTATGATTACACGTTGAGGAAAAAATTATTTTCTCTTATTAGTCTTAAATGGATTACATTATAGCTTCATTATAAGAACATAAGATATGCCATACTGGGTCAGACCAAGGTCCATCAAGCCCAGTATCCTGTTTCCAACAGTGGCCAATCTAGGTCATACTCACCTAGCAGTTTCCTCAAAAGACACAGGTTCCACAATGCTTGTATTGGGTCAAGCATTGATATCCTGGGCCCCTTCTTAATAATGGTTTATGGACCTTTCCTCTAGGAACTTGTCCAAACCTTTTTTAAACCCAGCTACACTAACAGCCTTTACTACATCCTCCGGTAACAAATTCCAGAGTTTGATTACACGTTGAGTGAAAAAATATTTTCTTTTATTAGTCTTAAATAGTTTACCCTGTAGCTTCATTGCATGTCCCCTAGTCTTTCTATATTCTGATAACGTAAACAATCGATCTACGTTTACCCGTTCCACTCCGTTCATTAATTTATAGACTTCTATCATATCTCCCTTCAGCCGTCTCTTTTCCAGGTTGAAGAGCCCTAACCTTTTAAGCCTCGCCACATAGGGGTATCCTTCCATCTCCTTTACCATTTTGGCGGCTCTTCTATGTACCTTTTCTAATTCTGCTATATCTTTTTTTAAGATACAGTATTGCACACAATATTCAAGGTGCGGTCACACTATGGAATGATACAGAGGCATTATGATATTCTTGGTTTTATTCTCCATTCCTTTCCTTATTATTCCTAGTATTCTATTTGCTTTCTTGGCCACCACTGCATACTGAGCGGAGAGTTTCAACATGTTCAACTTGAAAGACTGGTAAGGGGGACTGTTGCTTCTGGAGGGAGATCTGCAACTGTGAGTATTTACTTCTGGTAATTTTCTAAAAGGAATTCTTTGTATTAAAGCTAATTAATCTGTGATCCACTATTTTTGTTAAATCAGTCAGGGCCTAGTAGCAGCAGTTTAAGTTTACATTTAAAACACAGAAGAGAGCTTTCTGGTTACATTTGGAACCCAGCAGAGAGCTTGTAGTTTACATTTAATAGTCACTCAGGGCCTATCATCAGCAAAGTTCTTTTAGCTTAAATTTACAACAAAGAAAAGAGCTTTCTGGTTAAATTTAGAACCCAGCAGAGAGCTTGTACTTTAAATTTCATAAGAAGTTAGAGCCTAGCAGCAGCTAAGAGCTATAATTTAAATCAAATCAGAATATAGCTTACCTCAGCAGCACAAGACAGGGTACTTCAGTCTTTACGTTCCCAAATGCTGGAATGCATTACCACCTGACATTCGAGCTATTGCAGACCTAACTAAATTCAGGAAGGCAATCAAGTTTCACCTCTTCCGCTAATTCTACCCAGCCAGCAATGGAATCTAAATAACCCCACCTAAAAAACACCCATTCTTAGTCTTATTACAGTCCCAACCTCCTTCCTGCAGATCAGACACATTCCGTCTTAAAGTAAGCATTGTGTTGCATATAACTCATTGCAACTAATATTTCATGTATATAGTCCAACCCTGTTATTGAATTTATCCCTCATGTATATAGTTCAACCCTGTTATCCAAGTTGGTATTCCTGTTCTATGTAAAACCAAACAGTTTGTGTTTAGGTTGTTTTTGTTATACTGTAAACCGCGCTGATACCGAATAGTGCGGTATATAAGTAACTGTAATAAATAAATAAATAAATACTGTGTAGCAGCCCTCTTTTAATAAGTGTTAATTCCCTCCCACCCTCCCCACACCCACCCACCCCTGGGATAATCGTAGCTTTATAGGTACTTACACATCTTAAAAGACAGGAGGTGCTCTCAGGTGAAGCTCATTACCCAAATCAGTCATACACTAAGGACCTGAGATTAGTTAAGCTTCAGGTGAACAAGGTATATTACACGTATTAGGTTCAGTTTTATTAGTATAAATATCCATAGCAACCCTTAGTAAGTAAAGAACTTAGATCTAAACACAAACTTAAAACTAAGATGCAGACAGCAGTTCAGCAGCGGGATGGGGGCTTTCCAGTCTTTTGCATTGAGTGTCACATGTATGATTTTCTCCCAGTTGGTGAGAGGTCTTACGTGTGCACTAGGTGCAAGGAGCTCTTTGCTCTCAGGGAACGAGTCCGTTCTCTAGAGGCTAAAGTAGCAGACTTGGAAACCATAAGACAGACAGAGAGGTACATAGACGAGACCTACAGGGATATAGTCCTGAAGTCCCACCTCCAGTCTGGCAGCATCCCTGTTGCCATGGAGGAGAGAGGTCACGTGACAGGAGAGCATCACCCTGGTGTGGCAGGAAGTGATCCTGTAACTAGGACCTGTCCTCCAGGTGATGTAAAACCCTCTCGCACCAAGGAAGTTTCTCCAGGGCCATGTGCCCATGAGGGAAGGGTTAGGACAGCCATTATAGTTGGTGATTCGATCATTAGGCATGTAGATAGCTGGGTGGCTGGTGGACGTGAGGATCGCCTGGTAACATGCCTGCCTGGTGTGAAGGTAGCGGACCTCACGCGCCACCTAGATAAGGTCTTAGATAGTGCTGGGGAGGAGTCTGCTGTCTTGGTACATGTTGGTACCAATGACATAGGAAAATGTGGTAGGGAGGTTCTGGAGGCTAAATTTAGGCTTTTAGGTAGGAAGTTGAAATCCAGAACTTCCAGGGTAGCATTCTCCGAAATGCTTCCTGTTCCACACGCAGGACACAAAAGGCAGACAGAGCTCCGGAGTCTCAATGCGTGGATGAGACAATGGTGCAGAGATGAGGGGTTTGGATTTGTTAGGAACTGGGGAACATTCTGGGGAAAGGAGGGGCTCTTCCAAAGGGATGGGCTTCACCTTAACCGGGATGGAACCAGGCTGCTGGCATTAACCTTTAAAAAGGAGATAGAGCAGCTTTTAAACTAGTTATTAGGGGAAAGCCGACAGTCGCCCAAGAGCAGATGGTTCAGAAGAATGTATCTTTGAAGGATACTACCAGAAGCAGAGAGGTTCCACAAAAGAGTAAAGTAGCCCAAATGCCCTCAAGTATGGAGCAAACAGAGCTTAAAGATCCCAAATTACTCATGTCTAACAGACAAATTAATATGGATAAAATACATTCTCTAAAATGCTTGTATGCAAATGCTAGAAGTCTAAAAAATAAGATGGGAGAGTTAGAATATATAGCACTAAATGAAAGGTTAGATATGATTGGAATATCAGAGACATGGTGGAAGGAGGACAACCAGTGGGACACTGTGATACCTAGGTACAAACTATATCGTAATGATAGAGCTGATCAAATTGGTGGAGGGGTTGCTCTCTATGTTAGAGAGGGCATTGAGTCAGAAAGGATTAATGTTTTGCAGGAAACAAAATCTGCTGTAGAATCTATATGGATTGAAATTCCATGTAAAAGGGGGAAGGCAATGGCAGTGGGGGTGTACTATCGAGCGCCTGGCCAGAATGACCAAATGGATGATGAAATGCTCAAAGAAATCAAGGAAGCTAACAAAAGTTACAGCACAGTAATAATAATGGGTGATTTCAACTACCCCGGTATCGACTGGGTCAGTGTCACGTCAGGACATGCTAGGGAGATAAAGTTCCTAGATGAAATAAATGACTGCTTCTTGGAGCAGCTGGTTCATGAACCGACCAGAGGGGAAGCCATATTAGACCTAATCCTTAGTGGAACACCAGATCTAGTGCAAGAGATAAGGTTGTTGGGGCCCCTTGGCAATAGTGATCATAGCATGATCGCCTTTGATTTAATTAGTGGAGGAGGGATAGTAATGAAATCCACAGTACTACCTTTTAACTTTCGAAAGGGAGACTATGATAAAATGAGGAAAACAGTCAAGAAAAAACTAAAAGGAGCAGTTGCAAAGGTTAAAGACGTACATCAGGCTTGGCTGTTGTTGAAAAATACTATCTTGGAAGCCCAGACCAGCTGTATTCCACGCTTTAAGAAAAGTGGAAAGAAGTCCAAAAAACTGCCAGCATGGTTTAAAGTTGAGGTCAGAGAGGCTGTTGTTGCCAAAAAAGCATCTTTCAGGAAATGGAAAAAAGAGCCAAACAACGAAACCTGGAAACAGCACAAGCACTGGCAAGTCAAATGCAAGGCATTGATAAGGCAGGCAAAGGGAGAATTTGAGAAGAAGCTAGCTGCAGAAGCAAAAACGCGAAGTAAAGACCTTTTCAAGTACATTCGTAGCAAAAAACCTGTGAGAGAGTCAGTTGGTCCATTAGATGATAAAGAGGTTAAAGGAGCACTAAGAGGCGACAAAGCGATAGAGGAGAGACTGAACGAATTCTTTGCTTCAGTCTTTACTGAGGAAGATGTAGGGATGTTACCCATGACTGAAGTGGTATTTAAAGGTGCAGAAGAATTGAAGGAAATATCGATACATCGAGAAGATGTATTACAACTATTAGATAAGCTGAAGAGTAGCAAATCACCTGGGCCGGATGGTATACATCCAAGGGTATTGAAAGAACTGAAATATGAGATTGCAGACCTGCTATTAGTAATCTGTGAACTATCATTAAAATCATCTCTAATACCTGAAGATTGGAGGATCGCCAATGTAACACCAATTTTTAAAAAGGGTTCCAGGGGTGATCCGGGAAACTACAGACCGGTGAGCCTGACGTCAATACCGGGAAAAATGATAGAAACCATCATAAAGAATAAAATTACTCAGCATGTAGATAGTCATGAACTAATGAGGGACAGCCAACATGGCTTTAGACAAGGAAGATCTTGTCTTACTAATCTGTTATGTTTTTTTGAAGGAGTGAATAATCAGGTGGACAAAGGTGAGTCGGTTGATATTGTGTATCTGGACTTTCAGAAAGCCTTTGACAAGGTCCCTCATGAGAGACTTTTGGCAAAACTAAAGAGTCATGGGATAGGAGGCAGTGTACTATTGTGGATCAGGAACTGGTTAAAAGATAGAAAGCAGAGGGTAGGGCTAAATGGCCAATTTTCCCAATGGAGAAAGGTGAATAGTGGTGTACCCCAGGGATCTGTGCTGGGTCCGCTGCTTTTTGACATATTCATAAATGACCTGGAAAGTGGAATAACGAGTGAGGTTATCAAATTTGCAGATGACACAAAACTATTTAAAGTTGTTAAAACCCAAGAGGATTGTGGAAAATTGCAAGAGGATCTTGATAAATTGGAAGACTGGGCATCAAAATGGCAGATGAAATTTAATGTGGACAAGTGCAAGGTTATGCACCTAGGGAAGAACAACCCAAACTATGGTTACACGATGCAAGGTTCCACATTAGGAACCACCACCCAGGAAAAAGATTTAGGCGTCATTGTGGATACCATGTTAAAACCCTCGGCCCAGTGTGCAGCGGCGGCCAAGAGAGCAAATAGAATGCTAGATATGATAAGGAAAGGAATGGAAAATAAAACAAAGGATATTATAATGCCTCTATATCGTTCCATGGTGAGACCGCACCTTGAATATTGTGTGCAATTCTGGTCGCCGTATCTTAAAAAGGATATAGAGTTATTAGAAAAGGTTCAGAGAAGAGCCACCAAAATGGTTAAGGGGATGGAAGGATACTCCTATGAAGAAAGGCTAAAAAGGTTAGGGCTCTTTAACCTGGAAAAGAGACGGCTGAGGGGAGATATGATAGAAGTCTACAAATTAATGAGCGGAGTGGAACGGGTAAACGTAGATCGATTGTTTACCTTATCAGAATATAGAAAGACTAGGGGACATGCAATGAAGCTACAGGGTAAACTATTTAAGACTAATAAAAGAAAATATTTTTTCTCTCAACGTGTAATCAAACTCTGGAATTTGTTACCCGAGGATGTAGTAAAGGCTGTTAGTGTAGCTGGGTTTAAAAAAGGCTTGGACAAGTTCCTGGAGGAAAGGTCCATAAGCCATTATTAAGAAGGGACCCAGGATATCAATGCTTGAACCAATACAAGCATTGTGGAACCTGTGTCCCTTGGGGAAACTGCTAGGTACATATGACCTAGATTGTCCACTGTTGGAAACAGAATACTGGGCTTGATGGACCTTGGTCTGACCAAGTATGGCATATCTTATGTTCTTGTGTTCTTATGTTATCCATGTCGCCTAAATCTTTTTCTTGGGTGGTGGTTTCTAATGTGGAATCTTGTATCATGTAACCATAGTTTGGGTTGTTCTTTCCTAACTTTGCACTGGTCCACATTAAATTTCATCTGCCATTTGAACATCCACTATTCCAATTTATCAAGGTCTTCATGCAATTTTTCACAATCCTTTTGTATTTTAACAACTTTGAATAATTTTATGTCTTCTGAAAATTTGATCATCTCATTCGTTATTACTATATCCATGTCATTTATGAATATCTAAAAAAGCAGTGGACCCAGCATAGATCCTTGAGGTACTCCACCATTCATTTGTCCACATTGAGAAAATTGGCCATTTAGCCCTACCCTCTGCATTCTATTTTTTAACCAGTTCCTGATCCACAATAATATACTGCCTCCTATCACATGACGAGGGGATATAGGATAAAGATGAAAGGGGATAGGCTCAAGAGTAATATGTGGAAATATTTCTTTATGGAAAGAGTGGTAGATATGTGGAATAGCCTCCCAGTGGAGGTGGTAGAGATGAGGACAGTATCTAAATTCAAAAAGGTATGGGACAAACACAGAGGTTCTCTAAAGGCAAAAGGGGGACTCTTGTAGTGGGTGATATGAAACGGCAGACTATATAGGCCATGTGGTCTTTTTCTGCCATCATGTTTCTAAGTTTTTTAATTTCGCCAAGAGTCTCTCAGGAGGGATCTTGTCAAAAGCTTTCTGAAAATCCAGATAGACTATATCAACCAGCTCACCTTTGTTTATTCACACCTTCAAAAAATTAGTAAGACAAGGCCTTCCTTGGCTAATCCATGCTAGCTTTCTGTGTTCGTGAGAAACTATCTCACCTTAAAGTAGACAAAGCAATGGGGTCGGATGGGATACACCCAAGAATACTGAGGGAACTTGGGGACGTTCTAGCAGCAACACTGACTGACCTTTTCAATGCCTCGTTGGAGTCGGGAGTGGTGCCAAAGGACTGGAGAGAGGCTCATGTGGTGCCTTTACAGAAAAGCCGGTTAGTTTAACTTCGGTGGTGAGTAAATTATTGGAAATGCTGCTGAAAGAGAAAATAGTGAGGTTTCTGGAGTCCAGCAGATTACAGGATCCGAGGCAGCATGGATTCACCAGAGGCAGGTCTTGTCAGACAAATCTGATTGATTTCCTTGACTAGGTGACCAGGTAGTTGGACCGATGGAGAGTCCTAGATGTGGTGTATTTAGATTTCAGTAAAGCCTTTGACACTGTTCCTCACAGGCGACTTATAAACAAACTGAGCACCCTAGGAATGGACCCTAAAGTTACTGCTTGGGTTAGAAATTGGTTAGGTGGGAGGCAACAAAGAGTACAAGTAAACGGAGCTCACTCTGAGGAGAAGGCTGTTATCAGTGGTGTGCCCCAGGGATCTGTCCTTGGTCCGATTCTTTTTAACATCTTTGTTAGTGATATAGCGGAAGAGCTTTCAGGTAAGGTTTGCCTCTTTGCGGATGATACCAAAATCTGCAATACAGTAGACACCCAGGAAGAGGTAGATAACATGAGGAGGGATCTAGCTAAGCTTGAAGAATGGTCTAGAATTTGGCAGCTGGGATTTAATGTTAAAACATGTAAGGTCATGCATTTGGGCTGCAGCAATCCAAGGGAGCAATATAGTATACGGGGTGAAGTACTTTTGACCACTAAAGAAGAGCGGGACCTAGGCATGGTTGTGTCTGATGATCTTAAAGTAGCTAAACAGGTAGAAAAGGCGACAGCAAAAGCTAGAAGGATGCTTGGGTGCATACGGAGAGGCATGGCTAGCAGAAAAAAGGAGGTGATAATGCCTCTGTATAAGTCTTTGGTGCGACCTCATTTGGAGTATAGTGTGCAATTCTGGAGACCGCACCTTCAAAAGGATATGAACAGGATGGAGTCGGTGCAGAGGGTGGCTACTAAAATGATTAGTGGTCTTCATTATAAAGGATATGAGGACAGACTGAAGGATCTTAATATGTACACCTTAGAGGAAAGGCGGGATAGAGGTGATATGATTGAGATGTTTAAATACCTCCGTGGCATAAATGTTCAGGGAGAGAGCCTCTTTCAATTGAAAGCAAGTTCTGCTACGAGGGAACATGGGATGAGGGTGAAGGGAGATAGATTCAGGAGTGATATGCGGAAATATTTCTTTACGGAAAGAGTAGTGGATCCGTGGAATAGTCTCCCAGTGGAGGTGGTAGAGATGAGGACAGTAACTGAATTCAAAAAAGCATGGGACAAACACAGAGGATCTCTAAAGGTAAAAAGGGGACTGTTGTAGTTGTTATGGAAGGACAGACTAGATAGGCCATGTGGTCTTTTTCTGTCGTCATATTTCTATGTTTCTATGTTTCTCCCATTAAACCATGATTATCAACATGCTCAGTAATTTTGTTTTTTATAATGGTTTCTACCATTTTGTCCAGTACTGATGTCGGGCTCACCGGTCTGTAGTTTACTGGATCACCCCTTGAACCCTTTTTAAAAAACTGGCCTTAGATTTGCTATTTACCAATCTTCCGGTGATGATTTTAATGATAGGTCTGTAATCTCATATTTCTGTTCTTTCAACACCCTTGAATGTATACCATCTGGTCCAGTTGATTTACTACTCTTCAGTTTATCAAATCATTGTAATACATTTTTTTTTTGTTTAGGCACTTGATATACCACCCTTTACTTGCGCATCAGAGTGGTTTACATGTATGTATATACTAACAAGTTTCTTTTTATTCCCTTGTTCCCAAAGGGCTCACAATCTAAGTGCACCTGAGGCAATGGAGGGTTAAGTGGCTCGCCCAAGGCCACAAGGAGTGGTTTATCAATATTTCTTTCAATTCTTCTGATGCTTCACCTGAAATACCATTTCAGGCATGGGTAACTTTCCTGCAGTTTCCTCAGTAAAGACTGAAGCAAAGAATTCATTCTGTTTCTCTGCTATGGCCTTGTCCCCTCTTAGAGCCCTTTTTACCCCTTTCTATTGTCTAATGGTATAACTGACTCTTTCACAGGTTTTTTTGCTATGAATGTACTTGAAAAAGTCTTTATTATGTGTTTTTGCTTCCACAGCAAGTTTCTTCTCAAATTCTCTCTTTGCCTGACTTATCAATGCCTTGCATCTGACTTGCCAGTGCTTATGTTGTTTCCAGTTTTTGTCATTTGGCTCCTTTTTCCATTTCCTGAAAGATGCTTTTTTGTTTACAACAGCCTTTAAACCATGCTGACAGTTTTTTGGCCTTCCTTCCCTTTTTCTTAAGCATGGAATACATCTGGACTGGGCTTCCAAGATAGTATTTTTAAACACCGCCCATGCTTGATGTAAGTCTTTAACCTTTGCAGTTGCTCCTTTTAGTTTTTTCTGAACTATTTTCCTCATAATGTATACTATTTCATGGGTGAGGGAGTGGAGGCACAGGTGCCTGAGCCCTGAAGAATGGCTGTAGGACCAGCAACACCAGTCCTGCCTGCAACAGACAGCCTTCCAGGGCTAGTGGGCCAGCGCCATACCTGTGACTGGGGCAGTGACAGACCAGCAGTAATGCTGGGGATAGGCCTGGAAAACCTCAACTGCCCCACACCACAGTCTGCCATTCACCAGCAGATGGCATAGTCAGACTGCACCTGCAGCACCTACAAGGAGTTCCAACCATGCAGACTAACTGCAGACTGTCCACTAGCCAGTCCATAGTGCATGGTCACAGAGAAACTATGTGCACCAAGAAACAGGATATACAGCACAGACACCAAGCAGGTATCTCAGTGATTGAGCCTCAGAACTGGGAACACACAGGTATCACTGGAGATAGATAGTGTAGAGCACTATGTGGGAACATAGACATGACATGGTCACTGCTCGGTCAGAGTGAGAGTGACCTCCCAGCGTGACAAGCTGTGGCCACCCTGTCCATGCAGGTGGTGGTCGGGCACTACACTGTCCCAGCCATTGCCCTACACCCTGTGCAGATGCATCCTGCCCAATCCGCCCTGTATGGGCCATACCCACAATACCATGCTCCTCATTATGCACATTTGCAGGCTAATGCTGGTAACATTGGACATTGTGGGCCCAGTGAGGTGTAGGCAGCCACAAAACAATGGATAGACATACACACACTCCTATTGCAGCATTGATCACAGTGCCGACATTGCAGCATTGATCACTCCTATTGCAGCATTGATCACAGTGCCGACATTGCTAAACTATGCAGGAGGTAGTAGTAGTGCACTGGTGATAACTGCAGCTCCGTGCTGGGGCCAACAGCCTGACTCTCCATGAAGCTTTGGATAGTGGAGCCTGTGTGAGTGGGTGTTTGTACCCCTGTTCGCCGCTACTTTGGGGATTGCACATGTTGATGTTGTATCTGCATTGTAGGGTAAAATATAGGGACATGCTCTGCAGGAGCCACGGCTGGGACCTGAACCTGTGACCTTCTGCTCCGGGACACGCTGGCTGTGTACTGCACCACACTGTTGCCACAGAGACACAGCAGTCCCTGGGGCTACCTTTACATTTCCTCAGCCAGACCTTTTCTGTTGCACTACACACCACGTACTGGTACAGGGCATGGCCTAGGTCCACCGCAGGCAGGTGCCGCTGCCCCCTCCAGCACAAACACACACACACCCTGCCATGCTGACATGACCATATGCTGTCAGTGCTGGTAGTGTGCAGTCCCAGGCCATCCACTGTGCAGGTAGGCGGTTGCCTAGGGTGCGGGGTCTGGGGTGGCGAGGCATACATGGACATCCACACATCCCCCCCCCCCCATCACCGCCTACCAATGTTATGTCCCTTCCACATGAGGGAGAGATGGCTGGGGGATATCAGGTTGGTGCTCTAGCACCTTTTGGCTAGGGTGGACAGGGTAGATGTAGGTAGATTGTGTTGTGACAGCTGACTGTAGACAGGTTAAGGCATGCACCTCAGGTGTGGTGTACCCGGTTTGGCCTACTGGGTGTATATATGTTTCCAACAACATGTGGTCACACCCTGCAATGCCTTACTAGGGGCTGCAGTAATGGGTGTTCAGTTAGCTGGGTTTACGAAGTGTTTGGGACGCATCCTGGGTAAGGTCTGTGGACCCTTGTTAGAGTGGTCCCCAGATGTGCACTGTTTGCCCTATTACAGGCATAGTGGTACCTGTGTGACCTTTGGGGTACATGCTGGGTAATGTCCCCTGGATGGGACACCGTGGAACACCGACTTCTGGGCATGTTTGGCCTTGGTCAGCTGCTGTCTTGCTGATTTCCAGTTTCTATGTTCCTATGTGCCGCCACCTAGGCAACAGCCTAGTCCTCCCTGTGCCCCAGCTGCCCCCATTACATGTCCCGCCTGCAGCCCCCGTGCCCCATTTGCACCATCACCATAGTGGCCTTTCATACTTGGGCACTATGCTGTTGCTGTAAATGAAGCACTACTATCACCTTTCTTGGGCTCCCTGCCTATAGTAGTAGTAGTAGTAGGCCATCTGGATAAGAACACTGAGATGGATAGTCACTGAATAGCAGTAATATTCATCTGTTATTTGAATAATTTCTATCCACATAACTTAGGACAACATAAAGCTGGCCTAAATGTTATATAGATAAGCTGTCTGGAGAGTGAGATATCCAGATAGTCAATGCACTGATTGCGGATATTCATCACCAGCCAATTTTTGGATACTGGTGCTGAATAATTGGATGATATTTAAACACCATGGCCAACCGCTGCAGCATTTCAATATCCAATTCTTTGAACAGAGGGTCCTGCCCTGTAAATGGCTGAACTAATTCCCTTGCAGGTTTCTTATTTTTAATGTGCATGAGAAAATTGTATTCATTTTTCCCACTTTAACAAGTTAATTCTTAAATTCTCTCTTAGCCTGCTTTACATCTATTTTAACATCTATTTTGCCACTTTACTATTTTACTCCTTATGCTCTTCTTTCCATTCATAAGAACATAACATTCCTTAAAGGATGCCTTTTATACTTTAATATCCTCTTTCACAGCACCATTTGGCACATACTTACTCATCTTTCGACTTTTTTCAGTGTGGATCTGAATGTTAAACCATTTCCCTTAAAGTTTAATATTTTGGTATCTTTTAAAATAGTTTCCTCATTCTATCATAATTTCCCTTTTGAAAGTTTTTATGCTATTGTAGTATTATTTATTATTTTTCCTCTGATTATCTCAAATTTATAGAGATCAACTTTGTGTATAACTTTTAGCCAGGTAAAAAGTAGAAGTTGCTAGGGCATGCTTAAGTCAGGGAACAGAAATAAGATTACATTGAATTTTGCAGTCTTAGTTTTATGGAAAAAGTACCTGCAAGAAAAGCCTGGGAAACTATTCACAAACTTCCTTTTCAAAACCAGTGCAAGCTTGGCATCAATGTATCAAGTTTTGAACATTCTTTAGAGAGATGTAGAAAACTGGAGGTCAAACTCAACCAGGCACATTTTTTAAAACATTTTCCTTAGATTCACCATGGAAATTTGAAAAAAATCATTCCAGATGAGTTTCCAGCTTTTATACTGTGTGCAACTAAATGATTTACTAAAAATTCACAGCAGTAGGTATATAGGGGAAGATATTAAGCAGCAGCTAGCCATCACTGAAGAACGTACCAGAGCCATATCCAGCCACCGGCATTTAATATCCAGGTTAGTTGGATAGCACCAATGCTAAATTGGCAGCAGCAATATTCAGCTGCTGCCCGATTAGCTTCTGTGGCGAAAGGTTTTGCTGCTTATGGATAACCGGGCAGCAGCTGAATATTGCCATCGCACGATTATCCCCACATGCTGCCTCCACCCTACCCCTGGAATGCTCTGATACCACCCAGCTAGCATTGGGGTGGTCAGCGGTGGCACCTGGTGATATTCACTTACCACCTTAGTGCTGCTGAATATCCCAGTCACTGTGATTGACATGGTTGTCAGGTCTGCTAATTGCATTAATGGCTCTGAATATCAGCCTCATAAGATCTACCATGCTGGATCAGACCATCGAGCCTAGCATCCCATCTTCTACACAATTCAATTGAGGAGACAGTGCTGACTCTATTATCCAGCCATATCCAGCCCCTGACTTTCCCCACAATTATTTATTTCCAGACCAGATTAAGAAATTACCATTGAGGTACAGACAACAAAGTCCTCAACCATAAAACAAATATTGCCTAGGAACCATCTTATCAGTAAACATTCTAGAAACTTCTATAAATACCTAACCATCAATACCTCATATTATTACATAAGACATTTGATATGGATTTGCTGCCAATTCTCCAGAATATGCATCAGATCTGATATATGAAGATCCCATCTAATAGACAAATCTGTTTGAGCTCAAACACCACCTCTTCCATGCTATTGCATTAACTTGTTTGCATGCAAACCTTATGGGCAGCTTTTCCCTTCTTCAACTACTGAATGGCATTCAGTTGAATGTCAGTATTGATTTATTAGCTGATTTGCAAGGGTCCCAGTTTCTTTTCTTCCTCGCTGATGGATTGTGTCCTTGTTACTGAAACATGAGTGAGTTATCTTGTATTTTTCTACATTAAACAGCATTTTCTCTCTATCAGCCCAAACCCACATCATTTCCTGATCCCTATGCAATGTCCTGTGAGAAGTCGCCATCATGTGAGAAATTGCGACCCTGTGAGAACCTACGGCTCTGCGAGAAGCTGAGACCCTGCGAGAAACAGAGACCCTGTGAATTTCTTCAGTCCTGTGAGAGTTTTCGGCCTTGCGAAAATCTAAGGCCTTGTGAGAATTTTCAATTCTGCGAAAATATACAGCCTTGTGAGAGTTTTCGGCCCTGCAATATTCTGCGGCCCTGTGAAATTCTGCGATCCTGTCAGAGTTTTCGGCCCTGTGAAAATCTGTGTCCCTGTGAGAACCTGAGGTCCTGTGACAGTTGGAGGTCCTGTGAGAATCTATGCCCCTGTGAAAATTTATGGCCTTGTGAAAATCTAAGACTTTGTGAGTATCTGCATCCTAGTGATAATCTGAGGCTTTGTGAAAACCTGCGGCCTACTGGCAATCTTCGGCCCTCCATTAATTCACGGCCTAGTGAGGACCAGCGAGTCTCTGACAATTTATGGCCCAATGAAAATCTACGACTTTGTGAGAACTTCCGGTCCAGTGAGAATGTACGACTGTGTGAGAACCTGCGGCACTGCACAAATCTGCGATCCTCTGAAAATGGGCGGCAATGTGAAAACATGCGGCCCTGTAATAACATGCAGTCCTATGAAAACATGCGGCCCTATGAGACTCTGTGCTCCTGTGAGAACTTGCGGCCCTATGAGACTCTGTGCTCCTGTGAGAACTTATGGCCATTTGAGAATCTGCGGCCTGTGAGTATGTGTTGTCCTGAGAGAATTTGTTGCCCTGAGAGAATCTGCCGTCCTCCTATCACACTACCTGATATGCTGCTGAAGGTTGTGATTTACTAACCTCTATCCAATAAATAAAAACGAACTACATGACAACCACTGAATAAGTGTACCAGGCTATACACCAGGAATCTAGCATGCAACACATGATCCATGTTTTCCGATGAGACTAATGCTATTATGAACTAGTTAGAGTTATAAAATGATTCCTTGTTATCAAGGATAAACTTTAGCCTATATTATGTTTGTTTAGTTTTATCTATGGTTTTGTAGGTCTGTCTTAGAGAAATTGGAACTACAAGTTCATAGATGCAGTGGAACAGGATCAGAACTGTCTTAACCTGTCCCTGATTATTTCAAAGTATGTAAAGTCTAAAGACACATAGATGGTAGCTATCTGGTTTCCCAAGAAGTAAAAGTAAGGCAAAGTCAACCTTTCTCCGAGTACTTGGAACATTACAAAGAACTATCATAAAATGATAAGAATACTAAACTCTGAAAGAGCTGAACTCTGCAGCAAAAATCACTGCATGTATGCTACAGTTGGGAAGCAAGTGGACAACTCCATTAAAGCACAAAGGAAAAGAGCTGGAATTCATGCTGAGAGTTTCAGAGCTATTTTCATATCACATTAAGGGGTATGTTTACTAAACCGGGCTAACGGTTAACCCGGGCTATCTGCCACCAGGTCCCATATTACTCAATGGGACCTAGTTGCAGATAGCCCGGGTTAACCGTTAGGGGTATGTTTACTAAACCGGGCTAAGTGAGTTTGGTCTCTTACATTCTTTCTCTGTGACAAGAGTTACCCCCACACAGGTCAGCCCTGATAGGATTATTCAGTTCTGTTGCTCTATGGCATCTATTTATTCTAATTTCTCTGGGAGAGGCAGGACTAGAAGTCCATAGATGCTGGGGTCAAAATTAGAACTGGATCAGCCTCTGTTCTGTCAGTCATGGAATGGCACCACACCCGCATTTATCTTTATCTTTATTAACCATTTGATATAGCGCCCTAGGCATCATAGCGGTTTACAGTTATAAAAGACAGGCATCATAGCAGTTTACAGTTATAAAAGAATGTATATAGGAGGTCATTTACTAATAGCTAACACACACTAATGTAATTGTTATGCATAAAATGGACCCTGCTTGAAAATGCATGATAACAGCGTTCACACTTGCTAAGTTTTTGTAAATACCCTCTTAGCTGAAATATGTGGAAGTAGGATTATCAAATGGCTGCACATTACCTGCACAGGTGAGTCAGTCCTCATTGGACTGAAGTTATACTTTTTCTAAGAAAAACAGAACTATAAGTCCAGAGATGCAGTTAGGAAAAAAACAGAGTTTTTTTTAGCCCATTCAAATAGCATGGAGCCAGGTAGCAACTCCATGGAGAATACTGAAGTCATGAAGAAAAATATATCATGAATTCTGAAGTGTGCTAAACAGCATGCATTCTAGCATATGGTAACTATTAGTGCGGGGCCATGGTAACTGTTACCATTATGGCATGAGAGTTACTATGTTAATTCCCATGCTAACTGCATATCGTGGGGAATGGGTGGACTGGAATCAGCATTGAGAGCACATTGCAGTTAGTTCAAGGATACATATTGCATGCTGTCAATGCTGCAATTAGTGCGGGTGCACTTAATGTTACTTCAGAGGGTGGCATTAAGTGTGCTGTTAATTACGAATGCCAGGAACATGCTGGACACCCCCACCTCCTTCCCCCCAACAGTTAGCACACAATTGTTACACTTACCATGCGCTAATATTACTCAGAATTTGCAGTAAGTGCAAAAACATACTGCAGAGTCCTATAATTGCACCAGTTTGAGCTATTCCTTCTCTATCTGTGAGAATTATTGATCTTGCATGAAAAAACTAGGCATGACTTCTGAGGCTCAAAGCTGACTTAATCATAGAGATAAGAACATAAGATATGCCATACTGCATCAGATCAAGGTCCATCAAACCCAGTATCCTGTTTTCAACAGTGGCCAATCCAGCGACACAGATTCCATGTTGTTTATCCTGGGGTAAGCAGTGGATTTCCCTGATCCTCTTTAATAAAGGTTTATGGACTTTTCCTCCAGGAATTTGTCCAAATCTTTTTTTAAATACAGCTACACTAACAGCTTGTACTACATCCTCCATATTGAATTCCAGAGTTTGAACACACGTTGAGTAAAAAATATTTTCTCCTGTTAGTCTTAAATGGGCTACATTGTAGCTTCATTAAGTGTCTAGTCTTTCTGCTTTTTGAAGGAGTAAACAACCAATCTATGAAAGTCAAGTCAAAATGACTGCTGCCTGTAAGTAAAGTTGACAATGGACTCAATATATTTTTTATGATGGCATGATTCAACCTCATGTTACCTCACTGCATTAAAAAAGAAAAGTTAAAGAGTTACATAGGAGGGAACATAGGATGAGGATGAAAGGGGATAGACTCAGGAGTAATACGCAGAAATATTTTCTTACAGAAAGAGTGTGTCACAGCCCCTCCTAGTGGCAGTGTGCCAAAGGGTCAGGGTGGACATTTTTAATTTTGTTGAAGAAAGAAAAACTTTTAGACCAAGTGCATTCTGGTCCTTGTAGTCCCTCTTCACAAGAAAATAGATGTGTGAGCCTTGAGCAGGGTGAAACAAAAAGGTTTTTATTCCCTTGTTATGCAAAAGGTTCTTCAGGAAACAAAGTAGAATTACCTTCAGGTTTAGTGCCAAGAATATTTACAAAAGGTCAGCACCTGTATTACCGAGAGCCTGGAATCTCTTACCGAGATATAACAGCAGCACATGTTTTAAAGTACTTTTTGCTTCTGTTAACACTGAAGGAAGAAGTTTTGTCTTGTTTTTCTTGCTGTTTGAGAAACTTGCTTGGATACAGAAACTTGCTTGGATACAGTTCTCTGTATCCAAGCAAGTTTCTCAAACAGCAAGAAAAACAAGACAAAACTTCTTCCTTCAGTGTTAACAGAAGCAAAAGGTACTTTAAAACATGTGCTGCTGTTATATCTCGGTAAGAGATTCCAGGCTCTCGGTAATACACAGAGAACAGTCCATTGGTTCAAGCATCAACGGTTCTGGTTCTGCAAACTCAATTTGCATGGGTTCTAACTCACTCGTGGTGTCTTCTAATCCTGAGCTTTCCCTGGTTAACACAGGTTGCAGTTCAGTATTTCTTTCCCCCACTTTCCAGCCTTGCTGGCCTGGGTTTAGCAAATAACCATTAGGGCTTTTCCCTCTACCTCTCTGTACAGGGTTGCAAAACTTCCTCCAGCTTTGTTTCTTCTCAGAATGGCTTTTTAGGTTATCAGCCTTCCTAGGACCTGGCATCCATTTAATAAATGAAGTATCACTGTACCTTGGATCTCTGTAGCGTTTGCTGCTGGTGTTCTCTCCACCAGAGACTCTCCCTTTGTCACCGTCTTCTTTGAAGACTGGCTTCTGGAGCTTTCTAAGCTGGGCTTGTTCTCCCTGGAACTCAGCTCTGCTTTTCCATGTATCCAAGTTTCTCTGCCTTGCAGTGTATGAGGTTCCTTCCTCAGGTCCTTCCTTCAAAGATCCTTTCTCTCTCTCTCTCTCTCAAAGGTCCTCCCTCGAGTTCCTTCTCAGATCCTCTCTCGAGTTCTCCCTTTAGATCCTCTCTCTAGTTCCCCCTTAGATCCTCTCTCTAGTTCCCCCTTAGATCCTCTCTCGAGTTCCCCCTTAGATCCTCTCTTTCTGCTTCCTTGTGAGCACTGCTTAAAAAGGCGTTCTCCAACTCAGTTTCCTGGCTTTCTATCCAGATGCCTTTGATTAGGTACTGCCTTGCTACAACCTGGGTGTGTCAGCTTAACTTCTGCAGTCTCGTGCCTGCTCCCTCTAGCTGCACTTCTAGTTAATTGCACCCTCTGTAACTCAGTTGCTTCATAAGAAAGAGAGTTTTTCTCTACATCCATCGCTTCAATGGCTTCAGCTCCATCACAAGTGATAGATGTGTGAAAAGTCTCCCAGTGGAGGTGATAGAGATGAGGACACTATCTGAATTCAAAAAAGCATGGGACAAACACAGAGACTCTCTCAGGGAGAAAGGGGACTGTTGTAGTGGTTGATATGGAAGGGCAGGCTACATAGGCCATGTGGTCTTTTTCTGCTGTGATGTTTCTATGTTTACCAAAATAAATAACTATAATAACAGGGGTTCAACTTTGTCCATACTATGAAATAAGTTTTTGCAAAGTCTAAAATTATTTTACATGAAAAACAAATAGCATGTATCGTATATTTATCTGTTTTGCCCAAGGATAGGTCTATCTTTTCACTGTTGTGCTCTGCACCTGACATACTGTAAATCACCAATGTTTCAGCACTTCTTGGGCCTGCTTCTGGGACCACATTGATGGCTTTACACTAAAGTGATGCAAAACAGGAATTAAAAACATTAAACTGCAAAAGAATACTGGGTCTGATGATCAAAATGACCGATATTTAAATGCCATGGTGTTTAGCTTTGGCACTAACATATTGGTGGAATATTCTGAATAGAAGCTGCCCCTGAATACTGGGGCTGATAACTGCTGACACTTATCTGTTAGCAGACTTTCAATCAGCGCTTATCCAGATTGCAACTTAGGCCAGTTTTTTATGTGGCTTAAGCTGCCCAGATATATGGCAACTGAAAATCTGCTAACTGGATAAATGTCAGCACTTATGTGGATAGCACTGACACTGCCCTCTCCCTGCACTCAGCAGAGGCAGTCTATGGGGATATTAAGCGACACTATCTGGATAACACCTTCTGAATATCATGTTCAGCACCTTTAGCCAGCCAGACTCCCATTGACCAACAGGTTCTGAATATGGGCCCTACTGTCCTTATATGACAAAACAGAATGTGCAGTTTACTTAGAAGTCACTGCATTTGTACTTACATCTCTAAAGCTCAAAAAGCCCCAGAATTTAACATATTTTACATGAAAATCAAATAAGCCAATAGAAAACTAGGTACTTTAAAAATAAATAATTGGGTACTTATTACCTCCAACTAGCCAAAAACAAAAACTCTAAACCAATGAAATTTGTGAAAAAAATGTGGACTTTTCAACTCTGATATAAGTGAAAAATTCGCAAACATAACAGAGTAATTTTATAACAGAACACCTACATAGAATATTTTGCACCAACATAGATGCTTATATGCGTATCCAAAAGCTTCTGCCCAAATTTACACCTTTTCTGAGGCAGACGTAACTGTGTGCATGTATATGTATATGCATTTGCATTTATTTTATAAATCGCACACAAAAGTGCTGATCCCTACCCTGCTTCGTCCATTCCCCACCCTACTAATTTCTTACCCCTTTATTGCATAAAAGTAAGTACTGTATATTCTGAGTGCCTATTTTTATGCACTTACTTGAGCCGAGAGCGCTGCATTTTACATGATCAAGTTGCTTTTAAGATTATCCCAATATAGGGAACTTTTCAAAGCTATTTTTGCTGTTAAAGGTGTTTAACCAGTTTAAATAAACTTTTTGAAAATTGCCCATCCTATGTTGCTCTGGTTCATTCTCCAGGAACAAGTAGGTATGTAGTCTTCACATACGGGTGACATGAGCACCAATGGAGCCTGCACAAGAATGCTCCCAAGCGTCCAATAGGAAAGCTTTTGAGAGCATCCCACTGCACCTGCGTAGCTGCCTTCTCAACTCTCCCTCCTCAGTTCTTCGTTTTCCACAGAGTCAGCAGGAAACAAATCCTGTCACTGCAGAAAATTCTTTAATCCTTTTTTTGTGGTTAGCGTCGACTTCCAGTCTCTCTTTGTCGGTTCTCCTATTCCTCCTTTCTTTCTTTCCTTTCTGTAAAAAAAACAAAACAAAAAAAAACAACTTTTCTTCAGGTACATTTGATGCCATTTTGGGCCTTAAGAAATGTTCCAAATGTGGCAGTACCATTTCGGCTACTGACACTCACGACTGGTGTCTAAAATACCTTGGACCCGACCACCAGCCATTAGAATGTCCCCTTTGTAAAAAGATGACAAATAGAGGCCTGCAGAACTGAGCCTGAATGTTTGGAGTTCTCTTTGCCTCGGATGCGGTTTCTTTAGCATCGATGTCATTGAGGATATCATCGTTCTCTCAAGGATCTGAGGTATCGAAGCACAAGTCTTCCTCAAAAACAGATCATCCCTCTAGAGGTAGATCTCATTCTAAGCATCGAGATGCCTCAAGTGTTGCCCTGGAAGTAGATCAGCCATCCAAACAGCCCCGGTGGGAGGACCTGTCCTCCAAAGCCATTGAGGGGCTCCAGGGTGCTTCAGAGGCATGTCACGCCACCACCACTCGCCTCTAGCTTAGAGGCGTGTGGTTATTAGAGGAACTTTCTGCTGTCTGCTTTTTCAGCTTTTTCAAACTATTTCCCCGCAGTGCCCTCTGGGAAATGTAGTCTTTGTTTAGCTGTATGGGTGCATCAGGCAGAAAGCTGTAGTCAGGCTCAAAGAGGTAAGGCAAATGACAGAAATTTATTTTGTACACAATGGTTCGATCATACCAGATACAGGAATTGTTTGTTCAGGACTCTTTGAAGTAGAGCATTGTCCAAAAACAAACCTAAACACAAAAATGCTGTTTTAAAGGTGCTCTATAGTTCAGGATACACAGTCTTTACCAGCAAGGATATTGCATTCCTTTATAGCCTTGCTGGCTAAAGCACAAAAACAAAATCACACTTAAAATCTGTGGTAGTTCAGCTTCTATTCAGCTTCAACCCTTTCTTGGTTACCTTCCAAGTAACAAATATAATTCAGGGCAACAGAAAGCTTTGTTCCAATAGCTACTTTAGCTTACCCCAGTGTCAGTATTCCAGCAGCAGGTGATTAACAAGCTTATCACAGTTCCAGGCTTGCTCCTTAGTCCTCGTAAACGTCCCCTTTACAAACACATGGGACTCACGGCCACCCTGCTTGTGGAATATGGGTACCTTTTTCCTGGAAGACTTTCTTTCAGGACTGGCTTGCTTTCTCTACATTCCCAGGTTTAAAGCTTGGCAAAAGGTACAGTCCATTGGGAGTGTCCTCATCATTCAGCTTCACCTTGGGTTCTTCCAGCTGCATAGGTTCTGACTCCCCGTCCTGCTCATCATGGTCAGCTAACAGCCTCCCGGGGAATCTTGGAGTCTCTCTTGTTCCTGGCTCCAAACTCTCCTGCAGACGTGCTATATGCCAATTAGCACTTTCCTCTCCTGGAAGCTCAGTTCCTCTGCTCTGCTCAGCACCAGTCAAGCTTCCCTTGCTTGTGTCTGTGCCTCTGCTCGTGGCAGCCTGGCTTCCTGCTTCTCCTCCCTTTCTCTCATACTCTGGCCTAGGTTTATACTTCCAGGGCTCTAGCTCCAACCCCTCCCTACTCAAGTGACGGCAATCAGCCTGACTTCAGGCACCTGAGTGCTTGGAGCATTCACTGCCTAAGGGGTTCTGTGCCCTGTATCCTCTCCCCTTCCTTCCACTAGGGGGAGCATGAAATGTGGGCCATGTGGAAGTTTTCTGATTCCTGGAGGTGGTTGTGGCTTTCCTACCCTGATTTGGTGAAAGGGGGCCCTTAACTAGGGTGAATTTCATGTCTTTTTGTCCTCCCCCAGACTCCGGATAGGCCTCCTTGCCACAGGCATCCACCTCAGGAGAGCTCCTGGTGCCATGCTCTGGGATGGTAGTGCAAGTCTCCGTTACCGATACCCAAGCATCGGCCAGCTCCATGGATCAGAGTGTCTTAGCCATCGAGCAGAGCTTGGCTGCCAATAGCTTCGGTTCCGATCAAAACATTACTGACAGTACTGCCGTCAATGGTACCAATGCAAATTGCTATGGGATACGTGCCGCTGGGTTCACTGCCACCCATACCTGCCCTCAAGTCCATTCCCGGTTCTGAGGCCTCATCCAAGCAGATCTCCTGTCCCGATACCAACATCAACCGGTATTGGCACCTAGCAGAGCAGGAATTGGAGACTTCTGATGACAAGTCACTCGATATCCAAGGACTGCAAGATCTTAACTGGAACAGCGTATGTCCCCTCCTGAGGACATGTCTTTCCAGGAGTTTATTTGAGACCTAGCTAGGGTCTCTCCATAACAGTAACATCTGAGTAAGAGCCCAGGGCAGAGGAATTGGAGATCGTTCAATACCCAACAGCTCCTAAGAAGGCGGCCACTGCATTCTCCATGATCTCATGCTCTGGATGTGGGAGACTCCCCTCACGATCTCACCACATTCTTGATGCCTCAATACTATGTACCAAGTACTGGAATGTCCCAGCTTCCAAAAGACACAACTTTCCCACCATTCATTGATAGTGGAATTGGCAATGCGTCGAATTAAGAATTCTAAGACACGCTCTTCTAACCCTCTGGGTAGAGAATCGAGAACCCTCGATGCTTTTGGATGTCGATGTTTCCAGGTTTCCATGCTTTCAGCCAGAATAAACTCTTACATACTATATATGGGTATGTTCCTCAAGGAGATTACTAAGGATCTTGAGGCCTTCTCCCCCTCCTTCCGAATAATAAGAAAGGTGACATACCCAGAATGTCTGGAAGTTTGTTAACAGAGCAACCTTCAATGCATTTGAGTGCGCTAGCAGAGCCAGGGCAATCTGCATTTGTGCACGTAGGATTGCATGACTGTAAGCCTCATATCTAGAGCAGTGGGTTCAAGATAAACTGAGCAATATACCCTGCACAGGCGAGAACCTTTTTGGCAAAGACTGGCAGGATAAGGCCAGAGCTGGAGTCAGAGACTACCACTCTAAATAGACTGTCTAGAGCTACAGCCAACCCTGCTAAGAAAACGACAGCTACATAGAAAACCTTCTTTAATGAGGAAAATAAGTAAGTTTTACTCTTCTTATACTCTTGCTTCTCATTACCAGACTCACGGTCCTCAAAAGAGGCAACAGCCTCCCAAACAACAGAAGTCACAGGTACCTAAGACTCAACCAGCTCCGCAGGCATAGTCTGCGCCTGGTTTTTGACTTTTTCCTAGAGAACATATATATAGTAGCATAGTATATGACGGCAGATAAAGACCAGTATGGTCCATCTAGTCTGCCCAGCAAGGCAGCAAGAGAAGGTGCACCTGCTGCTCCGTACAGGTCACCCCTCCCCATGCCTTTGTTTAGGGATATACCCACTGATCCGTGTAGGTCACCCCCTATTTGTTGAGATATAAGAGATTGTTATGTTTATTTTGATTTTATCCTGTTGCTATAAAGGGATCCACTGTGTCTGTCCCATGCCATTTTGAATTCTGTCACATTATTTGCCCCCACCACGTCTTTTGGGAGGGCATTCCAAGCATCCACCACCCTTTCAGTGAAAAAGTATTTTCTGACATTGCCTTTCAGTTTACCTCCTGCAACTTCATGTTATGCCCTCTAGTTTTACAGCTTCCCTATCTTTGGAAGAGGTTTGTTTGTTCATTAATACTCTAAGTATTTAAAGGTCTGAATCATATTTTTCTTGTCCCTCCTCTCCTCCAGAGTGTACATATTTAGGTCTTCAAGTCTTTTCTCATAAGGCTTCTGATGCAGGCTCAGTTTTGGTCGCCTTCCTCTGAACAGTTTCCAGTCTTTTTATATCCTTTGCAAGATATGGTCTCCAAAACTGAACACAATATTCCAAGTGAGGCCTCACCAGCGACTTGTACAGTGGCATTAGTACCCCTTCCTTTCTGCTGGTAATTCCTCTTTGTATGCAACCCAGCATCCTACTGGCTTTGCCACCATCTTGTCACACTGTTTCGCCACCTTGGATCCTCAGAAATAATCACTCCAAGGACCTTCTCCTGGTCCATGCACACCAACCTCTCATCCCCCATCGCATACAATTCCCTTAAATTTCTGCTTCCCATATGCATGATACTGCACTTCTTCACATTAAATCTTAACTGCCAAGCATTAGACTATTCTTCCAGCTTTTGAAGATTTTTCCTCGTGTTATCCACTCCCTCAGGGGAGTCCACTGTGTTGCAAATTTTTGTGTCATCTGCAAAGAGACAGACTTTTCCATTCAGTCATTCAGCAATATTACTCACAAATACATTGAACAGTACCGATCCCAGGACCGAACTCTGGGGCACACCTTTCATTCGAGTGAGTTCCGTTTGCCATCACCTTCTGTCATCTGTCAATCAACCAATTTCAGATTCAGTTCACCACCTTGGGACCCATCCCCAAATTGTTGAGTTTATTGATAAGTCTCCTATGAGAAACAGTATCAGAGGCTTTGCTGAAATCTCGGTAGAACACATCCATCGCATGCCGTTGATCTAGTTCTCTGATCACCCACTCAAAGAACTCATCAATCAGATTTGTTTGGCAAGATCGTCCTTGGTAAAACCATGTTGCCTCGGATCACACAACCTGCTAGTTTCGAGAAAGTCAACTATTCGCTCTTTCAGGAACACCTCAATTACTTTTCCCGCAACCAAAGTAAGGCTTACTGGCCTGTAGTTTGTCACTTCTTCCCTATTACCACTTTTGTAAAGAGGTATCACATTAGCCCTTCTCCATTCCTGTGGAACGTCTCCTGTCTCCAAGAATCTATTAAAAACATCCTAAAACAGCCATGCAAGAACCTCTCTGAGCTCTTTTAGTATCCCATCCGGTCTTATGGCCATGTCCACTTTCCATTTTGCAAGCTGTTCTAACACATTATCTTCTGTGAATGGTGTGATGTCTATTCCATTTTCATTTGTATATTTGTCAATCACAGTTGGTCCTTCTCCAGGATTCTCTTTAGTAAAAACATAGCAGAAGTATTTGTTTAGCATTTTTGCTTTTCCAATGTCACTCTCCACAAATCTGTTCCCGGCACTTTTTAGTCCTGCAATTGCACCTCTGATTTTCCTCATCTCCCGAATATACCTGAAAACGTTGTTGCCACACTTCGCATCTTTAGCCATCTTTTCTTCTGCCTTTCATTTTGCTATCTTTATCTCTCTTTTTGTCTCTTTTAGTTTGATCCTGTATTCTTTTCTGTGTTGCTCTGTTTGTGAAAGCTGTGTTTTTTGCCTTTACTTCTTTGGAGAACCAAATAGGCTTCCTTTTCCTCTTGTTTTTATTTATTTTCCTTACATATGTATCTATTGCCACTTTTATTGCCACAATGACGCCTAAATCTTTTTCCTGGGTGGTAGTTCCTAATGTGGAGCCTTGCATCGTGTAACCATAGTTTGGGTTGTCCTTCCCTAGGTGCATAACTTTGCACTTGTCCACATTAAATTTCATCTGCCATTTCGATGTCCAGTCTTCCAATTTATCAAGATCCTCTTGCAAATTTCCACAATACTCATGGGTTTTAACAACTTTAAATAGTTTTGTGTCATCTGCAAATTTGATAACCTCACTAGTTATTCCCTTTCCCAGATCATTTATGAATATGTCAAAAAGCAGTGGACCCAGCACAGATTCACCTTTCTTCATTGGGAAAATTGTCCATTTAGCCCTACCCTCTGCTTTCTTTTAACCAGTTCCTGATCCACAATAGTACACTGCCTCCTATCCCATGACTCTTTAGTTTTGCCAAAAGTCTCTGATGAGGGACTTTGTCAAAGGCTTTCTGAAAGTCCAAATACAATATATCAACTGACTTTGTCTACCTGTTTATTCACACCTTCAAAAAAACATAACAGATTAGTAAGACAAGATCTTCCTTGTCTAAACAATCTGTTATTTTGTCTGTCTCCCATCAGGTCATGACTATCTACATGCAGAGTAATTTTGTTCTTTATGATGGTTTCTACCATTTCTCCTGGTACTGACATCAGACTCACCGGTCTGTAGTTTCCCGGATCACCCCTGGAGCCCTTTTTATAAATTGGCTTTACATTGGCGATCCTCCAATCTTCAGGTATTAGAGATGATTTTAATGATAGTTCACAGATTACTAATAGCAGGTCTGCAATCTCATATTTCAATTCTTTCAACCCCCCTTGGACATATACCATCCGGTCCAGGTGATTTGCTACTCTTCAGTTTATCAAATAGCTGTAATACATCTTCCCAGTGTAGCGATATTTCTTTAAATTCTTCTGCAGTATCACTTTTAAATACCACTTCAGTCATAGGTAACATCCCTACATCTTCCTCAGTAAAGACCGAAGCAAAGAATTCATTCAGTATCTCCGCTATAGCCTTGTCCCCTCTTACTGCCCCTTTTACCCCTCTATCATCTAATGGACCAACTGACACTCTCTCGCAGGTTTTTTGCTACGAATGTACTTGAAAAAGACTTTATTATGCGTTTTTGTTTCCACAGCAAATTTCTTCTCGAATTCTCTCTTTGTCTGTCTTATCAATGCCTTGCATTTAACTTGCCAGTGCTTGTGCTGTTTCCTCATTTGGCTCTTTTTTTCCATTTCCTGAAAGATGCTTTTTTGGCAACAACAGCCTTTCTGACCTCACCTTTAAACCATGCTGGCAGTTTTTTGGACTTCCTTCCACTTTTCTTAAAGCATGAAATACAGCTGGTCTGGGCTTCCAAGATAGTATTTTTAAACAACACCCAAGCTTGATGTAAGTCTTTGACGTTTGCAACTGCTCCTTTTAGTTTTTTCTTAACTATTTTCCCCATTTTATCATAGTCTCCCTTTCGAAAGTTAAAAGGTAGTACTGTAGATTTCCTTACCATTCCTCATTAAATCAAACGCGATCATGCTATGATCACTATTGCCAAGTGGCCCCAACACCCTTATCTCCTGCACCAGATCTGGTGTTCCACTAAGGACTAGGTCCAATATGGCTTCCCCTCTGGTCATTTCATGAACCAACTGCTCCAAGAAGCAGTCATTTATTTAATCTAGGAACTTTATCTCCCTAGCATGTCCTGCCATGACACTGACCCAGTCAATACCAGGGTAATTGAAATCACCCATTATTATTACTGTGCTGTAACCTTTGTTAGCTTTCTTGATTTCTTTAAGCATTTCATCATCCATTTGTTCATTCTGGCCAGGCGATCAATGGTACACCACCATCGCCTTCCCCTTTTTACATGGAATTTCAATCCATAGAGATTCTACAGCAAATTTTGTTTTCCTAAAAACTTGAATCCTTTCTGATTGAATGCCCTCTCTAACATAGAGCGCAACCCCTTATCCAATTTGATCAGCTCTATCATTACAATATAGTTTGTACCCAGGTATCACAGTGTTCCACTGGTTGTCCTCCTTCCACCATGTCTCTGAGATTCCAATCATATCTAACCTCTCATTTAGCGCTATATATTCTAACTCTCCCATCTTAGTTTTTAGACTTCTAGCATTTGCATGCAAGCATTTTAGAGACTGTAATTTGTTCATATTAATCTGGCTATTTGTAGACATGGGTAATTTGGAATCTTTAAGCTCTGTCTGCTCCATACTCAAGCACATTTGGGCTACTTTACTCTTTTTTGGAACCTCTCTGTTTTTGGTAGTATCCTTCAAGGATACATTGTTCTGAACCACGCGCTCTTGGGCGACTGTCTGCTTTCCCCTATTATCTAGTTTAAAAGCTGCTCTATCTCCTTTTTAAAGGTTAATGCCAGCAGCCTGGTTCCATCTCGGTTAAGGTGAAGCCCATCTCTTTGGAAGAGCCCGTCCTTTCCCCAGAATGTTCCCCTGTTCCTAACAAATCCACAACCCTCATCCTTGCAACATTGTCTCATCCACACATTGAGACTCCGGAGCTCTGCCTGCCTTTTGGGTCCTGTGCGTGGAACGGGAAGCATTTCGGAGAAAACTACCCTGGAAGTTCTGGATTTCAACTTCCTACCTAAAAGCCTAAATTTAGCCTCCAGAACCTCCCTACCACATTTTCCTATGTCATTGGTACCGACATGTACCAAGACAGCAGACTCCTCCCCAGCACTATCTAAGACCTTGTCTAGGTGGCACATGAGGTCTGCTACCTTCACACCAGGCAGGCATGCCACCAAGCGATCTTCACGTCCACCAGCCACCCAGCTATCTACATGCCTATTGATTGAATCACCAACTATAAGGGCTGTCTTAACCATTCCCTCATGAGCACTTTTCCCTGGAGAAACATCCTCAGTGCGAGAGGGTTTTACATCATCTGGAGGACTGGTCCTAGCTATAGGATTACTTCCTGCCACACCAGGGTGATGCTCTCCTGTCACGTGACCTCTTTCCTCCAAGGCAGCAGGGATGCTGCCAGACTGAAGGTGTGACTTCAGGACTATATCCCTTTAGGTTTCGTCTATGTACATCTCTGTCTTCCTTATGTCTTCCAAGTCTACAACTCTTGCCTCTAGAGATTGGACTCGTTCCCTGAGAGCAAAGAGCTCCTTGAACCTTGTGCACACGTAAGACCCTTCACCAACTGGGAGAAAATCATACATGTGACACTCAGTGCAAAAGACTGGAAAGCCCCCATCTTGCTGCTGGACTGCTGTCTGCATCTTGGTTTTAATGTTGTGTTTAGATATTTAAGTTCTTTACATACTAAGGGTTGCTGGGGATACTTATACTAATAAAACTATACCTAATACGATTAATTAAATTTCAGGTGAACAAAGTATATTAATCTCAGGTTCTTAATCTATGCTGATGAGAATGAACAGCTGCACCTGAGAGTGAATATGGCACCTCCTTTCCTTTAAGAGGCTTAAGCACCTATAAAGCTACGATTATCCCAGGGTGGGTGGGTGATAGGAAGGGAGGGAGGGAAAAAGACTTATTAAAAGCTGGCTGCTACACAGTACCCTCTTCCTGTGCTTCTAAGGTAATCTGTGACCAATCTTCAGATTGAGTCCCACAGCCGTTGCTTGGATAGAGGTAGTCTTGGGTTCTAAATTTAACCAGAAAGCTCTCCTCTGTGTTTTAAATGTAAGTAAACTAGGCCCTGACTGACTATTGAATTTAAACTGGAAGCTCTTTGCTGCATTCTAAAGTTAACCAGAAAGCTCTCTTCTATGTTTTAAATTTAAATTTAAGCTCTTTGCTGCTACTAGCCCCTGCTTGATTTATCAAATACACTGGGTTCACAAATTAATCAGTTTTAATCTAAAGAATTCCTTTTTCACCAAGATTTAGAAAAAATCCCAGAAGTAATACTTACAATTGCAGATCTCTCTCCAGAAGTAGCAGTCCCTTTTTCTAGTCCTTCAGGTTCCTTGGGGAAGTCCTAGTTCACGTGCGGTCCTTAAGATCTCAGGGGACTGGACAGTTAAGGTATCCAGCATCTCCTGCTGGGTAGGAGGCCTCATATTCTGAACCATTGGGCCTCTATTTTAGGCCCTCTCCTTTGGAATAGGCTTCCCCCTGAACTCCATGTAACCCAAGATTTTCTGAATTTTAGAAAGAAGGTTAAAGCCTTCAACTTTAGTAAGGCCTTTAGTTAACTTCAGTTCTATTATGTCTGTTCTGTTTTGCTCTGTACTGTTCCTTTTTTATTTTTAATGTTATTTATTTATTTTCTATATCACGCTCTTTAGAATCAGTGCGGTTTACATGTATACTAACCGGTACTTTCTATTCCTTTGTCCCCGAAGGGCTCACAATCTAAGGGGTATGTTTACTAAACACCGCACAATTGCGCACCGCACAATAGCGCACGGCAATGATGCACTTAAGTGCTCTTAAGTGCCCCGCACACTTGCGCGTCACACTAACGGGCCCACGCACACTTGCGCGCCGCACTAACGGGCACGCACAAGTACGCGGCCCGCAAATGTCCGATAGAGGCGTGGAAAGGGCGGAGGAAGGCTCCCGAGGGGCGGAGAGACGGGGTTAATGGGCGGGGAAGGGGAGGGGAGAGGCTCCCCGCACATCAGCGGGGCCGAATTTACAAGCAAAAACTACCGCGAGTGAAACACTCGCAGTAGAGTGCATTTAAAGGGAAGAGAAACCATTTACGTCAGCAATGTACAGGAAAACCTGGGAAACCTGCAAAACGTGAGCAGTGTGATACATGTGCACAGAACAAAAGTGCAAATAAAAATAGAAAATGACCACAACAAAATTACTAAAAAGCGTAAGTCAGCTGGGCAACAGTGATATTAATGGGCAACAACACAAAACACTCCCAGGAAAGCCCCCAAAAAAAGAAATGATTTTTGGAAGGGTCTACGGAGCGGAGACCCTTCCAAAAATCATTTCCTTTTTTGGGAGCTTTCCTGGGAGTGTTTTTTATGGTTGCCCATTAATATCACTGTTGCCCAGCTTGGTTATCTTTTTTCCCCCTTTTTTTGCGGTCATTTGCGGGGTGTATTTGCACGTTTGCCTCCAGACAAGGTGAATGAGCCCACAGTAAAAATGTGCAGAGCAGGGTTTAGGATTCTGCCGGCCAGGTTTCCCATCCCCAGGGACTGCACTGTCTCTGTGGCCACAGTGTGGTGCAGCAGACAGAGCCAGTACCACTAGGACCAGAGGGTCACAGGTTCAAATCTCAGCTGGGGCTCCTGCCAACCCAGTCCCCATATTTTACCCACCACTAAACAGAGATAGTAAAGACACTCCGTTATTGCAGAGAACATAAGCATGGTTCCAACACCTGTATTTTACCTAACACCGCACACACACCATAACAATGGGCATTACCGACAGCCGAGTCCCCCAAATGCAGTCCTGGAGTGCCACAACTCAATCAGGTCACATGCTTTTCCAAGATGTTGGCAGAAGGGTACAGGTGGTGGCGGGGGCAGTGGCTGCTAGCCACAGCAGACAGTGGCCTAGCCATGTGCAGGCTGGCACCGTCCACTGCAACAGACAGGCCCTGTCGGATGTACAGTCATGGACTTCCCAGGGAATTCAGCCAATCTGTGGCTACACGGTGGTGCAGTGCACACAGACAGTGTGTGCAAGAACAGAAGGTCACAGGTTCAAAGCCCAGCTGGGGCTACTGCCAATCCTGTCCACATATTTTTCCCACAACTAAACAGTGATAGTAAGGACACACCCTTTGTGCCGAGGACATATGCATTGGTAATACGCCTATCTTTTACCCCACCGAGCACAGACACCATGAACAGGGGCAGTACCTAGAGCAGAGTCTCCCAAATGCAGTCCTGGAGGGCCACACACCATTCAGGTTCCCTGCTGCCTCTAATACAAATGCCTGTGCTGCATATGGAGGGAGGAGTAGCCTAGTGGTTGGGGCAAGGTACTTCAGGCCAGAAGGTCGGGGGTTCAAATCCCACTAGAGGACAGCAACCTTGGGCCGGAAGGACTGGGGTTTCTAGTCCCACAGATGCTCCTTGTGGTCTTGGGCAAGCCACTTAACCCTCCATTGCCCATGTTCCCTGTAAGTATTAGTGTGTGTGTCTCATATCCCCGCGTGTTAAATGTATCCCCCACTTGTGTTGTGACCGCTTTGATTGAAGGATAAGGCGGTATACAAAAACTGTCTAAATAAATAAAATAAATAAATAGCTATGCACCACCCCCATGGCATATAGATGTAGCTCATGCATATTCATGAGGGACAGCATGAAAACCCGAACAGTGTTTGGCACACCAGGACTGGAGTTGGGAACCTCTGCCGTAAAGCAGCAGCCAACAGGGGCAAACACACCCACACCCACACCCACAGGCCCCATTGGCCAATGCCTCCTGGAGAGGCAGGACATTCGGCCCTGCGTGCATCTCCCAATACTAGCACCTGCATACCTTAGCAATGCCACCCTACACCTGGGTATACAGTACACAGCTCTCAAACGTTTGCTATGAGTACTGGCAGATAGACATTCCTCTGTTAAGCACAGTTTGCTCTTTGAGCTCCAACATACCAATCTGTCTGATGTCTGCGGTACGTGCTTCAGGTCTGGTCTCTGACAGTGTTTACCACCCTGGGGAGTGACCCCCAACAGTACTGCGTAGCATATCCATGCCTGTACTGTGCCCAGGACTGGTGTGGTGGGCAAGGCTGATAAGCCCCTCTATAGTAGCACAATGCTGGCATATGTGTGGGAGTGTGTGTCTGTCTATACAGTGTGTGTTGGCTGCAAGCACCTTCCACAGCCCACACTGCCAGCACTGTTGCCAGTATTGGCCTGCCAATGTGCATAATGAGCAGCAAGGTACCATGGGTGTAGCTCAGACAGGGTGGGCTGGCCAGGATGCATCTGCACAGGGCATAGGGCACTGGCAGGGACATTGTAGTGGCCGGCCACCACCTACACAGACAGGGTGACCTCTGTATGTGCTGCTGGGGTTTCACTCCACCCTGACTGTGCAATGACGACAGCATGGCTAGGCACCCCCATAGTGCTAGATAGTATTTCTCTCATGTGATATTTATGGGTTTCCTTTTGGGGCCCAGTCACTGACTTATCTGCTTGTGTGCGCTGCCATCCCAGTTCTGGGTGCATGCATTTCCACCAGGACTAACTAGCAGACTGTTCTCAGCTGGTATGTGTCCTGATGGAGCACCTTGCATGGTGCAGCAGCTGAAGGCTTGCTGCAGGAGAATATCTGATAGTGGTGGGGTGCAGCTTAGCATATCCAGGCCTAATGTCTGTCTGATATTGTGTTATGGATGTGTATAGAGCTGCTTTGGATGCCCTGTAGGGTGTCTGTTCCCCAGCAGGACTGGGGTTGATGGTCCACTCTACTGCCACCATTGCAGGGAGGTAGAATGTGGATCTGTTGATATGAGACCCTGTTTTTCATCTGCAGCCGAGGGGGGGGGGGATGGTGGTACATAGCCCACCTAGGGGTCCATAAGGGGTTTTCCTGACTGAGACAGACAGAGATACCCAAGGTGTTTGTGCAGAAACTACCTATCTCACAGATTAATACTGCTTTGGAGCTCCGGCATGGCCTCTTTCAGCCATGGAAGGTGTTGTGGACCTGGTCCTGGGCGCCTCATCGCACCCTCAGGGTGAGCACAGTACCCGCACAATGTGACGGTGTGTAGCTACTCTGTGCCAGTAAAACACCCGGTCAGTACCCCCTACCAGGCCGAAGTGCTGTGTGGGTGCACACGGACACTTCCCCCTACCAGGCCAGGGAGCTGTTGGGGTGCATTCCCCATCTTGTGTTCATCTGTGGACAGCTGATTTGCATGTGCAGTGCATCATGGGTGGCATGTGCAGTGCATCATGGGTGGCCTAACCCTATCCTGGTTACCACAGCAGACTGTCTGTGTGGTGATGTGAAGGCTCTCTGCAGCCAGCCAGGGGCTTGCTGGCAGCTATAGAGCTGTAGCCCAATGGTTACTTCACTGCCTGTGAAGCCAGAGGTCATGGGTTCAAACCCACAGTGGGGTTATTTGATAGAGTTGTCCAAAGCATTTTTTAAATTTAATGTACATATGTTGATGCCAGCAATAACACCCTCAGCGTACTGTACCCATAAGGTGCCTCTGAGGGTGCTTTATAGGGCGCCCTATAGGGCACCTTATGGTTGCCATCCATATAAGGTGCACTATACATTATCCTGTGACGCAACATATATGGTGCCCTATAGGGGACATTCTAGGGTGCCTGGGCGGACAGTGAACTTTAACATGTGCCTTATGGGCCGCCTTATGTTAACACACTTTGTGAGTGCGTTTGCTAGTAGTGATAACTGAAATAAAAATAAATTGCCCCCTACAGCACTCATCCCCATAATACATACTGCCTCAGTGAGCCTTCTTCATTGGGCACTGTGGGGGATTGAACCCCTGATCCCTGCACCATTGGTCAGTGTCTTAACCATTGTGCTGTGGCTCTGTTCCTGTGCTTGGACATCGGCGCACCACCTTATGCCGCCCAAACTTAACAGTGCACCACCTTATGCCACCCGAGATTAACAGTGCACCGCCTTATGCCGCCCAAGATTAACAGTGCACCGCCTTATGCCGCCCAACAGTGCGCCGCCTTATGCCGCCCAAAATTAACAGTGCACCGCCTTATGCCGCCCAAAATTAATATGCCTCCTAAAGCACTTTTACCCATTAAAGTTAATGCCTCAGCCAGCCTTTTTGGTTTCGAACAATGTGGGATAGAACCCATGGCCCCTGTACCAGCAGTCAGTGTCTTAACCATTGTACTATGGCTCTGTTCCTTTGTGTGTGCACATCAGGGCGCCACTTAGCCTTCCCACGCACTATTGTGCACGGCGACAGTGCTTTGGAGGTACATCTGCTAGCACCAGTACGTAAAATAAAATGCCTCAGAATGCATTCTTGCCCATAAAAGGTACTGCCTCAGCCAGCCTTCTTCATTGGGCACAGTGGGGGATTGAACCCATGGCCCCTGCAACAGCAGTCAGTGTCTTAACCATTGCACTATGGCTCTGCTCCTTTGTGTGTGCACATCAGGGCGCCACTTAGCCTTCCCACGCACTATTGTGCACGGCGCACAATAGCGCGCCACGCACATGTGCGATCGCTTACTCCCGTTTTTTTTCTTTTTTCTGCCTGAACCGCCCACTCCTTATATGGCACAGGCACACTAACGGGGCCCGCACAATTCCGGGATCTTAGTAAACATACCCCTAAGTGTACCTGAGGCAATGGAGGGTTAAGTGGCTTGCCCAAGGCCACAAGAAGTGGCCATGGGACTAGAGACCCCAGTACCTCCGGCCTGAGGTTGCTTGTCCTCATGCGGGAATTGAACCCCCGACCCTCCAGCCTGAGGTAACCTGTCCCAACCACTGAGCCACTCCTCCCTCCTAAAAATAATGTTATGATTATTTTTATTATTAGTATCATTATTATTAGTAGTAGTATTTTTATTGTAAACCATGGAGGTCTTATAGGATATGCGGTACATGTTCTTGTGTTCTAAGTGCTGTCAAGTTGGTGTCGACTCATGACGACCCTCTGGATAGTTGGCCTAAACTGTGTTGTATCTTCAGTGAGGCGGCTCATTGTTGATAGAGTGGCATCCATGGCTGCCGTTATTGTATTAATCCATCTCATTAAATAAATAAATATTGGTTGTGCCAGGAAGAAGGTGGAATGGCTGGTATTATTTGGAGCCAGGGGTGCTGATCTTATGCTGTCAGTTGGGAACAGGAGGGGATATCTGTGCTGGGTAGTGTAAGTGCTGGCAACAATAGTGTAGGTTGCAAAATTGGTATGTACATGTGTAATTGCTGGCTTTTAAAGCACTGTGGGATCATGCTTTTTTTGTGGAAGTCCATAATTTTAAAATTGTTGTTGCCCCTCTATGTGCCCAGGGGAACCAAGCATGTCCTGAGCTGGATGTCTCAATTCCACTATCCATATCTTGTCTAAAATGGGCCTTCACATAAACCATTTCACCATTATCCGCTTGTTTGTTTATGCCTTCAAAGTTATCTAAGAAATTGGTAAGGTAAGGTAAGGTAAGGTAAGGCATGCCTTTGCAGAACCCATGCTGACTCATTCCCATTAAGCTTTGTCTATATGGCACACATTGCATTGAAGATGGTCAGTAAATTTTTTGTTAGTACAGCTTCAATCATTTTATCTAGCACCAGTTTTTTGGATCACCTCTGGAACCCTGTATAAAAATTGACACTACATTGACCACTTTCCAGTCCTCTGTTATCATGGCCATTTTAAATGAGATGTCACAGATAATTAGTAATAGATTCACAATTTCATATTTGGGCTGGTCCTGGCAATTTGTTGCTTTTGAGTTTGAAAATTTGATCTACAACATTGTCTAGACCCTTTAAATGATTCAATCAAATATAGTTGCTTTTGGGGACTTCCGGTATGAGCGCAGCAGAGGTCGGACATGTCTAAGAGAGCTCCATCTCCTGATTCCCCCCACCCCCCCCCCAATACTGAAAGGAAGTGTGAAGAAGGGTGCAATCTCTCTCCAGAAAAGATATAATGCCAAAGACTGTGAGTCTTAAACCCATTAAGACTATTGCCGAAATATATGGGGCTAGGGGCAAACCACGGAAGATTGTGGAGGGAGCGGTGCAAGGCCCGGCCTCCTCAGAGTCATCCACGGCAAGTACAGGAGACAGCAAGGGGGGGTGCAGTAAAGCAGATCTCCTCACCATATTGAGAGAAATAAGGGACTCAAAACCAGAAATTGTTAACAAGGTCTTTGGCAAGATAGAGGAGAAGTTTGTGGCGGTGGGGGTTAAATTGGAGGAGGTCGAAGCCAGAATTAGCTCTATGGAGGATGCACAGGCACAGATAGGGAAGGAGGTCTTGCACCTACAACAACAACTAGGCTGGCTGCAGACAAAAACGGAAGAAATGGAAAATCAGAAGAGAAGGTCAAATGTGCGGATCTTTGGAGTGCTGGAAGGGGAGGAAGGCAGAGACCCCATATCATTTGTTAAAGCTTTATTTGTACAATGTTTCCCGGACTGTCCTTCAGTGGAGGCCTATGAGATTGAGAGAGCACACCATGAACTCCATCCTTGCCTGGAGAACAATGTGAGGCCGCGGGTCTTTATAGTTAAGCTGCTGCATTTCCAGGACATGGAGCATATCATCCATCTAGCTAGAAGAAATGGGTATGTCACATTCAAGTCATGGAGGGTCTCGGTGTTCCCAGATGTGGCAGCAGAGACCATGAGAAGGTTTACGGACATGGTGAAATTCAAAGGTACCTTGCTCAGAAGGGTATAGAAGTGGCAATTTAGTATCCCGCATGACTAGTATTGATGGAGAATGGCGTGAGAAGATTTTTTTACAGCATGGAGGCACTAGAGAAACATCTGAAGACTAGAGCAGTGCATCGAGGAAATACCCACGTGGCAGCCATGAACAGTGGAGGAAGCACTACTACCCAGGCAGAGGCGGCTGAGCGGGAGGAGCAGGAGATGGAGCATGATGCACCAGCTGCATCTACGGAGGAATGGAGAGCAGACCAAGCTACAGAATCACAGGAACTGGGAACTCAGGGAGAGGGATGAGCTGAAAGTAATACAGATCTGTGGCTTGAGCAAGAATGGACTATGGGCCGGTCCTCAAAGGGTAGATCTCCTAAGTATCGAGATGCCCCTGGCATTGCCCTTGAGGAATTTTCACCGGTAAAACTGCCCTGGTGGGAGGCTTTGGCTTCCAAAGCACTAACAGGGCTCCAGGATGTTCTCGAGGCCTCAAGAACTACTGGCGCCGTGCTCTGGGGTTCCGGCCGCTTCTACCAGTACCGACACCCAAGCATCGGCAGCGTCGACAGACCAGAGATTCCTTGCTATCGAACGCAGTCTAGCGGCTTTTCTCACGGCTTCGGTACCATTGAAACCGCTTCAGACACCTCAACTGATACCAGTACCAACACCGGTACCGGTACCGACTGCATCGACATCGGCGGGTATACCACCCATACCGAGTCATGGGTCTGTCTCCGGCATCGCCACATCGGTACCGGAACAACCCAATACCAACTTCGATCAATACCGGTACCGTGCTTTGCACAATCACCGGGATCGGAGATATTTTGAATCCTCTGATGAGTCTGAAGACTCCGAAGACTCTGCCGATACAAGAGTACTTTTCCCCGAGGATTCCTCTTCTCCTCAGCGCAGAATGTCTCCGCCAGAGGATATGTCCTTTCAGGACTTTATCCGTGATGTGGCCCGAGGTCTTTCCATCACAGTAGCTCCTGAAAAAGAGCCTAGGGCAAAGGAGTTGGAAATTCTCCAGTACCTTAAGGCTCCCAAAGAGGCAGGTACTCTGCCTATTCATGAGATCTTACATGATCTTATGCTAAGGATGTGGGAAACACCTTTAACCACATCTCCTCATTCTCGAAGACTCGATACCATGTATCGAGTTCCACCTTGTCCTGGTTTTCAAAAAACTCAATTGCCACACCATTCAATGGTGGTGGAATCAGCCATGAGAAGGATGAAAAGTGCAAAGAGACATGCATCCAATCCTCCAGGTCGTGAATGTAGGACTCTCGATGCCTTTGGGCGTCGATGCTTCCAAGCTTCCATGCTCTCAGCTAGGATCATTTCCTATGTCTTGTATATTTATTTATTTATTTATTTTATTTATTTAACTCTATTTATATACCGCTTTTCACCGGGTCAAAGCGGTGTAACATATAACAGGGGGGGGGGGGGTCAATCTTTTATAGGGTGTGGCCATCACCAGGGAGCAACATTCATGATTTGGGGTGGACAAAGACATGTACAATTCTGCAGTATCTAATGGGAATGTTCCTTAAAGAGGTCACAGGAGACTTGGAGCTTATGAGCCCCCTCCTTCCTGATGACAAAAGGCAAGACTATCTTACTCTTGTCAAACATGCTCAGGATGTTTCCAAGTTTGTAAATCGTGCAACCTTTGACTGTTTTGAGTGCATAAGCAGAACTTCTGCTATTGTCATTGGTGCACGTTGGATTGCCTGGCTTCAGGCATCTGACTTAGAAATTTGGGTACAGGATAAACTAGGAAACATTCCTTGCACAGGAAAAAATCTCTTTGGCAAGAATTGGCAGGAGAAGGCTAATGAGATAGATGCTGACAATATCACCTTGGATAGATTGTCCAAATCTACAGCTGATCCTGCAAGGAAAAGATCCTCTAAGAAACCATTTTTCAATAAGAAAAATAAGTTTTATCCTTCCTATACCCAACAGGGACACCGTCCAGGTCAGACTGCCCAAAAGGGACAACAGCAACAACCTCGACAACAAAAGAAGCCAAAAGCTGCAAAATTTCAGCCAGCTCAGCAGGCTCAGCCTCCTCAGGGGCTTTGACTCCTTTCTAGAGAACTTTGCTTTCCTGCCCCTGAACGGTCCAGAACCCTCGATCATCCCAGGCAGGTTATGTCATTTTGCCCACAGATGGTACCAAATAACAGCAGAAAATTGGACTCGGTCCATTGTACGAGAGGGGTATAAGCTTCATTATCTCCAGGAACAAGCAGGAATGTAGTCATCACATATGGGTATCGTCGGTACCGACGGAGCCTGTGCGAGAACGCTCCCCAGCGTCCAATTAGAAAGCTTTTGAAAGCATCCCACAGCGCCTGCGTGCTGCCTTCCCACCTTTCCCAACTGCCTGTCTCCAGTTCTTCTTTTTCCGCGGAGCCAGCAGGTCGTGTTCCTGTCACCGCAGAAGAATTCTTTTTTTATTTCTTTCTTTTTTGTGGTCACGTCTGCCTTCCTCGACGCTTTACCAGAACCGCCGTTTTTTTTTCTTATTATTTCTGTCTTAAAAATATATATATATTATCTTTTTTCTTTTTCTTCAGGTGCACGTGCCTTTTTTGGGCCTTAGGCCCAAAAACCTTTCCTTACCATGGAGAAACCTGCCTCAGGTTTCAAAAAGTGCACCAAGTGTGGCGGTACCATTTCCGTCACCGACACCCATGAATGGTGTCTAAAATGTTTAGTTCCTGACCACTCCATCACGGATTGTATGTCCTGCGCCATGATGTCTAAAAGAGGTCGGCAGAACCGAGCTGCTAAGCTCAGTTCCCTGTTTTCCTCTGATGCAGCTTCGGTGGCATCGACGTCTTCCAGGACTGCTTCTTCCTCCCGTGGATCTCAGGTAACTAAACATAAGTCCAGCCGGTCCTCAAAGGGTAGATCTCCTTTTAAGCATCGAGATGCCTCTGGCTTTGCCCTCGAGGATTCTGCACCGGCAAAATTACCCTGGCGGGAGGCTTCGGCTTCCAAAGCATTATTGGGGTTTCAGGATGTTCTCGAGGCCTTGACCTCGGCAGAACTACTGGTGCCATGCTCTGGGATACTGGCAGTCTCCTCCAGTACCAACATCCAGGCATTGGCAACGTCGATAGACCAGAGAGTTCTGGCTATAGAGCGCAGTCTGGCGGCTTTCCTTGCGGCATCGATGCCCCAGAACTGCGACAGACAATTCCACCGGTACCGGCCCCGGCATCGGCATCGGCATCGGTATCGGTACCGATAGCATCGGCATCGGTGTCTGCTTTGCTGGTACCCAGTCATCCGATGACCTCTGATTACTTAGTGCAAAAAGTGAACACTCCAAACCTGATGTTATTATCCACCTAGGCACAAACGACCTGGCTAGGAACAGTGCCTCTACAGCCCAAACGGACTTCCAATCTCTGGGGGAGAAACTCAAGCACGTTGTTAACACTGTTGCATTCTCAGAGGTTCTACCTGTTCTTGGTAAGGGGACAAAAAGACTGCATCGCATTAACATCTTTAATACATGGCTCCAGACCTGGTGCAGAGAAGAAGGATTCGGATTTATTGGCAACTGGGACAACAGATGGACCAACAAGAGACTATACTGTGCTGATGGACTACATCTCTCTTCCATAGGGAAAAGAATCCTAAGTGAAAAATCCAGGCAGTATGTGGACATGCATTTAAACTAGGAAAAGGGGGTGACGGATGTGGAAAGTCAATATCTGCCTGCCACCCCCAACAAAAGCAGAACAACATCAGAAACAGCCACACTTTTAAACCACACATCAAAAACATGTGGGAGGAAGTGGGCAGAACAAAATCAATGCAAAATACACACAAGCCAGGTAAATGCTGGAAAGCAATGAGCACAAATGCTCGAAGCTTAGCCAACAAAATTCCAGACCTGGAAGCCCTAATAGTGGAAACGGACTTGGACATTGTGGCCATTACAGAAACATGGTTTAATGAATCACATGATTGGGATATAGCCATAGCTGGCTATAATATATTCAGAAGGGACCGAGAAAATGGAAAAGGAGGAGGAGTAGCCTTGTATGTCAAAAGCAATATTAAAGCTACTGAAATGCAGGGGATATGGGGAAAAGAAGAAGCGCTCTGGATTGCGTTGGAGAGAGGAGATGGCACCGTCATCCATATTGCTGTAGTCTATAGACCTCCGACTCAAAGAGAGAGACAATGAACTGATTATAGATATTGCCAAGATAGCATCAAAGGGGGAAGCAATCATATTGGGTGACTTTAATCTATCTGATGTGGATTGGATTACTCCTTCTGCACATCTGGAAAGAAGCAAAAAAATTGTGGATGCTCTCCAAGATGCATTATTTAGACAAATGGTGATGGAACCAACCAGGGAAAGCTCAACGCTGGATGTAGTGCTCACCAACGGTGATAGTGTGTTGAATGTCTGCGTGAGTGCCCCTGTGAGCAACAGCGACCATCACACGGTGTGGTTTGAAATAAAAGCCATGGTACAGGCCAATCATAGCAAGCTCAGTCCTAAACTTCAAATACACTGACTTCAATAAAATGGCAGAGTACGTAAAGGAGGAGATGACGGGGTGGGAAGAGATAAAGGAAGTGGAATTGCAATGGGCTAAACTAAAGGAGGCAATAAAAGGGGCAACAGATAAATATGTAAGAAAAGTAAATAAAAGCAAGAGGAGAAGGAAACCTATTTGGTTTTCCAAAGAGGTGGCTGCACATATAAAGGCAAAAACCACAACTTTTGCAAAATTCAAAAGCTTGTAGACGGAAGAACACAGAAATGAATACTGGATCCAACTCAAAGAGTCTAAAAGAGTAATAAGGATAGCAAAATCAAAGGCAGAGGAAAAGATGGCTAAAGATGTTAAGGGTGGCAACAAAGATTTCTTCAGGTATATTCAGGAAAGGAAAAAGATCAGAGTTGGAAATGCAGGACTCAGAAGTGCTGGGAAAGGACTCGTGGAAAGTGACACTGAAAAAGCGAAATTGCTAAACAATTACTTCTGCTCTGTGTTTACTAAAGAAGATCCTGGGGATGGACCAGCTGTGACTCCCAAATATAAAAATGGGAATGAAGTAGATACCACACCATTCACAGAAGAAGAGGTGTTAGAACAACTTGCTAAACTGAAAGTGGACAAAGCCATGGGACCGGATGGGATACATCCCAGGATACTGAAAGAGCTCAGAGAGGTTCTTGCAGGACCGTTAAAGGATGTCTTCAACAGATCCTTGGAAACAGGAGAGGTTCCTCAGGACTGGAGAATGGCTGATGTCGTACCTCTACACAAAAGTGGTGACAGGGAAGAAGTGTCAAACTACAGGCCCCTGAGCCTTACCTCGGTGGCAGGAAAAGTAATGGAGGCGCTCCTGAAAGAGCGAATAGTGAACTTTCTCAAAACCAACAGGTTGCAAGACCCGAGGCAACATGGTTTTACCGAAGGACGATCTTGCCAAACAAATCTGATCGAGTTCTTTGACTGCGTGACCAGGGAACTAGATCAGGGGCATGCGATGGATGTCATCTACCTGGATTTCAGCAAAGCCTTTGATACTGTTCCTCATAGGAGGCTTGTCAACAAATTCAGTAGCTTGGGGATGGAGTAGAAACTGGATTAGAAATTGGTTGACTGACAGACGACAGAAGGTGATTGTACATGGAGCTCACTCGGATGAGAGGAAGGTGATTAGCGGGGTGCCCCAGGGTTCGGTCCTGGGCCCAGCACTGTTCAATGTATTTGTGAGTGATATTGCTGAAGGACTGAATGGAAAAGTCTGTCTTTTTGCAGACGACACAAAAATTTGCAACAGAGTGGACTCCCCCGAGGGAGTGGTTAACATGAAGAAAGATCTACAAAAGCTGGAAGACTGGTCTAATGCTTGGCAACTACGATTTAATGCAAAGAAGTGCAGTGTCATGCACTTGGGTAGCAGAAATCCAAGAGAAATGTATGCGATTGGGGGCGAAAGGTTGGTATGCACAGTTCAGGAGAAAGACCTTGGTGTGATTTATTTATTTAACAGTATTTTTAAACCGCCTTATCTTATTAATCAAGGTGGCATCACAGCAAACAATTGGGTAAAGTGAGTGTGTTAATCATGCAGTGAGGGTGCAATTTAGTTGAGTGTGTGTTGTATCGTGTGCTAGATTGGGGTGAGCTATGTACAAGGTGTGGTGTGTTGCGTGCTAGAATGGTTTGAGCTATGTACAGTGTGGGCTATATACAGTGGTGCTGTAAAACATTATCTGTACAGGCAGCAATATGTGCTGTTTATCTCTGCTGTGATTATGTGATTATGTGATTATCTCTGCTGATCTCAAGGTGGCAAAACAGTGCGACAAGGTGGTGGCAAAAGCCAGGAGGATGTTGGGTTGCATACAAAGAGGGATTACCAGCAGAAAAGAAGAGGTACTTATGCCACTGTATAGGTCACTGGTGAGGCCTCACTTGGAATACTGTGTTCAGTTTTGGAGACCATATCTTGCAAAGGATGTAAAAAGACTGGAGACTGTTCAGAGGAAGGCAACCAAAATGATTTGGAGCCTGCGTGAGAAGCCTTATGAGAAGAGACTTGAAGACCTAAATATGTACACGTTGGAGGAAAGGAGGGACAGGGGAGATATGATTCAGACCTTTAAATACTTAAAGAGAAATGATGAACAAACAAACCTCTTCCAAAGACGGGGAACCTGTAAAACTAGAGGGCATAACATGAAACTGCAAGGGGGTAAATTGAAAGGCAATGTCAGGAAATATTTTTTCACTGAAAGGGTGGTGGATGCTTGGAATGCCCTCCCGATGGAAGTGGTAGGGGCGAACACGGTGACGGAATTCAAAAAGGCATGGGACAAACACAGAGGATCCCTTTACAGAAATAGGATAAAAACAAAATAAACGGTACCATCTAACTTCTGAACCATATAACGTCTCAACAAATAGGGGTGTCCTACATGGAGTGGTGGGTTTACCCCTGAACAAGGATATCGGGAGGGGTGGCCTGCGCGGAGCGACAGGTGCACCTACTCTTGCCATCTTGCTGGGCAGACTGGATGGACCATGCTGGTCTTTATCTGCCGTCAACTACTATGTTACTATGATACCCCGGTACCGGTTATTCCCGGTACCGACTTTGGTCGGTACGGGTATCGAGCTCTTCAAGAGCATCCGGACAGATGGTACTTCGAGTCCTCAGAAGAATCTGAGGATTCTGACAGTTCTGTCGATGCAGCGATGCTTCTCCCAGAGGAGCCCTCCTCCCCTAAACGCAGGATGTCTCCTCCAGAGGATATTTCCTTCCAGGATTTTATCAGGGAGGTGGCTCGGGGCCTGTCCATTACTGTGGCCCCTGAAACAGAGCCAAGGGCCAAGGAGTTGGAAATTCTACAATATCCCAAAACTCCTAAGGAGGCAGCTACCTTGCCCATTCATGAGATTTTATATGATCTCATGTTAAGGATGTGGGAGACACCTCTTACCACCTCTCCTCATTCTCGCAGACTCGATACTATGTATCGAGTTCCTCCTTGTCCTGGGTTCCATAAGACTCAGCTTCCTCACCACTCTATTGTAGTGGAATCAGCTATGAGAAGGATCAAGAGTGCAAAGAGGCATGCCTCTAATCCTCCAGGACGTGAGTGCAGAACCCTGGATGCTTTTGGACGTCGTGTCTTCCAAGCTTCCATGCTTTCTGCCTGAATCAGTTCCTATAGTCTCTACATGGGAATGTTCCTGAAGGAGGTCACAGATGATTTAGAGGCTTTAAGTCCTATCCTTCCTGAGGATAGAAGACAGGATTTTCTCACTTTGGTCAAACATGCCCAGGATGTTTCTAAATTTTCCAACTGTGCAGCCTTTGACTTCTTTGAGTGCATAAGCAGAACCTCGGCTATTGCCATAGGTGCACATAGAATTGCTTGGCTCCAGGCATCTGATCTAGAGCTCTGGGTAAAGACAAATTGGGAAATATCCCTTGTACTGGTGAGAACCTGTTTGGTAAAGATTGGCAGGAAAAGGCCAATGAAATGGATGCTGAAAATTCCACCTTGGATAGATCCAAGTCCACTGCTGATCCTGCTAGAAAGAAATTGTTCAATAAACCATTCTTTTCTAAAAAGGAAAGATTTTATCCTGCTTATGTTCAGCAGGGACGTTCTGCAGGTCAGCTTGCCAGGAAAGGTCAGCAACCACCCAAACAGAAGAATGCAAAGGCTGCTAGGCCTCAACCGGCCCAGCAGGCTCAGCCTCCACAGGGCCTTTGACTCTCAACTAGAGAACTTAGCCTTCCTGGCTCTTGGGGGACCAGAGCCTTCCACCATTCCAGGAAGGTTATGTCATTTTGCCCCCAGATGGGGACAAATAACAGCAGAGCACTGGACACTTTCCATCATAAAGGAGGGGTACAAGCTTCATTTTTCAAGCATGCCCCCTCACACAATAGTAAAACAGTTCAATTCTCCGACCTCTCTCATCAACCTGTTAGGTCAGGAGGTCACTATCCTTCTTGCCCAAGGGGCAATAGAAGAAGTACCCATTCATCAACAGGGTACAGGGTTCTATTCCCCTTATTTTCTTATCCCAAAGAAAACAGGGGGTTACAGACCTATCTTAGACCTCAGAGAACTGAACAAATTCCTTGTCAGAGAGAAATTCAAGATGATTTTTCTCGGATCTCTGCTGCCATACCTTCAGAGTCAGGATTGGCTTTGTTCTCTAGATCTCAAGGATGCGTACACTCATGTCCTCATCCATCCAACCCACAGAAGGTTCCTTCGGTTCCTTTTTCAGCAAAAGCACTACCAATACAGGGTGCTTCCTTTTGACCTGGCCTCAGCACCAAGGGTGTTCATGAAATGCATAGCTGTAGTAGCAGCATTTCTCCACACTCTAGGGATATTTGTCTTCCCTTACTTAGACGACTGGCTCATTCGAGCACCAACAGAGTCAGAGGTCAGGACTTCTCTATCCTGCACAATGCGTATCCTTCAGTATTTAGGGCTGGTAATAAACATCCCAAAATCCAGTCTAACTCCCACTCAGTCTTTAGAGTTCATAGGAGCTTTGCTGGATACCAAAAAGGCAAGGGCCTATCTCCCCCAGGCCCGTTGCCTTCGCATGGTGCAGTTAGCTTCTCAAGCAGTGCTAAAGCCTCATCTAACTGCTCGAGAAATGTTACAACTACTAGGCCACATGGCATCTACTGTGCATGTGGTTCCCTATGCTCGCCTCCATATACGGGCAGCCCAGTGGACTTTATCCACCCAATGGACCCAGGCATCAGGAGGCCTGTCAGACAAAATAGCAAACACAAGTCACCTTATTTTGTCCCTCCAGTGGTGGACGTCCACTCAAAACCAGTTGCTGGGGTCCCCTTTCCAACAACCCTTACCCCAAGCAACTCTCACAACAGATGCTTCTCCGATGGGTTGGGGAGCTCATCTCCAAGATCTCTCCACCCAAGGCACCTGGTCTCCACAGGAGAGTCATCTACATATCAGTCTCTTGGAGCTCAGAGCAATCTTCCTTGCTCTGCAAGTGTGCCACACCCTGCTCAGCTACAAGACAGTCCTCATTCATACGGACAATCAAGTAGCCATGTTCTATGTGAACAAGCAGGGGGGAACAGGCTCTCTGTCGCTTTGCAACGAAGCTTTGCGACTATGGGCCCTCACCAGAGAGCATCAGATTCATCTCCTGGCAGTGTATCTTCCAGGCATACAAAACTCTTGGGCAGACAGACTCAGTCGACTTCTGCTTCCGCACGAATGGTCTCTGCATGCAGACCAGGTAACCAAGATTTTTCAAATTTGGGGAACCCCAGACATAGACCTCTTTGCAAGTCCTCTAAATGCCAAACTTCCCCGGTTCTGTTCCAGAATTCTGGCTCGATATTGTCAGGCAAGGGACGCCTTCCTCCTTCACTGGGGTCAGGACTTCCTACATGCCTTCCCACCCATTTCCCTCATCCCCAAAACACTATTCAAGCTTCAGAGAGACAGAGGCCACATGATTCCTATAGCTCCACGTTGGCCATGGTAGACGTGGTACCCTCTGCTCCTACATCTCTCTCAAGCTCTGCCTCTGGAGTTGGGATCTGCTCCAGATCTTCTCTCCCAAGAGGATGGGATGCTGTGGCATCCCAATCCCCAGGCTCTGCATCTCAGGGCCTGGTTGCTGAAAGCCTAGAACTTCAGGATCTCAACCTTTCCCAACAGGTAAAGGATATCCTTCATGCTTCTAGGAAACCCTCTACAAGACGCTCATATGCCTTTAAGTGGAAAAGGTTTACCATATGGTGCTCGCAGAAAGGTCTTAACCCTCTTGCAATACCTCTGGAATCGATACTAGAGTATCTCCTTCACTTGTCAAATGCAGGTCTTAAGACAAATTCAGTAAGAGTCCATCTTAGTGCTATTGCAGCTTCTTACAAGCCTCTAAGTGGACAACCTATTTCTTCTCACCCTCTCATAGCAAGATTTATGAGAGGCCTCCTTTTAACAAAGCCTCCCATTAAGCCACCACGGTGGCATGGGACTTGAATCTGGTGCTCGGGCAGCTCATGAAACCACCCTTTGAACCATTAGCCACTACATCTTTGAAATTCCTTTCCTGGAAAGTCATCTTCCTCATTGCAATCACATCAGCACATCGCATCAGTGAATTGCAAGCGTTAGTGGCTGATCCTCCATACACAAGGTTCCACCATGATAAGGTAGTTCTTAGGACTCATTCACACTTTATGCCAAAGGTGGTTTTGCCTTTCCATTTAAACCGTCGGGATGCCTTGTTTGGCCAGGCTGTTCTTCAACACCTTTTTCAGACTTAATCAACTCCTACCCACCATCCCTGGTAGGATGCCAGAGATCCAGGGGTGGAAGTGGGGCCCTTTCACAAGGGCTGACAACTTCCTGGGGCCATCTCCCTGGCATCTTCAGCTAGGGAGTCCCCATATGTGAAGACCACATTCCTGCTTGTTCCTGGAGATAGCATAGTTACTCACCTGTAACAGGTGATCTCCGGGAACAGAAGGAATTTAGTATTCAAAACCCGCCCACCTCCCCTAGGAGTTGTATCTCTCTCCTTCTCTCTCTTTCTCTCTCTCCCTCTCTCTTTTGTCTCAGCTATAAACTCAACTGGAGAGGGACAGTTGGAAAGGCGGGAAGGCAGCATGCAGGTGCTGTGGTATGCTCCCAAAAACTTTCCTATTGGACGCTGGGGAGTGTTCCCGCGCAGGCTCCGTCGGTACCGATGATACCCATATGTGAAGACTAAATTCCTGCTGTTGCCGGAGATTACCTGTTACAGGTGAGTAACTACGCTTTACCTGTGAGAATAAAATGATGTCTTTTCATTATAGGTTATCTTTAAACTCTGTAACCCTCCTTTTAAGCCAATGGACCAGTACACTTCAATCAAGGACCGGGATAAGTTCCAGCAAGCTTTTGTATGCCATGTAGTGGCATGGGCACTCATTGCTAGCCTGGTCTTTGGTACATGGAGAACCTAATCAAACTCTGGAATTTGTTACCGGAGGATGTAGTAAAGGCTGTTAGTGTAGCTGGGTTTAAAAAAGGTTTGGACAAGTTCCTGGAGGAAAGGTCCATAAACCATTATTAAGAAGGGACCCAGGATATCAATGCTTGACCCAGTACAAGCATTGTGGAACCTGTGTCTTTTGGGGAAACTGCTAGGTACTCATGACCTAGATTGGCCACTGTTGGAAACGGGATACTGGGCTTGATGGACCTTGGTCTGACCCATTATGGCATATCTTATGTTCTGCTATTGGAGAGTGCATGCGGTGACAGAACCTGAGTTGCATTTGCTCAAGCGTTTAATGAATGCCTCAGAATATCTGGATTTATTTAGCCCGGAATGTATTAAACATTTCCAACTTTTGCCTTTCGGACATGCATAATCCAGTGGCTCTGTTAACTACATGTTTAATTGCAATACCCACACCAGCTCCAGTTTTGTTGTACTATTTTAAAGTTACACAAAACGACCATTTGGCAAATGAAGATGATGTAAGAATACACCTCATGTTATATGAATATTGCAGAGATTGTCCCACTAATTTCAAGCTTTGGAATAATATGACTCGAATAATCACCCATAATATCACCCAAGGTGATGTGTGTTATAACATGACATGTAATCCTGATGAAATATCGAAATGCCAGCAACTAAAGATACAGAAGGGGACTGCTAATAACATTGATATAATACTTTTATGTAATACAACTAGAAAATGTAGAAATGTAACTAACACTATGAGTTGCAATAATACAATATTACAAGCTAGTGTGGCAAGGAGGCCTATCCGGAGTCTGGGGGAGACAAAGAGACAGGGAATTCACCCTAGTAAAGGGCCCCCTTTCACCAAGTCACGGTAGGAAAGCCACAACCACCTCCAGGAATCAGAAAACCTCCACGTTGCCCACCTTTCATGCGCCCCCTAGTGGAATGAGGGAGAGAGGATACAAGGCCCAGAACCCCTATGGCAGTGGATTCTCCAAGCACTCAGGTAGCCAAAGTCAGGCTGATTACCGTCACCTGGGAAGGGAGGAGTTGGACTTAGAGCCCTGGAAATATAAACCTATGCCAGACTATGAGGAAAGGGGAAGAGAAGCACGAAGCCAGGCTGACACGAACAGAGGCACAGATACAAGCAAGGGAAGCTTGACTAGTGCTGAGCAGAGCAGAGGAACTGAGCTTCCAGGAGAAGAAAGTGCTAATTGGCATATAGCACGTCTGCAAGCGAGATTGGGGCCAGGAACAAGAGGGACTCCAGGATCCCCCGGGAGGCTGTTAGCTGAGCACTGTGAGCAAGATGGGGACTCAGAATCCATGCAGCTGGGAGAGCCCGAGGTGGAGCTGAATGAGGAGGACACTCCCATGGATTGTTCCTTTTGCCAGGCTTTAAACATGGGAATGGAGTGGAGGAGTGGCCTAGTGGAGGAGTGGCCTAGTGGAGGAGTGGCCTAGTGGTTGGGACAAGGTACTTCAGGCCGGAAGGTCGGGGGTTCAAATCCCACTAGAGGACAGCAACCTTGGGCCGGAAGGACTGGGGTTTCTAGTCCCACAGGTGCTCCTTGTGGTCTTGGGCAAGCCACTTAACCCTCCATAGCCCATGTTCCTTGTAAAATAGTTATCTCCAAGTTATAATACCCTGTTCAATGTAATTTCAGTTTGTTCAATGTAAACCGCACTGATGCAGAATAGCGCGGTATATAAGAGAATGTAAATAAAATAAAATAAAATAAATAAAAATAAATAAAAAATGTAGAGAAAAAAAGGCTATCTTGAAAGAAGGTCTTCAAGGAAAAAAGGTACCCATAGTCAACAAGCAGGGTGGCCGTAATTCCCCTGTTTGCGCAAAGGGGAAGTTTACGGGGACTAAGGAGCAAGCCAGGAACTGTGATAAGCTTGTTAACCACCTCCTGCCTGAATTATGACACTGGGGTAAGCTAAAGTAGCTATGAGAACAACGCTGTCTTTTGCCCCTGGGTTCTACCCTTTTGTTTGGAAGGTAGCCAAGAAAGGTATGAAGCTGAATAGAAGCTAAACTACCACAGACATTACATTTGATTTGTTTTTGTGCTTTAGCCAGCAAGGCTAAAAAGGAATTCAGGATATACAGTCTTTATAGCAAGAATATTGAACTCTAAAGGCGGGACAATGCTGCACGGAGCCCGTCAAGACAGGAAGGGCTCCGAGATGATTTTAAAAGCACAGCCGCGGTTCCGTAAGAGGCAGGGAGCCGCGGCTGCAGAAGAAGGGAGGGGGGCTGACATGGAGGGAGGGAGCTGATATGGCGGGAGGGGGGCTGTCATGGAGGGAGGGAGCTGATATGGATGGAGGGAGGGGGGCTGACATGGAGGGAGGGGGCTGACATGGATGGAGGGAGGGGGGCTGACATGGATGGATGGAGGGAGGAGGGGCTGACATGGAGGGAGGGAGCTGATATGGATGGAGGGAGGGGGCTGACATGGAGGGAAGGAGGGGGCTGACATGGAGGGAGGGAGCTGATATGGATGGATGGAGGGAGGGGGGCTGACATGGAGGGAGGGAGCTGATATGGATGGAGGGAGGGGGGCTGACATGGAGGGAGGGAGCACATATGGATGGATGGAGGGAGGGGGGCTGACAGGGAGGGAGGGAGCAGATATTGATGGATGGAGTGAGGGGGGCTCACATGGAGGGAGGGAGCAGATATGGATGGATGGAGGGAGGGGGGCTGACATGGAGGGAGGGAGCAGATATGGATGGATGGAGGGAGGGGGGCTGACATGGAGGGAGGGGGGCTGACATGGAGGGAGGGAGCAGATATGGATGGATGGAGGGAGGGGGGCTGACATGGAGGGAGGGAGGGAGCTGATATGGATGGAGGGAGGGGCTGACATGGAGGGAGGGAGCAGATATGGATGGATGGAGGGAGGGGGCTGACATGGAGGGAGGGAGCAGATATGGATGGATGGAGGGAGGGGGGCTGACATGGAGGGAGGGAGCTGATATGGATGGCGGGAGGGGCTGACATGGAGGGAGGGAGCAGGTATGGATGGATGGAGGGAGGGGGGCTGACATGGAGGGAGGGGGGCTGACATGGAGGGAGGGAGCAGATATGGAGGGAGGGAGCTGATATGGATGGATGGAGGGAGGGGGGCTGACATGGAGGGATGGAGGGGGCTGACATGGAGGGAGGGGGCTGACATGGAGGGAGGGAGCTGATATGGATGGATGGAGGGAGGGGGGCTGACATGGAGGGAGGGAGCTGATATGGATGGAGGGAGGGGGGCTGACATGGAGGGATGGAGGGGGCTGACATGGAGGGAGGGAGGGAGCTGATATGGATGGAGGGAGGGGCTGACATGTAGGGAGGGAGCAGATATGGATGGATGGAGGGAGGGGGGCTGACATGGAGGGATGGAGGGGGCTGACATGGAGGGAGGGAGCTGATATGGATGGATGGAGGGAGGGGGGCTGACATGGAGGGATGGAGGGGGCTGACATGGAGGGAGGGGGCTGACATGGAGGGAGGGAGCTGATATGGATGGATGGAGGGAGGGGGGCTGACATGGAGGGAGGGAGCTGATATGGATGGAGGGAGGGAGCTGATATGGATGGATGGAGGGAGGGGGGCTGACATGGAGGGAGGGAGCTGATATGGATGGAGGGAGGGGGGCTGACATGGAGGGAGGGAGCAGATATGGATGGATGGAGGGAGGGGGGCTGACATGGAGGGAGGGAGCAGATATGGATGGATGGAGGGAGGGGGGCTGACATGGAGGGAGGGGGCTGACATGGAGGGAGGGAGCTGATATGGATGGAGGGAGGTGGCTGACATGGAGGGAGGGAGCTGATATGGATGGAGGGAGGGGGGCTGACATGGAGGGATGGAGGGAGGGAGCTGATATGGATGGAGGGAGGGGGCTGACATGGAGGGATGGAGGGGGCTGACATGGAGGGAGGGAACTGATATGGATGGAGGGAGGGAGGGGGTTGACATGGAGGGATGGAGCTGATATGGATGGAGGGAGGGGGGCTGACATGGAGGGATGGAGGTGGCTGACATGGAGGGAGGGAGCTGATATGGATGGAGGGAGGGAGGGGGCTGACATGGAGGGATGGAGCACTGGTAATGGGGTTGAGGGGACGAGCACTGGAAATGAGCTGATTAGGGGAGGCTAGGACTGGTAATGAGCTGATGGGGGGTAGGACTGGTATTGGGCTGATTAGGGGAGGCTAGCACTGGTAATGGGGTTGAGGGGGGATTAGCACTGGTGAGGACTGGAAAGGGGCTGATATTGGGGAGGGTTACTGGGACTGGAAATAGGCTGATGGAAAGAAGTGAAGAAAACGAAAGAAGAGATAAGAAATGGCAGATGGACCATAGACCACAGAAAGAGAGCTAAGAGAAGACAGGAAAGCAGAAGCCTCAGATCGGGACCAGCATGATCAAAGAATAAATTGGTCAGACAACAAAGGTAGAAAAAATAATTTTATTTCATATTAGTGATTTGACTACAAAATCATCATAATTTTGAAATCAAATATTGTTACTTGTTGTTGTGATATTTTCTGGCGTTTTTTTTTTTTGGTGTGTGAAGGAAGAGGGGTAGTCTTATACGGCGAGTATAGGCCAAACACCTATATTTTAACAGGAAAAGTAGTGGGTCGTATATAGCATTAAGGTAAGAAACAATATATGCAGTGTTAGATTTGTTTTAAATGTCGCAATGGTTTTGCGGCTCCCAGTTTTTTTTTTCCCTTCGGAAACGGGTCCAAGTGGCTCTTTACGTCTTAAAGGTTGCAGACCCCTGGTCTAACCAAACAAACCACCTGTCCTCTACAAATAATACAGAACACTGCTGCCCGCATCATTGCAAGCGCTTCAGTACAAGACCATATAACTCCAATAATACATGACCTGCACTGGCTACCAATATCATCATGTGCAAAATATAAATCAGCACTCACCATCTTCAAAATTAAAAACAACATGTCAGCAGAAATACTACAGGAACTCATCGGAACCAAAACAAGCAAAAGACCAGACAGAAACAGCACCAAAAACAATATACCAACACCTAGTCTATTCACAAGAACCAACAAATCCACATCCATGAGAGACTTCTCTCTTGCTGCCCCTGCTATCTGGAATGTCATCCCAGATAAACTAAAATCAACAACAGAAATAAAAGAATTCAGGAAGCTACTCAAAACCACTCTATTCATTGAACAATTCAATGAAGACCACCAATCACACTAATTACTACACAAACCGATCTAAGCCATGACACACACACCATACAAACACCCCATTACTCTCATTAAGATGTATTCAGTTTAGATAATGTTACAAGAGACTATTCAGGTTGTTGAAGTTATAATGTTACTGTTGATATTTACAAGTTATTTGTATAAGTTGAAGTTTATTGTAAACCGCCTTGATTGAATGAAAAGGCGGTATAGAAAAACTGTTAAATAAAATAAATAGAAATAAATAAGAAAAGGAGGTGCCATATTCGCTCTCAGATGCAGCTGTTTATCCTCATCAGGCATACATTAAGGACCTGAGATTAATTAAGCTTCAGGTGAACAAAGTACATTAAATGTATTAGGTATAGATATATTAGTATAAGTATCCCCAGCAACCCTTAGTAAGTAAAGAACTTAAATATCTAAATACAACCTAAACTAAAATGCAGACAGCAGTAGAGCAGCGAGATGGGGGCTTTCCAGTCCTTTGCATTGAGTGTCACATGTATGATTTTTACCCAGTTGGTGAGGGGTCTTATGTGTGTACTAGGTGCAAGGAGCTCTTTGCTCTCAGGGAACAAGTCTGATCTCTGGAGGCTAGAGTAGCAGACTTGGACGACATAAGGAAGACAGAGAGGTACATAGACGAGACATACAGGGGTATAGTCCTGAGGTCCCACCTCCAGTCTGGAAGCATCCCTGTTGCCACGGAGGAGAGAGATCACGTGACAGGACAGCATAACCCTGGTGTGGCAGGAAGTGATCCTATAGCTTGGACCTGTCCTCCAGGAGATGCAAAACCCTCTCACACCGAGAAAGTTTCTCCAGGGCCATGTGCCCAGGAGGGAAGAGTTAGGACAGCCATTATAGTTGGTGATTAGATCTTAGGCATGTAGATAACTGGGTGGCTGGTGGACGTGAGGATCACCTGGTAACATGCCTGCCTGGTGCGAAGGTAGCGGACCTCTCGTGCCAGCTAGACAAGGTCTTAGATAGTGCTGGAGAGGAGTCTGCTGTCTTGGTACATGTTGGTACCAATTACATGGGAAAATGTGGTAGGGAGGTTCTGGAGGCTAAATTTAGGCTTTTATGTAGGAAGTTGAAATCCAGAACTTCGAGGGTAGCGTTCTCCGAAATGCTTCCTGTTCCATGCGTAGGACCCAAAAGGCAGGCAGAGCTCCGGAGTCTCATTGCGTGAATGAGACGATGGTGCAAGGATGAGGGTTTTGGATTTGTTAGGAACAGGGGAACATTCTGGGGAAAGGAGGCACTCTTCCGAAGGGATGGGCTTCACCTTAACCAGGATGGAACCAGGCAGCTGGCATTAACCTTTAAAAAGGAGATAGAGCAGCTTTTAAACTAGATAATAGGGGAGAGCCGACAGTCGCTCAAGAGCACATGGTTCAGAACAATGTATCCTCGAAGGATTCTACAAAAAGAATGAAGTTAGGGCATGTCAGCAGAGAGGTTTCAATAAAGACAAAAGAAGCCCGAATGCCCTTGAGTACGGAGAAGACAAAGTTTAAAGATTCCAAATTACCCCTGTCTACTGATAGCCAGATTAATATGAATAAAATACAGCCTCTAAAATGCTTGTATGCAAATGCAAGAAGTCTAAAAAATAAGATGGGAGAGTTAGAATATATAGCACTAACTGAGAGGTTAGTTATGTTTGATATCTCAGAGACATGGTGGAAGGAGGACAACCAATGGGACACGATGATACCTGGATAAAAACTATATCGCAATGATAGAACTGATAAAATTGGTGGAGGGGTTGCGCTCTAAGTTAGAGAGGGCATTGAGTCACAAAGGATTAAAGTTTTGCAGGAAACAAAATTTGCTGTAGAAACTCTATGGATTGAAATTCCATGTAAAAAGGGGAAGGCGATGGCAGTGAGGGTGTACGATGAACCGCCTGGCCAGAATGAACAAATAGATGATGAAAGAAATCAGGAAAGCTAAGAAAAGTTACAGAACAGTAATAATAATGTGTGATTTCAATTACCCCAGTAGTGACTGGGTAGGTGTCACGGCAGGACATGCTAGGGAGATAAAGTTTCTAGATGAAGTAAATGACTGCTTCTTGGAGCAGCTGGTTCATGAACCGACCAGAGAGGAAGCCATTTTGGACCTAGTCCTTAATGGAACAACAACATCTGGTGCAAGAGATAAGGGTGTTGTGGCCACTTGGCAATAGTGATCATAGCATGATCGTGTTTGATTTAATTAATGGAGGAGGGATGGTAATGAAATCCACAGTACTACCTTTTAACTTTCGAAAGGGAGACTGATAAAATGAGGAAAATAGTTTAAAAAAAAAAAACAACTAAAAGGAGCAGTTGCAAAGGTTAAAGACGTACATCAAGCTTGGGTGTTGTTTAAAAAGTGGAAGGAAGTCCAGAAAACTGCCAGCATGGTATAAAGGTGAGGTCAGAGAGGCTGTTACCAAAAAAGCATCTTTCAGGAAATGGAAAAAATAGCCAAATGAAGAAAACTGGAAACAGCACAAGCACTGGAAAGTTAAATGCAAGGCATTGATAAGGCAGACAAAGAGAGAATTTGAGAAGAAGCTTGCTGTGGAAGCAAAAATGTGTAATAAAGACTTTTTCAAGTACATTCATAGCAAAAATCCTGTGAGAGAGTCATTTGGACTATTAGATGATAGAAGGGTAAAAGGGGCACTAAGAGGGGACAAGGCCATAGTGGAGAGACTGAAAGAGTTCTTTGCTTCAGTCTTTACTGAGGAAGATGTAGGGATGTTACCCATGATTGAACTAGTATTTAAAGGTGATACTGCGGAAGAACTGAAAGAAAGATCGATACCCCGGGAAGATGTATTACAACCATTTGATAAACGGAAGAGTAGCAAATCACTTGGACCGGATGGTATACATCCAAGGGTGTTGAAAGAACTGAAATATAAGATTGCAGACCTGCTATTAGTAATCTGTGAACTATCAGTAAAATCATCTGTAATTCCTGAAGATTGAAGGATGGCCAATGTAACGCCAATTTTTAAAAATGGTTCCAGGGGTGATCCAGGAAACTACAGTTTGGTGAGCCTGACATCAGTACCGGGAAAAATAATAGAAACTATAAAAAAGGACAAAATTACTGAACATGTAGATAGTCATGGCTTAATGGGAGACAGACAACATGGCTTTAGAAAAGGAAGATCTTGTCTTACTAATCTGTTATGTTTTTTTGAAAGTGTGAATAAACAGATAGACAAAGGTGAGTTGGTTGGTATAGTGTATCTGGACTTTCAGAATGCCTTTGACAAGGTCCCTCATCAGAGACGTTTGGCAAAACTAAAAAGTCATGGGATAATAGGAGGCAGTGTACTATTGTAGATCAGGAATTGGTTAAAAGTTAGCAAGCAGAGGGTAGGGCTAAATGGCCAATTTTCCCAATGGAAAAAGGTGAATAGTGGAGTGCCCCAGGAATCTGCTGGCTCCGCTGCTTTTTGACATATTCATATATGACCTGGAAAAAGAATAACGAGTGAGGTTATCAAATTTGCAGATGACACAAAAGTATTTAAATTTGTTAAAACCCATGAGGATTGTGGAAAATTGCAAGAGGATCTTGATAAATTGGAAGACTGAGCATCCAAATGGCAGATGAAATTTAATGTGGACAAGTGTAAAGTTATGCACCTAGGAACCACTCCCCCCCCCCCCCAAAACTATGCTTACACGATGCAAGGTTCCACATTAGGAACCACCACCCAGGAAAAAAATTTAGGTGTCATCGTGGATAACATGTTAAAACCCTCCACCCAGTGTGCAGCGGCGGCCAAGAGAGCAAATAGAATGCTAGGTATCATATCAACAGAGAATTAATTGAAGACATATGCAGCATTGCTAGGAAAGGGGAAGTGCTACTGATAGGAGATTTCAATATGCCAGATGTTGATTGGCACATTCCTGCTGCAGTATCATCTAGAAGTAAGGAGTTCCTGGATTCTCTACAGGGAGAACTATTCAGGCAATTGTAACAGACCCCACACGTGAAGGGGCCATACTGGACTTGGTGCTTACCAATGGTGAAAGTGTTTCTGATGTTGTAGTGGGAGATCATTTTGCATCCAGTGATCACCAGATGGTGTGGTTCAGTATTAGGACTAGGGCTGTTAGAATCCATTCAAAGGTGAGGATCTTAGACTTTAGGAAGACTAACTTCGTGAAGATGGGCCAATACCTCAGGGAGTCGTTAATGGGATGGGAATAGCTGGGGGATGTAGAAAAACAGTGGGCAAACCTGAAAGGGGATGTTTTAAGGGCAACCAATCTTTTTGTTAAAATGGTAAATAAAGGTAAAAGGAAAAGGCGACCGCTATGGTTTTCGAAAGAAGTAGCTGAAAAAGTGAAGAAAAAGAGGGAGGCCTTCATGAAATACAAGAGATCACAGAGAGAGGAAGACAGGCATCTGTATTTGGAAAAACTTAGAGAAGCTAGCAAAGTAGTCAAAAAGGCAAAGATTCTAAAGGAGAAGGAAATAGCCAATACAATAAAATGGGGGATAGGACATTTTTCAGATATATTAGTGAGAAGAGGAAGGGCAAAATTGGTATTGTCAGACTCAAGGGTGCAGGGGAGGAATATGTAGAAGCTGGTAAGGATAAAGCAGAATTGCTTAACAAATATTTTTGTTCTGTGTTCACAGATGAAGAACCAGGAGCAGGATACACCTTAGAATACTGAGGGAACTTGGGGACGTTCTAGCAACTCCACTAACTGACCTTTTCAATGCCTCGTTGGAGTCGGGAGTGGTGCCAAAGGACTTGAGAGAGGCTCATGTGGTGCCTTTACACAAAAGCGGAAGTAAGGATGTGGTTGAAAACTACAGGCCGGTTAGTTTAACTTCGGTGGTGAGTAAATTATTGGAAATGCTGCTGATAGAGAAAATAGTGAGGTTTCTGGAGTCCAGTGGATTACAGGATCCGAGGCAGCATGGATTCACCAAAGGCAGGTCTTGTCAGACAAATCTGATTGATTTCTTTGACTGGGTGACCAGGGAGTTGGACCGAGAGAGAGCTCTAGATGTGGTGTATTTATATTTCAGTAAAGCCTTTGACACTGTTCCTCACAGGTGACTTATAAACAAACTGAGCACCCTAGGGATGGACCCTAAAGTTACTGCTTGGGTTAGAAATTGGTTGGGTGGGAGGCGACAAAGAGTACAAGTAAATGGAGCTCACTCTGAGGAGAAGGATGTTACCAGTGGTGTGCCCCAGGGATCTGTCCTTGGTCAGATTCTTTTTAACATCTTTGTTAGTGATATAGCGGAAGGGCTGTCGGGTAAGGTTTGCCTCTTTGTGGATGATACCAAAATCTGTAATAGAGTAGACACCCAGGAAGGTGTAGATAGCATGAGGAGGGATCTAGCTAAGCTTGAAGAATGGTCTAGAATTTGGCAGCTGGGATTTAATGTTAAAAAATGTAAGGTCATGCATTTGGGCTTCAGCAATCCAAGGGAGCAATATAGTATAGGGGGTGAAGTACTTTTGTCCACTAAAGAAGAGCGGGACCTATGCGTGGTTGTGTTTGATGATCTTAAAGTAGCTAAACAGGTAGAGAAGGCAACAGCAAAAGCTAGAAGGATGCTTGGGTGCATACGGAGAGGAATGGCTAGCAGAAAAAAGGAGGTGATAATGCCTCTGTATAAGTCTTTGGTGCGACCTCATTTGGAGTATTGTGTGCAATTCTGGAGACGGCACCTTCAAAAGGATGTGAACAGAATGAAGTCGGTGCAGAGGGTGGCTACTAAAATGATTAGTGGTCTTCATTATAAAGCATACGAGGACAGACTGAAGAATCTTAATATTTACACCTTAGAGGAAAGGTGGGATAGAGATGATATGATTGAGATGTTTAAATACCTCTGTGGCATAAATGTTCAGGGAGAGAGCTTCTTTCAATTGAAAGCAAGTTCTGCTAAGAGGGGACATGGGATGAGGGTGAAGGGAGATAGATTCAGGAGTGATATGCGGAAATATTTCTTTATGGAAAGAGTACTGGATCCATGGAATAGTCTTCCAGTAGAGGTGGTAGAGATGAGGACAGTAACTGAATTCAAAAAAGAATGGGACAAACACAGAGGATCTCTAAAGGTAAAAGGGGACTGTTGTAGTTGTTGATATGGAAGGACAGACAAGATAGGCCATGTGGTCTTTTTCTGTCATCATATTTCTATGTTTCTATAAGGAAAGAAATGGAAATAAAACAAAGGATATTATAATGCCTCTGTATCATTCCATGGTGCAACAGCACCTTGAGTATTGTGTGTAATTCTGGTCGCCGTATCTTAAAAAGGATATAGTGTTATTAAAAAAGGTACAGAGAAGAGCCACCAAAATGGTAAAGGGGATTGAAGGATACCCCTATGAAGAAAGGCTAAAAAGGTTAGGGCTCTTCAACTGGAAAAGAGAGGGCTGAGGGGAGATTTGATAGAAGTCTATAAATTAATGGAGTGGAACGGGTAAACGTAGATCGATTGTTTATGTCATCAGAATATAGAAAGACTAGGAACATGCAATGAAGCTACAGGGTAACCTACTTAAGACTAGTAAGAGAAAATATTTTTTCACTCAGTGTGTAATCCAACTCTGGAATTTGTTACCGGAGGATGTAGTAAAAGCTTTTAGTGTTTAAAAAAGGTTTGGACAAGTTGCTGGAGGAAAGGTCCATAAACCGTTATTAAAAGGGACCCGGGATATCACTGCTTGACCCAATACAAGCATTGAGGAACCTGTGTCTTTTGGGGAAACTGCTAGGTACTTATGACCTAGATTGGCCACTTTTGGAAACAGGATACTGGGATTGATGGACCTTAGTCTTACCCATTATGGCATATGTTAACTTCTTATTTTTATAATGTATGTGTGTAAATGCTAACTGCTCCCTATCTTATCTCCAATGCCAGGCAAGGATGCAAGGAAATCTGGACCTTGTTGGGGGGAGGGGTCACCTCCATTCTATACTACTGTAACCTCCTCCTTGCTGTCTCCCTATGAATCATCTCTCTCTCCTTCAATCTGTTCAAATGTCAGCTGCGTGACTCATCTTATGCCAGTCTCGCTATGCTCTTGTAACCCCTCTTCTCAAGTTGCATCATTGACTCCCTATCTATTTCCGTATCCAGTTCAAACTTCTTCTACTGACCTACAAGTGCACTCATTCTGCTGTTCCTCCCTACCTTTCCTCTCTTATCTCTCTCTATACCCCTTCTCAGGAACTCCACTCTTCTGGAAGATCGCTTCTATCTGTGTCTTCTCTTCCACTGCCACCTCCAGATTTTCATCTTTCCATCATGCTGCTCCTTATGCCTGGAACAAACTACTTGAGTTGGTTCATCAGGCTACATGGATGCTCATCCCTGTAGTATTCTACTTTCCAACTGTGTTTTCTCACCTTTCCTCTAGACATATCCTAGTGTCCTGGAGGGAGGAGTAGCCTAGTGGTTGGGGCAAGGTACTTCAGGCCGGAAGGTCGGGGGTTCAAATCCCACTAGAGGACAGCAACCTTGGGCCGGAAGGACTTGGGTTTCTAGTCCCACAGATGCTCCTTGTGGTCTTGGGCAAGCCACTTAACCCTCCATAGCCCATGTTCCCTGTAAGTATTAGTGTATGTGTCTCATATCCCCGTGTGTTAAATGTATCCCCCAATTGTGTTGTGACCGCTTTGATTGAAGGATAAGGCGGTATACAAAACTGTCTAAATAAATAAATAAAATAAATATCCTAGTCGCCAACTATTGTACTGTCTGTCTTGACTAGACTGTAAGTTCTGATGAGCAGGGACCATCTCTTACATGTCTCTATAAAGTGTTGCGTATGCCTTGTAATGCTATAGGAATGATCAGTAGTAGTAGTAGTAGTAGTAAGATCTGATTGTGATGGCATCACCAGCAGCACTGGATAGCAATGTATGGGGTTGCAAAGGCCAGCATCATTTTGAAGCAAAAATCAAAATAGTGCTGGATTAGAGTCAGCCAGTACCTTTATGAGAAACAGCACTTGTGTAGCAGGAACACCTAGGGATCACTCCTGCCCCTGATGAATGGGGAGAGGGGGAAAGTAGGTATGAGGAATCTGATGGGCTGGCCACAAGGCCAAGGGATGCTTTTTTAAAAATTTAGATAGCATTTTTTCTGGCTGGTGCTTCATTAAAATTAATTTTGAAAATAAAACAAATTTAATTTGTTTTTCTTTCCTTTTCAAAACAGGATTTTCCCCAAACAAATGAGAGAATGGGTTATATTGGACCTGGTACTTACGTATGGACAAATTGTTTCCAATGCCCTGGTAATAGTCTACTTGGACATTACTTATCACCAAATAGGATGGTTTGATATAACAGCCAAGATACAGGAGGAGTTACATAAAGCCCTAAGTCCCAGATTTCAAAACAGGGAAGTACCTTAAGGAGGCAATGGTATGGTGAAATTGCCCCAATAAAAGCATTTGGAACCTGTGTGTCTTTTTGGGAAACTGCTAGGTATTTGAAATCTGGATTGGCCACTGTTGGAAACAGGATGCTGGGCTTGATGGACCTTGGTTTGACCCAGTATGGCATTTCTTATGTTCTTATGTGTATGAATAAAGCATAGTTACTCACTTGTAACAGGTGGTCTCCGGGAACAGCAGGAATTTAGTCTTCACATAAGGGTGACATCAGTACCAATGAAGCCTGCGTGGGAACGCTCCCCAGCATCCAATATGAAAGCTTTTAGGAGCATCCCACTGCTCCTGCGTAGCTGTCTTCCCACCTTCCCAAGAGCCTGTTCAACCCTGCTTGTTCACATAGAACATGGCCACCTGATTGTCTGTCTTGACCAGGACCTTTTGGGTCCTTAGGTGATCTTGAAACACTCTGAGGGCATTGGAGATAGCACGAAGCTCGAGTAGATTGATCTGGATTTAACTGTTGCATTATGTGGAGAGTGAACATAAGATATGCCATACTGGGTGAGACCAAGGTCCATCAAGCCCAATATCCTATTTCCAACAGTGGCTAATCTAGGTCATGAGTACCTAGCAGTTTCCCCAAAAGACACAGGTTCCACAATGCTTGTATTGGGTCAAGCAGTGATATCCTGGGTCCTTTTTAATAATGGTTTATGGAACTTTCCTCCAGGAACTTGTCCAAACCTTTTTTAAACCCAGATACACTAACAGCTTTTACTACATCCTCCGGTAACAAATTCCAGAGTTGGATTACACGTTGAGTGAAAAAATATTTTCTTTTATTAGTCTTAAATAGTTTACCCTGTAGCTTCATTGCATGTCCCCTAGTCTTTCTATATTCTGATAACGTAAACAATCGATCTACGTTTACCTGTTCCACTCCATTCATTAATTTATAGACTTCTATCATATCTCCCCTCCGCCGTCTCTTTTCCAGGTTAAAGACCCTTTGGGTCCTTAGGTGATCTTGAAACACTCTGAGGGCATTGGAGATAGCACGAAGCTCCAGTAGATTGATCTGGATTTAACTGTTGCATTATGTGGAGGGTAAACATAAGATATGCCATACTGGGTGAGAGCAAGGTCCATCAAGCCCAATATCCTGTTTCCAACAGTGGCTAATCTAGGTCATAAGTACCTAGCAGTTTCCCCAAAAGACACAGGTTCCACAATGCTTGTATTGGGTCAAGCATTGATATCCTTGGTCCCTTCTTAATAATGGCTTATGGACCTTTCCTCCAGGAACTTGTCCAAACCTTTTTTAAACCCAGATACACTAACAGCTTTTACTACATCCTCCGGTAACAAATTCCAGAGTTGGATTACACATTGAGTGAAAAAAATATTTTCTCTTATTAGTCTTAAAAGGTTTACCCCATAGCTTCATTGCATGTTCCCTAGTCTTTCTATATTCTGATGACGTAAACAATCGATCTACATGCCAAAGTGAGCCCTCCACCCCAGTTTGAAGGCATCCGTCGTTAGGATGGAGGCATCTGAAAAGGATACCCGACGAGGAGATTTTCTGGAGAACACCACCATTGGAGGGATCTGTTGAGAGGGGCAGTGACTTGGATCTTGTCCCTGAGACAGCCCGAGGCTTGTTTCCATTGGGAGATTAGAGTCCACTGGGCTGTGCGCATATATAGACAGGCATATGGGACCACATGCACTGTTGGGGCCATATGTCCTCGAAGCTGCAACATTTCCGGGCAGTCAGATGGTCTCTGAGTTGCGCTTGGGATGCTAACTCCATGAGTCGAGTACAGTGGGGTTGGAGCAGAAATGCCCTTGATCGTTGTTTATCTAGGAGAGCTCTAATGATTTCTAGTCTTTAAGTTGGAGCGAGTTGGGATTTTGGAAGATTTATGACAAATCCCAAGTGTTGCAGTACTGGCATGGTATGAAGCAAAGAAAGCTGAACCTCTTGGGAGGTGTCTTCTCTATGAGTCAGTTGTCTAATTAAGGGAAAACAAATATCCCGAGAGACCTTAGGACGGCGGCTACGACCGCCATGCACTTTGTGAAGACTCTTGGGGAAAAGGTGAGTCTGAAGGGAAGGAATGTTTTCCTTGAAAGATGAAGCATAGATATTTCCTGTGTCCTGGATGGATGAGGATACATGTGTACGCTTCCTTTAGGTCCTGACTCTGGAGGTAGAGAAGATGGGTCCCTAGAGAGACCATCTTGAACTTCTCGCAGACCAGAAACTTGTTTAGGTTTGAGGTCCAGGAGGGCCTGTATCCTCCACTCTTCTTTGGTATGAGAAAGTATGGAGAGTGGAAACCCATTCCCTGCTGAGGTGTGGGGACCTCCTCTATGGCACCCTGTGATAGAAGAGAAGAAAACCTCCTGTAGTAGGTGAGCAGTAAGAGGGGGTTGTGTATGATATTACCCTACTAGGGTGGAGGGGGGCAGGGTTTGGAGATGAAGCCTGTACCCCTACTTCACTATGGTTAGTGTCCACTGTTCTGAGGTGATGAGATGCCATCTGTGAGCAGAATGGCAGAGTCTGCCTGCTATGTGGAGGGGGTGGAGGACTTCCAGAGGCAGGGGAAAAGAAGTGCTGTGGATTGTGTTGGAAAGAGGAGATGACACTGTCATCCATACTGGTGTAGTCTACAGGTCTCCATCTCAAACCAAAGAAATGGATAGCAAATTGATTACTGATATTGAAGAGATGGCCATGAAGAGGAAATTGATCGTATTGGGTGACTTTAATCTACCCGATGTGGACTTAAGTATTCCTTCTGCAAATCTGGAAAGAAGTAAAAGAATTGTTGATGCCTTCCAAGATGCATTACTTAGACAAATGGTGATGGAACCGACCAAAAGATGCTGGATTTAGTGCTCACCAATCGAGAGCGTGTCGAATATCCAGGTAGGTGTCCATATGAACAGCAGCGATCATCACATGGTGTGGTTTTAGATAAAAGCCAAGGTCGAGTCCAATCACAGCAAGCTCAAAGTCCTAAACTTCAAAAACACTGACTTCAGTAAAATGGCCAAGTACCTGAAGGAGGAGTTGGGAGGGTAGGAGGGGATAAGGGAAGTAGAATTGCAATGGGCTAAACTAAAGGAGGCAATAAAAGTGGCAATAGATACATATGTAAGGAAAATATATATTATTATAAGGAAAGGAATGGAAAATAAAACAAAGGATATTATAATGCCTCTGTATCGTTCCATGGTGCGACCACACCTTGAATATTGTGTGCAATTCTGGTCACCGTATCTTAAAAAGAATATAGCATTACTACAAAAGGTTCAGAGAAGAGCCACCAAAATGGTGAAGGGGATGAAAGGATACCCCTATGAAGAGAGGCTAAAAAGGTTAGGGCTCTTTAACCTGGAAAAGAGACGACTGAGGGGAGATATGACAGAAGTCTATAAATTAATGAACGGAGTGGAACGGGTAAACATAGATCGATCGTTTACATTATCAGAATATAGGAAGAGTAGGGGACATGCAACGAAGCTACAGGGTAAACTATTTAAGACTAATAAGAGAAAATATTTTTCCACTCAAAGTGTAATCAAACTCTGGAATTTGTTGCCGGAGGATGTAGTAAAAGCTGCTAGTGTAGCTGGGTTTAAAAGAGGTTTGGACAAGTTCTGGAGGAAAGGTCCATAAACAATTATTAAGAAGGGACCCAGGATGTCACTGCTTGACCCAATACAAGCATTGTGGAACCTGTGCCTTTTGGAGAAATTGCTAGGTACGTATGACTTAGATTGGCCACTGTTGGAAACAGGATACTGGGCTCGATGGACCTTGGTCTGACCCAGTATGGCATATCTTATGTTCTTATGTTATCCATAATCACATTCTATGATTTAAAAATCAGCATCACTAACCTAAATAAAATATAAAACTCTAAGGGCAAAAAATGAAGCCTTCCCAAAATGGGGGCAATATGATCAACAAATTTAGCACCTGTTAAAAGATGCACAGCTACATTTTGAATTTGAATTCTCCAGGAACAAGCAGGAAGCCAGTCCTCACATATGGGTGACGTCGACATCAAAGGAGCCCCCATGCGGAGCAAATCCCCAGCTTTTGAAAAAAGCCTTTGTGATTGCATCGCGCATGCTTGTTCCCCTTCCCACCCATGGGTGCCATCTTGCTCAGTCTCCTTTTTTCCGCAGAGCCCAAAGGACGTCGTCCCAGTTTCCCTTCTGGTAAAAGTAGATAAAGTTGGAAAAACTGTTTTTTCAGCTTGCCGGTTCGACGCTGGTTCCCCTTCCTGTCTTGGCTCGGTATACTGGTATCGAGTCTGGTCCAGTTTTTCATTTTTTTCCTTAGAGACTAACGTTCGCGCTTTTTTTTCTTTTAGCTGGCAGGCTGGTCCTTTGATCTCGCAGGGGCCCTTTTTCCCCCGATGGCTGCCAGCGGTTTTAAAAAGTGTGATCGGTGCACAAAACTAATGTCTCTCAACGACACACACGACTGCTGCCTCCGATGCCTCAGACCCGACCACGACCCGGTGGTCTGTGGCCCGTGCAAGAAAATGTCTTCCAAGACATTGAGGAGCAGGCAGCAGCAACATGACAGGATTTTCCCCCGAGTCTGCACCCACCCAGGCCCGGACCTCGACAGAGGCCTCGACTTCTCGGGAGCTGTCTGATCCCGAGTGTCGGGTGTCTTCCAAAAGGGGGTCTCCCTTGCGGGAACACCGGAGGAAGAAGAAATCCGTAAGGGCGGTATCATCTGAGAGCTCCGATCGGCCTGGTCCCTCGCAGCCTTGGTCTCAGAGCCCAGCTCACTGCCCCGGATCCTCGGAGTCAGAGAGGCCTGCCAAATTACCGCGAAAGGAGCCAGAGACGCCGAGGAAGGTAAGCCCTGTCCTTGTCGTGGACTCTCCTCCGGGAGAGCCGGCATCGGGACCCGACCCGGAGGCTGCAGAGCCTCCTGAGCTCGGTCTCAGGTTGAGGGTCCTGGAGCACAGCTGTCTGCCTTCATGGACCAGCAGCGGACGCTGATGGCCGGTCTCGTACGTCCATCTGCCCCGACCACCGGGACTTCGATGTCCAAGTCGACCCCAGAGGCCGAGTTGATCCTCGAGACACTAAGAACTCGAGTCGATCCTCGGCCGAGGTCCCCTTCGACCTCCCGTTTGGGACCGAGGTCGTCGACACCGATCCCCTCGGCATCAGGGTGGTCGAGACTGAAGCCCTCAACGCCAGAGCCGCTCAACACCTCCTCGGAGGGGGTCCAGTTGGGAGACGGAGGACGAGGAGTCCCCAGACCCCCACTGTACCAAGTACGTCCCCTTGGACTCCCCGGGATCTGAACCTCGGAGAAGGTCACCCCCAGAGGACACCAGGTTCTTGGACTGTGTCCGGGATATGGCAAAGGCTTTGTCATTCCCGGCGGATTCCAAGGAGGAGCCTCGAGGTCCTCCAGTATGACTTTCCTCTGAAGGAAGCCCTTACTGTACCGTGCCCCCCATTCTGGAACGGCTGATGCTCCGCATGTGGGAGACACTGGCCTTGGTGCCGGTCCTCAGCAGGCGAAACGATTCCATCTATCAAGTTCACAAGAGCCCTGGGTTCCAAAAGGTACAGCTGCCACACAACTCCATGATTGTGGAATCGGCCATGCGTCGGCTCAAGAGCCAGAAGATGCATTCCTTGGTACCTCCTGGCCGGGAGGCCCGCAACATGGATGCTCTGGGCAGAAAGTGCTACCAGGGTTCGATGCTGTCATGCCGAATCCAGATGTACCAGCTTAACATGGGCATGTAACTTCGAGACCTGGCAAAGGAGATTGCCAGGTTCTCAGCTGGTCTCTGAGGGACCTTTGCATTGCTTCCAAGTTTTGTCCACCGGGATCCAAGAGTGCTCGAAGTTTATGACTCGAGCAGCCTATGGCGGCTTCTAGGCTTCAGCCCGGGTAGCTGTGGCCGGCATTGGTGCACGATGCCAGGCATGGCTACAGTCCTCGGACCTAGAGCCATGGGTTCAGGATAAGTTGGTTGATGTCCCTTGCTGGGGTGAAAACCTCTTTGGCAAGCCCATGACTGAGAAGGCTGCCGAGATCGAGTCAGAGTACCTGACCTGGACAAGACTCGAGAAGAAAACATCTGCCCCGTCTAAGAAGAAGGGCTCGGGGAAGAAGCCCTTTTTCCAGAGGAAAGGGTCAGCTTACCAAAACTACCCCATGTATCAGGCCTCCCCAGCTCCCCAACAGGGGCAGCAGGCCATGGGACGGGGGCAAAAGGCCCCTGAGCCCCAGGCACCGGCTCCGGCCCAGCCTGGAGGGGGCTTTTGACTCCCACTGCATAGTCTCTCTCTCAGAGGATGTAAGGCCCTGCACGGGAGGACGGCTGACCATGTATGCCCACAGATGACCAGCCATTACTACAGACACCTGAGTGCTCCAGATTGTCCAAATGGGCTATCAGTTACACCTCACCCAGGTGCCTCCCTCTTATTTCCCAGGGAAGCCTCTCAGACCCCCTCTTCACAGGAACCTCCTCATGCAGGAATTAGCAGGTCTTCTAGAGGATCAGGCGGTAGAACTGGTGCTCCACCACCTGCAGGGCACAGGCTTCTACTACAGGTACTTTCTAATACCAAAGAAAACTGGAGGCCTATCCTCGACCTACGAGACTTAAACAAGTTCTTGGTGAGGGAAAAGTTCAAGATGCTTTCCCTTGGAATATTGCTGCCTTACCTCCGCCAGGGAGACTGGCTATGCTCCATAGATCTCAAAGATGTGTATACATACATCTTGATTCATCCAGACCACAGACAATCTCTCAGATTTGTAGTGGGAGGAAACCATTTTCAGTACAAAGTACTTCCATTTGGCCTGGCCTCAACACCCAGAGTATTTACAAAGTGCCTGGCAATGGTGGCAGCCTTCCTAAGAACTCAAGGGGTATTCATATTCCCCTGCTTAGATGACTGGCTCAACAGAGCCCAGTCAGCTCTGGAGGTCCAACAGGCCACATTCCGCACTATCCAGTTGCTCCAGCACCTGGGCTTTGTGATCAATTACACAAAGTTGACTCTGGTTCCCTCTCAGGGATTGGAATTCATAGGAGCAAGGTTAGACACCCTTCAAGCAAGGGCTTATCTCCCAGAGGAAAGGGCTGTAAGACTTGTAGCGCTACTGCAGCAGGTGAGCTGCAGATCCCACATATCAGCCAGACATTTTCTGCCTCTTGGGTCACATGGCCTCCATGGTGCATGTGACACCCAAAGCATGACTCCACATGAGAACAGCTCAGTGGTGCCTCAGGGACCAGTGGTCACAAGCCACAGGCAGACTCGGGGACAATATCAAAGTGTCCCAGCGCCTGATTCATAGAAACATAGAAATATGACAGAAAAAGACCACATGGCCTATCTAGTCTGTCCTTTCATATCAACAACTACAACAGTCCCCTTTTTACCTTTAGAGATCCTCTGTGTTTGTCCCATGCTTTTTTGAATTCAGTTACTGTCCTCATCTCTACCACCTCCACTGGGAGACTATTCCACGGATCCACTACTCTTTCCGTAAAGAAATATTTCCGCATATCACTCCTGAATCTACCTCTCTTCACCCTCATCCCATGTCCCCTCGTAGCAGAACTTGCTTTCAATTGAAAGAGGCTCTCTCCCTGAACATTTATGCCACGGAGGTATTTAAACATCTCAGTCATATCACCTCTATCCCGCCTTTCCTCTAAGGTGTACATATTAAGATCCATAAGTCTGTCCTCATATGCTTTATAATGAAGACCACTGATCATTTTAGTAGCCACCCTCTGCACCGACTCCATCCTGTTCACATCCTTTTGAAGGTGCGGTCTCCAGAATTGCACACTATACTCCAAATGAGGTCGCACCAAAGACTTATACAAAGGCATTATCACCTCCTTTTTTCTGCTAGCCATTCCTCTCCATATGCATCCTTCTAGTTTTTGCCGTTGCCTTCTCTACCTGTTTAGCTACTTTAAGATCATCAGACACAACCACGCCTAGGTCCCGCTCTTCTTTAGTGGACAAAAGTACTTCACCCCCTATACTATATTGCTTCCTTGGATTCTGCAGCCCAAATGCATGACCTTACATTTTTTAACATTAAATCCCAGCTGCCAAATTCTAGACCATTTTTCAAGCTTAGCTAGATCCCTCCTCATGTTATCTACCCCATCCTGGGTGTCTACTCTATTGCAGATTTTGGTATCATCCGCAAAGAGGCAAACCTTACCTGAAAGCCCTTCCGCTATGTCACTAACAAAGATGTTAAAAAGAATCGGACCAAGGACAGATCCCTGGGGCACACCACTGATAACATCCTTCTCCTCAGAGTGAGCTCCATTTACTTGTACTCTTTGTCACCTCCCACCCAACCAATTTCTATCCCAAGCAGTAACTTTAGGGTCCATCCCTAGGGTGCTCGGTTTGTTTATAAGTCGCCTGTGAGGAACAGTGTCAAAGGCTTTACTGAAATCTAAATACACCACATCTAGAGCTCTCCCTCGGTCCAACTCCCTGGTCACCCAGTCAAAGAAATCAATCAGATTTGTCTGACAAGACCTGCCTCTGGTGAATCCATGCTGCCTTGGATCCTGTAATCCGCTGGACTCCAGAAACCTCACTATTTTCTCTTTCAGCAGCGTTTGAAGTTTGAACTGGATGAGGAAATGGATAGGGAGCCAATGGCATGACTTGAGAAAAGGGGTAATATAAGCATGACGAGGCTGGCAGAAGATTATCCGTGCAGCAGAGTATTGAACAGATTGAAGGGGAGAGAGATGATTCAGAGGGAAAACAGCAAGGAGTAGGTTAAAATAGTCAGGATGGGAGGTGACTAAAAAGTGGATAAGTCACCTCCCGTTTACTGTAAAGTAAACAAATCCCTCAATTCCCAAAAGAAACCACCACATATTCCAAACCCCACCACAGAGTCTCCATGAGGACAAAAGATCTTAGTCTCACAGATCAATATTATAACACCACCTCCTCTGCCAGAACATGCCACAGGAGGGCAGAGGGTAGTGAGATCCACTGCATCATTCACAATAAACTCATAAAGTTCTTCACTGAACAGACATTAACTAAACCATTTTTCAGACAAGGATTACTTGTTGTTGTTGTTGTTGTTAAGTGCCGTCGAGTCGGAGTAGACTCATGGCGACCCTCTGGATAGCTATCCTAAATTGTGTGCGGTCTTCAGTCAGGCGGCTCATTGTTGAAAGACTGGTACCCGTAGCTGCTGTTATTGTATCGATCCATCTCATTGCTGGCCTTCCTCTTTTGCGTTGACCTATCTTGCCAAGCATAATGTCTTTCTCTAATGATCTCTCTCTTCGCATGATGTGTCCAAAGTATGAAAGTCGAAGTCTTGTCATCTGAGCTTCTAAAGAAAGCTTAGGTTTGATCTCCTCTAGTACCGAATGGTTTGTTCTTCGGGCAGTCCATGGTATACACAGTATTCGCCGCCAGCACCATAATTCAAAGGCATCAATTTTCTTTCTGTCTATCTTTTTCACTGTCCAGCTTTCACATCCATATGATGTTATTGAAAATACCATGGCTTGAACAAGTCGAATCTTTGTATAGAGAGAGACATCTCTGCTCTTGAGAATCTTATCTAGGTCTTTCATAGCCATTCTGCCAAGAGCAATGCGTCGTCTGATTTCTTGACTGCTTGTTGCTTCTTTATTGATAGTTGATCCAAGTAGGTTAAAGTTGTTCACAATTTCAATTTCTTCTCCTTCAACGATGAACCTGTTGATTATGCCAGTTGTCATGATCTTTGTCTTCCTTACATTAAGGTGCAGGCCCATTTTGAGACTATGTTCTTTGATTGTGAGAAGCAAATGTTTCAGATCATCTTCACTTTCAGCCAGTAATGTGGTATCATCAGCATAGCGAAGGTTGTTGATGAGTCTTCCACCAATCTTCACACCTCTGTTGTCTTCATACAATCCTGCTTCTCTGATGATTTGTTCTGCATATAAATTAAACAGGTAGGGGGGAAAGTATGCAGCCTTGTCTTACACCTTTGCTTATTTTAAACCATTCTGTTTCTCCTTGTTCCATTCGAACTGTTGCTTCTTGATCAATGTACAGATTGCGCAAGAGAACGATCAGGTGTTCTGGTATACCCATGCTTCTTAATGTGGCCCAGAGTTTCTCATGGTTTACACAGTCAAAAGCCTTGCTATAGTCGATAAAGCACAAATAGATATCCTTTTGGTATTCTTTAGTCTTTTCAAGGATCCATCTCACATCCGCAATGATGTCTCTCGTTCCTCGCCCTTTCCTGAACCCTGCTTGCACTTCAGGTAGTTCTTGTTCCAGGTATGGTTGTAGTCTCTTTTGAATAATCTTCAGTAGAATCTTGCTGGCATGTGGGATCAGAGCGATTGTGCGATAATTTCCACAGTCAGTTGGATCACCTTTCTTTAGTATTGGTATAAACACAGATCTTTTCCAGTCCGTTGGCCATGATGCTGTCTTCCATATTTCTTGGCAGAGCCTTGTAAGTACGGTAACAGCTGCATCAGATTGCTGTAATACTTCTATGGGAATGCAATCAATGCCTGGTGCTTTGTTCTTTGATAAGGCTTTCAATGCTGCTTCAACTTCTTCTTTCATCACCAATGGTTCCCGATCATAAGGTACAGGTTGAAATGGCTGTTGGTCCACTTGATCTTTATCATATAAAAACTCTGTATATTCCTTCCACCTTTTCTTGATCTTCTCAGCATCATTCAACATAGAACCTTAAGCATCTTGTAACATTCCAATTCGAGGCTGGAACTTTTTCTTTAACTCTCGTAGCTTTAGGAAAGCCGATCTTGTTCTTCCTCTAATAGTTTCTGCTTCTATTTCCTTGCAAGTGTCATTGTAGTACTTTTCCTTGTCCTGTCTTGCTGCACGTTGGAAATCTCTGTTGAGTTCTGCGATTGTCTTTCTTTCTCCTCTGGCTTTAGCTTCTCTGCGTTTCTGGGCAATTTTCAGAGTTTCTTCTGTCATCCATTTTGGCCGTTTTTGCTTTTTCACCTTTTGTAGAGACTTCTCGCTTTCTTCCAACACAACCTTCTTGATGTCATTCCATAACTCTTCCGGAGCTCTGTCATTTGTATCTAAAGCAGCAAATCGATTTTGCAGGCAGTCTTTAAATTCCAGTGGTATATTCTCAAGGTCATATTTTGCTGCATTCATGAGTGGTTTGCTCTTTCTCAACTTTAGCTTGAGTTTGCATACTAGTAGTTGATGATCTGTACCACAGTCAGCTCCAGGTTTTGTCTTTGTTGATGTTACAGAGCTTTTCCATCGTTGACTTCCACATATGTAGTCAATTTGATTTTTATATAATTCATTCGGTGAAGTCCATGTGTACAGTTACTTAGCATATCATAAGCATGATTATTATGGACTCTAATAAGATTAGACAAATTCTTCCTACAATAAGGCCATGATGCAACATTTGAAAAAGATGTACACCCATTCCCCACTATCACAGGAATAAATGAAGTAGACATGAAAATACACAGAACAGACTAAAAATATGTATCAAACAAAAATGGATGCATAAATGTGCACATGAAGGGGGAGTGACCTGCCCCTTAGGCATGCCACTTCAGTGCAATGACTGAGGTGTGATGCCCCAGAATCGCTGCGTCTTTGTAAAGGCTCCAGCAAATCATCCATGTACACCTGAAGCACACTGGGAGCTGTAGCTACTTGTGTACAAACAGTCCCTCAATATAAAGTGCAGCGTGCCTTTTGTAGTTTACTGTAATTGTGCTTTTCAACAGCAGGCGATCTCACTCAGCACTGATCAAGGTTTGCAGAGCACACTGTCATCAGAATAGCTGCATCTTTGTAAAGGCTCCAGTTCCAACATCATCATCACCATGCACTCAAAAGCCCTCTGGGAGCTGTTGTTAGTCATGTACAAACAGTCCCTTGGGATAAAGTGCAGCTTTTGTAGTTAAGTGCAAATGTTCAACAGGGCAATAGTCAGAAAAAGCAGGCAAACTCCCTCAAGCACTGATCCACAGCCTCCCAGACCTCTCAAGTTACCTTCCCCCCCCCCCCCGCCAACCTCATGAGCAACCTCTCCCCACCCTCTAGACTCCTCCTGGAGATGGGAGTGATGAGTGAGGTGATTAAACTTGTGGATGACACAAAATAATTCAAAGTCATTAAAATGGCAGAGAATTGTGATGATTTGCAAAAGAATATTGTGAGACTTGGGAGACTGGACATCTAAATGGCAGATGAAGCTTACATAAGAACATAAGATATGCCATACTGGGTCAGACCAAGGTCCATCAAGCCCAGCATCCTGTTTCCAACAGTGGCCAATCTAGGTCACAAGTACCTAGCAGTTTCCTCAAAAGACGCAGGTTCCACAATGCTTGTATTGGGTCAAGCACTGATATCCTGGGTCCCTTTTTAATAATGGTTTATGGACCTTTCCTCCAGGAACTTGTCCAAACCTTTTTTAAACCCAGCTACACTAACAGCCTTTACTACATCCTAAGGCAACAAATTCCAGAGTTTGATTACACATTGAGTGAAAAAATATTTTCTCTTATTTGTCTTAAATAGTTTACCCTGTAGCTTCATTGCATGTCCCCTAGTCTTTCTATATTCTGATAACGTAAACAATCGATCTATGTTTACCCGTTCCACTCCATTCATGTGGACAATGTGCTGAGTGATGCATATAGGTAAAAATACTAGGTTCTGAGTTAGTCATCACCCAAGAAAAAACTGTTGGAGTTGCTATGGAAGGGGGGGGGGCATATTAAAAGCAATTAACACACTGAGCGGGATATTCAGCAGCATACAACTGGTTTGTGTCATTAAATATACACCTCTAACTCCACCAAATGTCCTGATGCTAAGTGCTTAGCATCATTCCAGGGGTGGCAATGAAAATAAATGGTCAGTGGAAATATTCATATAGGCCATATATGGTCTTTTTCTGCCGTCATGTTTCTATTTAGTCTGCCCTTCCATATCAACTACTATTTTCCAAATATAGATGCCTGTCTTCCTCTCTCTCTAATCACTTGTATTTCATGAAGGCCTTCCTCTTTTTCTTCACTTTTTCAGCTACTTCTTTTGAGAACCATAGTGGCCTCCTTTTCCTTTTACATTTATTTACCTTTCTAACAAAAAGGTTGGTTGCCTTTAAAATATCCCCTTTCAGTTTTGCCCACTGTTTTTCTACATCCCCCAGATGTTCCCATCCCACTTACGACTCTTTGAGATATTGTCCCATCTTGGCAAAGTTAGTTTTCCTAAAGTCTCACTTTTGAATAGATTTTATCAGCCCTAGTCCTAATACTGTGGAGGAGTAGCTTAGTGGTTAGAGCAACTGCCTAGTACCCAGAAGATCAAGGATTTAATTCCCACTGGCACTCCTTGGGCAAGTTGTTTTACCCTCTATTGCCTTGGAAGAAAAGGCCTGGCAATCCAGAGGCAGCTGGGCCACCAGGAGTCAGCACTGACTTGATGGCACTGGAAAAAAAGTCCTAATAATGAACCATATTATCTGGTGATCACTGGATGTGAGATTATGTCCCACTGTAACATCAGAAAGACTTTCCCCATTGGTAAGCAATAAGTCCAGTATGGCCCCATCATGTGTGGTTTCTGTTACTAGTTGCCTGAATAGTTCTCCCTGTAGAAAATCCAGGATCTCCTTACTTCTAGATGACCCCGCAGCAGGGATGTGCCAATCCACATCCGGCATATTGAAATCCCCTAGCAGTAGCACTTCTCCTTTCATGGCAATACTACATATGTCTTCTATTAAATCTTCATCCACTTCTACTCCCTGTGAGGGGGATCTGTATATAACTCCAATGTAAATGGATTTCTAGTTTAACCTACAGTGCCCCCTTTCTTCCTTTTAAGCCCTTGAAATTCTATAGCTTTAATATTATTTTTTACATATAGTGCCACTCCACCTCCCCTTCTACCTACTCAGTCCTTCCTGAATAAAGTATAACCCAGTATAATTCCATTCCAGTCATGGTTTTCTGTGAACTGTGTCTCTGTAACCGGAACACAGAGGGAGCAAGGCCCTCGCAGCAATAGCAGGAACACACAATAGGCGAAGGATGGTAAAGGGTCACAGGTGCTAATTTTATTTAGTAGAAACCCCTATGCGTTTCGGTATCAAGCCTTCCTCAGGGGGTACGCGTCTTTGAAATAAAACAGTTACAAAAATTACAATCAATAGATAAAAAAACAATGAAATAAATAAGTCATAAAAACATAAAAATGTATAAAAATTATGACACTTCTAAACATAAAAAAACATCGTCAAACAGAAAATAAAAATGGTAAAATGAAATTATTCACCACTTAAAAATAAAAACAGGTAAAAACATAAATATAATAATTAAAAATGTATGTGTAATAAATAAACATATAATAAAACCAACAGCAGCCAAATAAATCAAAAGGAATGTTATAGTGCAACAAGGAGAGGGAGGACTACAGCATGGTACTTACGTGAGGCACCTAGTGAAGAATATGGTCTTTAAAAAGACCTCTTTTGGATTCTAGCTCAAAGGCTATAAAGGAAAGTAAAAGTCTAATGAAGTAACAAAATCATGTCTTTTTTAATATACTGTACAGTATAAGAAAACACAGAGCCAGACCATGAAAGGACAAAAAATTAATATAAATAAATAAACTTAAAAAAGTGAATTGTAGTGTCTGCCTGTATAGGTATTGTATGAGGAATATATGAGCACATCTAGAATTGAGTGCTGCCAAAACGTCCGTGAGAATCACAAGTACAGAGGCAGGGTAAACCCTCTACAATGAAAACAGCCCTTGTACAATGAATGTAAAGTAAAGGGAAATTAGACTTACCTGCTAATTGTGGTTCCTGGAGTGTAGCCAGTCTAGTCCCGGACATCTGTGTTCCCTATCTCATCCAGCAGATTTGGAGACTGAGAAACTCCTCCTTTTTATGATGTCACAGGTATATCCTCCCGGGATCCGCCTCTTGCCATCAGTAACCTATTGACAAAGCAGACTCACCGGAGACACAAGCAAAAATTCAACTAAAAGTCAACCCCCGCACTTATGCAAGTAGTACACCCCCCTTAAACCAAAATTTCTGATAACCAACTGTGACTTGAACTTACGCAGGATTCTCCCTTCTCCAATGGACAGAACAACCTGCCATAGAAAAACTTGAACAGACACTCTTACCTTAAGAAGTGCAAACCTAGGGGAGGGATACGGGACTAGACTGGCTACACTCCAGGAACCACAATTAGCAGGTAAGTCTAATTTCACCTTCCTGATCGTGTAACCAGTCTAGTCCCGGACCTCTGGGTAAGTGCCAGAGCAGTGAGAGATTCAAATCTGGGAGGGCCCCGGGAGACCAGCCTGAAGTACTGCTGATCCAAAAGCGGTCTCCTCCAGGCGGTAATGCTTTGCAAAAGAGTTCAGCGACAACCACGGCGCCGCTTTGCAAATCTCCACCGGAGACACCAGACGCACTTCGGCCCACGATGAAGCTTGCACCCTAGTGGAATGAGCTCGCAGCCCTTCCGGCACCGGCCGACCTCTCAAGACATAGGCCGAGGCAATAACCACCTTAACCCACCTCGCGATGGACCCTTTCGACGACGCCTCACCTTTCCTGGGCCCCGCGAAGAGGACAAAAAGTCTGTCGGATTTGCGAAAACTGGCCGTACGCCGAAGATACCTTTTAAGCACCCTCCGGGCATCCAACAAATGCAACCTTCGCGATCCCGAAGAATCTGCAGACTGCGAAAATACCGGTAAAGAAATTTCCTGCTTCACATGGAAAGGCGAAACCACCTTAGGAAGGAAGGCCAGCACCGTTCTCAAAACCACCTTCGAGGGAAAAAATAACAGATAAGGCTCTCTGCAGGAAAGCGCCTGCAGTTCCGAGACCCTCCGAGCCGAGCAGATGGCCACCAGAAACACAACCTTTAAGGTGAGATCCTTGAGCGACGCCCGGGACAGTGGCTCAAAGGGCTCGCGCTCCAGCGCGTCTAAAACGGACGGGAGTGGAGGAGTGGCCTAGTGGTTGGGGCAAGGTACTTTGGACCGGAAGGTCGGGGGTTCAAATCCCACTAGAGGACAGCAACCTTGGGCCGGAAGGACTGGGGTTTCTAGTCCCACAGGTGCTCCTTGTGGTCTTGGGCAAGCCACTTAACCCTCCATAGCCCATGTTCCCTGTAAAATAGTTCTCTGTGTGCTGTGCTTTCCTGTCTAATCAATGTGTTTATACCTCAAAAAATTTCCTGTCATGATTTGACAATTTCCAATCTGTAATCAAAACCGCTGCTGATCGCTGGAAGTAGCGGTATACAAATGTATACTAAATAAATAAAATAAATGCCACTTCGGGACGAATGGCCGCACCGGCGGGCGTAGTAAGGAACCCGCCCGCAAGAAACGTTTGACATCCACATGGCAACCGAGCGTCTGACCCCCTATCTTACCGCGGTAACAGGATAAGGCCGCAACCTGAACTCGAAACGACGCCGCTGCTAGACCTTTAGCAAAGCCATCCTGCAGAAAATCTAAGATCTGCGGAATGGAGGATCTCAAAGCCTCAAACTTCCTGTCACGCACCAGGATTCGAAAACCCTCCAGACACGGACATATGCTAGCGAGGTGGACCTTCTCCTAGGCTTTAAAAGGGTAGAGATAACCGCCGATGAATAGCCCCTCGCCTTCATCCTTGCCCTTTCAAGAGCCAGGCCGTAAGCGAGAATCGACCCACGTGCGGCATGAACAGAGGACCCTGCGCTAGAAGATCCAGGTGAGACGGAAGCCGCCAAGGTTTTGCCACCACCAACCTCATCAGATCCTCGTACCAAGGCCTCCGAGGCCAGTCCGGAGCGATCAGAATGACCTGACATCTGAACAGCTCGATCCGCTGCAGTACTCTTCCAATGAGAACCCATGGTGGGAACACATACAGCAACTGCCCTACAGGCCATTGCTGAACGAGTGCATCCAAGCCCTCTGACATCCTTTCTCTTCGCCTGCTGTAAAAGCGGCTGGCCTTCGCCGAGGTAAAGGTCACCATGAGATCCATGACCGGCGCTCCCCAACGGCGCACTATCATCTCGAAGACTTCGGGATGTAGGACCCATTCCCCTGGATCCACCCGTACTCGACTGAGAAAATCCGCCTGCACGTTGTCCACTCTGGCGACATGCGCTGCTGATAGGTCCAGGAGGTGCGCCTCGGCCCACTCGCACAGGACTCCGGCCTCGACTTCCAGCTTCGTACTGCCGGTGCCTCCCTGTCTGTTGACATAGGACACCGCTGTGGCATTGTGGTAAAACACGCGGATCACCTTGCCTTGAACTAGCTGCTGAAACCTCTGCAGCGCTAGCGTTACCGCCCTTAACTCCAGCCTGTTGATGGACCACGCTGTCCCCTGAATCGTCCATTGTCCCTGCGCAAACATACCTTGGCAATGAGCGCCCCAGCCCAAGAGACTGGCGTCTGTCATTACGGGCACCCAGGCCGGCGTAGTCAGCTCCCTTCCTCTTGCCAAGGACTCGGGAAGCAACCACCATTGCAGGGACTGTAGAGCCTCCTCCGGACAGGGCAACTTCCTGGACAGTGGATCCTGTTGGTGCGACCATCGGTGAAGTAACACTCTCTGCAGAGGTCTCATGTGAGCTCTCGCCCAGGGAACTGTCTCTATTGCCGCAGCCATTGTGCCCAGCAATTGAAGATAATGCCACGCCGAAGGCGCCTTGTACTGAAGAAAACGGGCCACCAACTTCCGAAGACCCAGTGCCCTTTCCTCCGTCAGAAATACCTTTCCTACCTTGGTGTCGAAGCGAGCTCCCAGATACTCTAAGATCTGAGAGGGAACCAAGTGACTCTTTACTAGATTGACGACCCAACTTAGCTCCTCCAAAAAAGCCACTACGCGAGCCGTGGCTGAGAAGCTCTCTGACCTGGACTTCGCCCGAATCAGCCAGTCGTCCAGGTACGGATGCACCAAGATCCCCTCCTTTCTGAGAGCCGCCGCCACCACCACCATCATAACTTTGGTGAAGGTCCGCGGTGCAGTCGCCAGCCGAAGGGCAACGCTCGGAACTGAAAGTGACCGAAGGGGACTGCGGATCTGAGAAATTTGTGATGCTCCGGTCTTATGGGAATGTGAAAATAAGCCTCTGATAAGTCCAGCGAGGTAAGGATCTCTCCGCTCTGCACCGCTACAATGACCGACTGGAGCGTCTCCATATGGAAATGGGAAACGCGAAGGCAGTGATTCACGCCCTTGAGATCCAAGATCGGACGAACGCCTCCGCCCTTCTTGGGGACGACGAAGTAAATCGAGTAGCGACCGGTGCCGCATTGGTCGGGCGGAACAGGCACTATTGACCTGAGCTCTAGAAGCCTCCGGACCGTCTCCCGCAAGGCCTCGTGCTTGGCGGGAGACTTTCCGGGGGACAGCACGAAGGACTCCCGCACCGGCTGCAGGAATTCCAGAGCGTACCCTTCTCGCACTACCTCCAGCACCCACTGATCTGAAGTTACTCGGGCCCAGGCAGTGTAAAACTCCTGCAACCGCTCCCCTACCGGGAGTACAGGTGCCCGGGCCCCCCCGTATCTCATTGTTGCTTTTTGGCAGCGAAGGAGGAGGAGGAGGCTGCCGGACCAAACCCTCATCCCGTGCCGCAAAACCCCCTGAAGGGCTGACTTCTATTAGAGAAACGGCCTCTCTGACCAGAACTGAATCTCGGGGACCGAAAACGGCGAAAATCTCGCTGCTGCCCCCTGACAACCGAGAACTGCCGGATAGGCCTAGGCTTGTCCTCTGGTAATTTGCCCCCTTTAGATTCTCCTGTCCTTAACCAGCTTTTCTAAGTCTTCTCCGAATAATAGGCGACCCTTAAACGGGAGCTTGCTTAATCTAGCCTTGGAGGCACTATCCGCTGCCCAGTTGCGAAGCCACAGGTACCTACGAGCCGCCACTGCTGATGCCATACTCTTGGCCAAACCCCGCATAAGATTATATTGAATGCTACGTAGGCCGCGCCAGACTCCAACTTGGCCGCCTCTCCCGATTCTGCATCATCATGGCTCCCCTGAACCCGCTGCGACCAGCGAAGACAGGCTCTAGCGACCCATGCACCGCAGATAGCCGCTTGAAGTGACAGCACATTTACATCAAACACCTGCCTTAACAAAACATCTAACTTCCTATCCTGAGCATCCTTGAGCGACGCCCGCACTGCCTTCCACCGGGATGGTAGTATTCTTGGTGACTGCCGAGACGGCCGCATCAACCTTGGGTGACTTAAACACCTCCTTATCCTGATCCGACAAAGGATAAAGGCGGCTCATGACCCTGGATCTCTTCAAAGGCGATTCCAGCAGGTTCCACTCCTCCTGGATCATCTCTCGGAATATCCTATGAACAGGGAACACCTTCTGAGTCTTCCGAAAGACCTGAAGCAAGGGATCCTCTAAGGTGTCATCCTCTGCTGTTCCGGGAACTGGCATATTTAAAACCTTGAGGCTTTCTAATATCAACGCAGGAAGCTCTTCCCTACGGAAGACGCGCACAACACGTGCCTGGTCTTCCCACTCGGACAGCTCACCTTCTTCCAGCTCCTCTTCAACGTCTAAATCGTGGACCTCGCCATCAGACAGCGGCCCCTCCGATGTTACCAAACAGTCCGCCAGCAGCCCCTCCAAACGCGGTCTTTTGGCGCCACTGGAAGGACCCTCGGCCGGGGCCGGAGACGCGGTCCTCTTAATCCTGGTCTCCACCTCCGGACCCTTTCCCTGCTGAGCGGTAGCCAAGAAAGACTGCTGAAGGAGCGCAACAAAGGTCTTGGAAAAAATTGCAGACAAATCCGTGGGCAACGCAGAAGGAGGAGGGGCGTGACCGGAACCGACGAGGGGCCAGCCACTGGGTCCCCCAGGGCCAACTCATGAAGTTGTGAGCTAGAGCCCTCCGACGCTGTGCCCTGACCGTCCCCTGAGGCATCACCGGGAGGGTCCATGGCGGCAGTGTCTCTGACACAGGTCTTGCACACTCCTGAGGAAGACCCCTTCTTCATCCCACAGACTAAACACAGTGGCTTAGAAGGCATGGCAAAGGAAAGACAAAGGAAATGGAAGGCAAACTATTCCGTCAAGCTCTTTCCCACACATGCACTGCACCCGGTTTGAGAAGTAAAGCAGAAAGCCCCGTTTTTGTTTTTGTTTTACAAAAACTCGCTTAAACTACCAGCTAGAAAAAGAAAAGAACTATCCTAAGTGAGCAGGGCATGAGCAATCTTCTACGAGGTGTCACAGACAGTCGGGCCCGAAAAAATGTCTACCGCATGCAGCAACGGCGCTCCTACGCTGTGCTGCCACGCCCGCTGGTTTCACTTTGGCACCAAAAATGCTTTCCACCACCCCCGCGCCCAGAAAAACGTGGTCTCTTACCTCCGGACAGCTAAGGTAAAATAGCCTGCAGCACACTCACCGGGACCGCTCCGCTCCAATCCCCGAGCACGTTTAAAAACGCCAGAGGCTGCACACACTCGCACCTTCCGATTCTGCGTGCGAACGGGAGGGCCTGCCAGCGCACTGACAGGCAATCTTCTGTGTGGCGCTGGCTAGGCAGACCTCCGGGTCTCTCCCTTTAAGGCAGCTGACTGAGCCAGGGGGACCCCAGAGAGTGAGTAGATGCTTAGGCCCACTGAGCTAGCAGAAGTAGAAGGACCAGAAAGCCCAGCAAAGAGAAGGGGGGGGGGAGGGATAAAGAGAGAGAGAGAGAGAGAGCAGCCTGCCGTCAAATTAAAAGGCACAGTTCTGTAAGGAACAAGCTCTCTCCAAAATAATTAATCCCCAACAAAGAAAGTAGGTAAAATTGTTTCTCCAGTGAGCCCGGCTGTCCGGGCTCCTATCTATCCAGCTGCTTGGAGACTGAGGTAACTGATGGCAAGAGGCGGATCCCAGGAGGATATACCTGTGACATCATAAAAAGGAGGAGTTTCTCAGTCTCCAAAGCTGCTGGATGAGATAGGGAACCCAGAGGTCCGGGACTAGACTGGTTACACGATCAGGAACCTATAATTGCTGTACATATCATATGTACGTTACCCAGTCGATCATGGAGATCCAACTTGTTCCATGTTCACATCAAAACCATCTGTATTATACTGAAGGGAAACTCAGTGTAGGCGTCTGTTGTTATATAACCCAATTTACGCGCCAAAAAACATTTGATTGACAGGGACCGCGCATGGCAGTAGCGGAACTAGAGCACCGATAAGAAAATGGTATACTGGAGAGATGACATAAAGAAACAAAATTGAAAGATCTTTATTTAAAAATTAAAAACTACCTGAAGAGGGCTTAGTGAGTTAACACGAGCCCGCATCAAAGAAAATGAACCTGATCATGCTCGAAGGGGCCATGTCGCTAACAGAAGATAAGGAAATGAGAATAGATACCCCAGAGTAAACAATGTAACTAATGGTCAACTAATATGTTATTATCAAAGAGAAAATAACTGCTAATATACATCGGGAAATAGTAGTTTATAAGAATGCTCGTGTCGGCATCGGGTCAGCAGAAGACAGTAAGTAACAGCACTCAAATAGTACCCGTATTGTGATGGAAAGAGGAAAACAAAGCAAATATTATTAATTGGCATTAAAACATCGGATGAATGAAATATATTAGAAAATAAATAAATAATAAATCTGGACTCTAGGAAAGACTAAAACGGACACCAGGGCCAGTGAATCCCAGAAAGGATATCTATACAAATATAACTAAAATAAAAATAAAAAATTATAAAAAATGAGACTGAAAATATGATAAATAGATAATTAATAAATACTTAAAAAATGTTGGTAATAAGTTCCTTCCCCCCTTTTCCCCCTCTCTTTCCTTTCCCCTTTCCTCCCTCCCCCTCCCCTCCTTTTCTCTTCCCCCTTCTCTTTCCTTCCCCTTCCCCTCTTCCCTTTCGCCCCCTTTTCCCTTCTTCCCCCTCCCCCCCGGTTCAGTAGTGCCACTGTTTTCCCTTTATTATGCGTACATGCCCCCTCTGTTTTACTTATTCCATTGGTATGGAACCTTCCATTCATCCGGATATGCATAACTAAATTATGGACTTATTACCAGCATTTAAGTATTTATTAATTATATATTTATCATATTTTCAGTCTCATTTTTTATTTTTATTTTACTTATATTTGTATAGATATCCTTTCTAGGATTTACCGGCCCTGGAGTCTGTTATAGTCTTTCCTAGAGTCCAGATTTATTATTTATTTTCTAATATATTTCATCCATCCGATGTTTTAATGCCAATTAATATTTGCTTTGTTTTCCCCTTTCCACCACAATACGGGTACTATTTGAGTGCTGTTACTTACTTACTGTCTTCTGCTAACCCGATGCCGACACGAGCACTCTTATACACTACTGTTTCCCGATGTATATTAGCACTTATTTTCTCTTTGATAATAACATATTAGTTGACAGTTAGTTACATTGTTTACCCTGGGGTATCCGTTCTCATTTCCTTATCTTCTGTTAGCAACATGGAACAAGTTGGATCTCCAGATCGACTGGGTAACGTACATATGATATGTCCAGCAATTATAGGTTACTTTACATTCATTGTACAAGGGCTGTTTTCATTGTAGAGGGTTTACCTTGCCTCTGTACTTGTGATTCTCACAGAAGTTTTGGAAGCACTCAATTCTAGATGTGTTTTGTTATATATTTAAAAAGACATGATTTTGTTACTTTATTAGACTTTTACTTTCCTTTTTAGCCTTTGAGCTAGAATCCAAAAGAGGTCTTTTTAAAGACCATATTCTTCACTAGGTTAAATCAGTCAGGGCCTAGTAACAGCAGTTTACCTCTAAATTTAAAACACAGAAGAGAGTTTTCTGGGTAAAGTTAGACCCAGTAGAGAGCTTCTAGTTTAAATTTCATACTAGGTCAGAGCCTAGCAGCAGCAAAGAGCTTTAGTTTAAAGAAATCAGATTATTTATTTATTTATTTACAGATTCTTATATACCGCGCTATTCAACATCAGTGCGGTTTACATGAAACATAAAACTTACACATTACACAGATTATAACTTAGCATAAAAGGCAAAACAGGGTCAGTATTATTTGAGCAATAAATAACGTCTTCTAGAGAACTTTACAAAGAGGCCTTCTACCTAGTGGGCAAGAGACCTGTGAAACCTTTTAAATAGGTGTTAAAGTCAGGGGGCAGGTCAAAAGGCCATTTTGAAAGACTCCTACTATCCAAACAAGGACTGTTAATCACTCAGGAAGCTGGTAACAGCTTACCTTGAAAGCACAGGTCAGGGTACTGTGTAGCAGCCCTCTTTTGATACGTCTTATTTCCCTCCCTCCCCAACACCCACCCATCCCTGGGATAATCATAGCTTTATAGGTACTTACACATCATAAGGGAAAGGAGCTGCTCTCAGGTGCAGCTCTTTATCCAACTCAGTCATACATTAAGGACCTGAGCTTAATTAAGCCTCAGGTGAACAAGGTATATTAAACGTATTAGATACACTTTTTTATTGGTGTAAGCATACACGCCAACCCTTAGTAAGTAAAGAATTTAAATATCCAAACACAAGCTTTAAACTAAGATGCAGACAGCAGTCCAGCAGCGAGATGGGGGCTTTCCAGTCTTTTGCATTGAGTGTCACATGTATGATTTTCTCCCAGTTGGTGAGAGGTCGTACGTGTGAAATTGGTGGAGGGGTTGCGCTCTATGTTAGAGAGGCCATTGAGTCAGAAAAGATTAAAGTTTTGCAGGAAACAAAATTTGCTGTAAAATCTCTTTGGACTGAAATTCCATGTAAGAAGGGGAAGGTGATGGCAGTTGGGGTGTACTATCGACCACCTGGCCAGAATGAACAAATGAATGATGAAATGCTCAAAGAAATCAAGGAAGCTAAGAAAAATTACAACACAGTAATAATAATGGGTGATTTCAATTACCCTGGTATCGACAGGGTCAGTGTCACGACAGGACATGCTAGGGAGATAAAGTTCCTAGATGAAATAAATGACTGCTTCTTGGAGCAGCTGGTTCATGAACCGACCAGAGGGGAAGTCATATTGGACCTAGTCCTTAGTGGAATACCAGATCTGATGCAAGAGCAAAGGGTGTTGGGACCACTTGGCAATAGTGATCATGGCATGATCGCATTTCATTTAATTAATAGAGGAGAGATGGTAAGGAAATCCACAGTACTACCTCTTAATTTTAGACTATGATAAAATGAGGAAATTAGTTAAGAAAAAACTAAAAGGAGCAGTTGCAAAGGTTAAAAACTTAAATCAAGCTTGGGTATTGTTTAAAAATGCTATCTTGGAAGCCCAGACCAACTGTATTCCACACATTAAGAAAAGTGGAAGGAAGTCCAAAAAACTGCCAGCATGGTTTAAAGGTGAGGTCAGAGAGGCTGTTGTTGCTAAGAAAACTTCTTTTAGGAAATGGAAAAAAAAGAGCCAAATGAGGAAAACTGGAAACAGCACAAGCACTGGCAAGTTAAATGCAAAGCATTGATAAGGCAGACAAAGTGAGAATTTGAGAAGAAACTTGCTATGGAAGCAAAAATGAATAATAAAGACTTTTTCAAGTACATTCGTAGCAAAAAAACTGTGAGAGCGTCAATTGGACGTTAGATGATAGAGGGGTTAAAGGGGCAAGGTGATACTACAGAGGAATTGAAAGAAATATCACTACACCGGGAAGATGGCATTACAACTATTTGATAAACTGAAGAGTAGCAAATCACTCGGACCGGATGGCATACATCCAAGGGTATTGAAAGAACCGAAATATGAGATTGCAGATTAGTAATTAGTAATCTGTGAACTTTCATTAAAATCATCTCTAATACCTGAAGATTGGAAGATCGCCAATGTAAAGCCGATTTTTAAAAAGGGTTCCAGGGGTGATCTGGGAAACTACAGACCGGTGAGCCTGACGTCAGTACCAGGAAAAATGGTAGAAACCATCATAAAGAACAAAATTACTCAGCATGTAGATAGTCATGGCCTAATGGGAGACAGCCAACATGGCTTTAGACAAGGAAGATCTTGTCTTACTAATCTGTTATATTTTTTTGAAGGTGTGAATAAACAGATAGACAAAGGTAAGTCGGTTGATATAGTGCATCTGGACTTTCAGAAAGCCTTTGATATGGTCCCTCATCAGAGGCTTTTGGCAAAACTAAAAAGTCATGGGATAGGAGGCAGTGTACTATTGTGGATCAGGAACTGGTTAAAAGATAGAAAACAGAGGGTAGGGCTAATGGCCAATTTTCCCAATGGAAAAAGGTGAATAGTGGAGTACCCAAGGGATCTGTACTGGGTCCACTGCTTTTTGACATATTCATAAATAGCCTGGAAAAGGGAATAACGAGTGAGGTTATCAAATTCGCAGATGACACAAAACTATTTAAAGTCGTTAAAACCCATGAGGATTGTGGGAAATTGCAAGAGGATCTTGATAAATTTGAAGTCTGGGCATCCAAATGGCAGATGAAATTTAATGTGGACAAGTTCAAAGTTATGCACCTAGGGAAGCACAACCCAAACTATGGTTACATGATGCAAGGTTCCACACATTGGGAATCACCACCCAGGAAAAAGATTTAGGCGTCATCGTGAATTAGATGTTAAAACCCTCTGCCCGGTGTGCAGCGGCAGCCAAGAGAGCAAATAGAATGCTAAGTATTATAAGGAAAGAAATGGAAAATAAAACAAAGGATTTTATAATGCTTCTGTATCGTTCCATGGTGCGACTGCACCTTGAATACTGTGTGCAATTCTGAAACATAGAAACATGATGACAGAAAAAGACCACATGGCCTATCTAGTCTGTCCTTCCATATCAACAACTACAACAGTCCACTTTTTACCTTTTAGAGATCCTCTGTGTTGGTCCCATGCTTTTTTGAATTCAGTTACTGTCCTCATCTCTACCACCTCCACTGGGAGACTATTCCACGGATCCATTACTCTTTCCGTAAAGAAATATTTCCGCATATCACTCCTGAATCTATCTCCCTTCACCCTCATCCCATGTCCCCTCGTAGCAGAACTTGCTTTCAATTGAAAGAGGCTCTCTCCCTGAACATTTATGCCACGGAGGTATTTAAACATCTCAATCATATCACCTCTATCCCGCCTTTCCTCTAAGGTGTACATATTAAGATCCTTAAGTCTGTCCTCATATGCTTTATAATGAAGCCCACTAATCATTTTAGTAGCCACCCCCTGCACCGACTCCATCCTATTCACATCCTTTTGAAGGTGCGGTCTCCAGAATTGCACACTATACTCCAAATGAGGTCGCACCAAAGACTTATACAGAGGCATTATCACCTCCTTTTTTCTGCTGGCCATTCCTCTCCATATGCACCCAAGCATCCTTCTAGCTTTTGCTGTCGCCTTTTCTACCTGTTTAGCTACTTTAAGATCATCAGACACAACCACGCCTAGGTCCCGCTCTTCTTTAGTGGACAAAAGTACTTCACCTCCTATACTGTATTGCTCACTTGGATTGCTGCAGCCCAAATGCATGACCTTACATTTTTTAACATTAAATCCCAGCTGCCAAATTCAAGACCATTCTTCAAGCTTAGCTAGATCCCTCCTCATGTTAACTACACCTTCCTGGGTGTCTACTCTATTGCAGATGTTGGAATCATCTGCAAAGAGGCAAACCTTACCCAACAGCCCCTTCCGCTATATCACTAACAAAGATGTTAAAAAGAATCGGACCAAGGACAGATCCCTGGGGCACACCACTGGTAACATCCTTCTCCTCAGAGTGAGCTCCATTTACTTGTACTCTTTGTCGTCTCCCACCCAACCAATTTCTAACCCAAGCAGTAACTTTAGGGTCCATCCCTAGGGTGCTCAGTTTGTTTATAAGTCGCCTGTGAGGAACAGTGTCAAAGGCTTTACTGAAATCTAAATACACCACATCTAGAGCTCTCCCTCGGTCCAACTCCCTGGTCACCCAGTCAAAGAAATCAATCAGATTTGTCTGACAAGACCTGCCTCTGGTGAATCCATGCAGCCTCGGATCCTGTAATCCGCTGGACTCCAGAAACCTCACTATTTTCTCTTTCAGCAACGTTTCCAATAATTTACTCACCACCGAAGTGGCCGTATCTTAAAAAGGATATAGCATTATTAGAAAAGGTACAGAGAAGAGCCACCAAAATGGTAAAGGGGATGGAAGGATACCCCTATGAAGAGAGGCTAAAAAGGTTAGGGCTCTTCAACCTGGAAAAGAGACGGCTGAGGAGAGATATGATATAGATCTATAAATTAATGAACGGAGTGGAACGGGTAAAAGATTGATTGTTTACATTATCAGAATATAGAAAGACAATGAAGCTACAGGGTAAACTATTTAAGACAAATAAGAGAAAATATTTTTTCATTCAACGTGTAATCAAACTCTGAAATTTGTTGCTGGAGGATGTAGTAAAGGCTGTCGGTGTAGCTGGGTTTAAAAAAGGTTTGGACAAGTTCCTGGAGGAAAGGTCCTTAAACCATTATTAAAAAGGGACCCAGGATATCCAGGCTTGACCCAATACAAGCATTGTGGAACCTGTGTCTTTTGGGGAAACTGCTAGGTACTTGTGACCTAGATTGGCCACTGTTGGAAACAGAATGCTGGGCTTGATGGACCTTGGTCTGACCCAGTGTGGTATATCTTATGTTCTTAGGTGCCTCACGTAAGTACCATTGCTGTAGTCCTCCCTCTCGTTGTTGCACTATAACATTCCTTTTGATTTATTTGGCTGCTTTTGTTTTTTTATATGTTTGTTTATTTATTACACATACATTTTTAATTATTATATTTATGTTTTTACCTGTTGTTATTTTTAAGTGGTGGATAATTTCATTTTACCATTTTTATTTGCTCTTGGACAATGTTTTTTATGTTTTGAAGTGTCATAATGTTTATACATTTTTATGTTTTTATGACTAATGTTATTTATTTCATTGTTTATCTATTGATTGCAATTTTTGTAACTGTTTTATTTCAAAGATGCGTACCCCCCCCCCCCCCCCGAGGATGGCTTGACGCCGAAACACGTAGGAGTTTCTACTAAATAAAATTAGCACCTGTGACCCTTTACCATCCTTCACCTGTTGTGTGTTCCTATGTCTCCGTAACCGCCACTAAATCCAAGTCAGCCTTTTCCATTAAAGCCTCAACATCTGGGGATCTTATTTCCCATGCTACAGGCATTTATACACACCGCTTTCCAGATGTTTCCCCTACTACCCAAGTGTATATAAGTATTTAATCTTTCACTTACCTGCGTGATAGCTTCACTCATCCCAACGAATTTAGTATAAAGCCCTCTTCAGTAGGTTAGCCTGGCTGCTACTGAAGACATTGCGTTCCATCTTGGACAGATGAACACCATTTCTGCTCTGCAGCCCTTGGAATATCCCATTGTCCAGGAAACCAAAACACACTCAATGACACCATCCATGCCGCTATGCATTCATCTCCATTACTCAACAAGGAGGATTGAAGAGACCACCACCTGCACACCTATCTGCTTCACCCTCTGTTCCAAAGCCATGAAGTCACTCTTGATACATTCAGAGGGATACCTGCCAACATGGATGAGCAACATCGGATGATAGTTAATAGGCTTGATGAGTCTCGGCAAACTATCCGCAACATCTCAGATTTTGGCACCCAGGGGCGGCCCAAGGGGGGTGCGGGGCCATGTGCGGAGACTCGGTGTGGGGCCTCATTTGCATAAGTGGCCTTATTTGCATAAATATTTGCATAATGCTAACATACACTAACTTTTAGTAAACATGTCTCTTAATGAGTGTATGGATAAAGACAGACTAAAAGATTTCTACATTACTATAATCCAGTGCCAACCGCCAGGCACATTAGGAACTACTACAAACACTGCCCATTTAGAACCAATAGCAAACCCGCCGTATCCTAACAGCACTACTAGGACTCACAAAGCACCATACCCTACCTATCAAAAGGCAACACTGCAAATATTAAACCAATACATTTCAGAGACAACAATACATGACCTACTGGGGAAAGAGAACAAGTGGCAATGTCAAATAGGAATTACATAAACAGAATACATCAGCTCAGTTACACATGCAGAACATAGACCATCACCAAACAAGGAATCACAATTTAGAAACAGGAAGGCAATAATTAAACTGGGAACCCCAAAAGCCAAACTTGGAATGTACAACAACACTGTAGAAATAAAACTATAAATTAATTTCCTCTTGTACCAAACAAAGCGCAGACGTTAATGATGCACATTTCCCAGAGCTTTCATATTCCAGTTAATAAATTCAAAATAAAGAGATATCTTTCTACCTTTTGTGCATTTTTTTTCAGTTGCAATTGCTCCAGCCACTTTCTTCTGGTTTCTTCATGTTTTCTGCTAACTCTCCATCATCTGCTGTCCATTTGTCCTTTCTTCTCTCTTCTAGTTTTTTTTTTCCATTCTCTCTCTCTACATCTGCTTTAACATACTAATCTTTCTCCTTTTGCTCTTTCCTCATTCCTATTTCATCCACTCAAATTTTACCCCTCCATCCTCAATCCCCACTTACTCTCCCAATACCCGGCCAATTGTAGATTTTTTATCCCTCCCACACAAAATATTTTTCCCCTCTCCATTTTACTCTCCCAGCCCCATCCCATTCTAATCCTCCCCCAACATCAGCTCCCTTCTAGTTCCAGCCTCACCCAGCATCCATTCCCTTCTAGTCCCTGCATCAGCCCATTTCCAGTCCTAGCTCCCCATCAGCCCATTTCCAGTCCTAGCAACCCCCCAACCCAATACCAGTCCTAGCCCCCCCATCAACCCACTTCCAGTCCTAACCCCATCAACCCATTTCCAGTCAGCCCCCCATAGCCCATTGCCAGTCCTAACCCCCCCATCAGCCCACAGCCCATTACCAGTCCTAACCCTATCAGCCCACCTCGTCCTAACCCCTCCCCATCAGCCCATTTCCTGTCCTAGCCCCCCATAGCCCATTATCAGTACTATCCCCCCATAGCACATTACCAGACAGCCCCGATCAGCCAACATCCCATTACGAGTCTTAACCCCCCCATAGCCCATTACCAGTTCTAACCCCCCCAACAGCCCACAGCCCATTACCAGTCCTAACCCCATCAGCCCACCTCAAGTCCTAACCCCTCCCCATCAGCCCATTTCCTGTCCTAGCCCCCCATATAGCCCATTTTCAGTCCTAACCCCCCCCAATAGCCCATTACCAGTCCTAACCCCCATCACCCCACAGCCCATTACCAGTCCTAACCCCATCAGCCCACCTCCAGTGTTAAGCCCCCCCATCAGCCCATTTCGTCCTAATCCCCATCACCCAATTTTCAGTTTAAGCCCCCCCATACCCCATTACTAGTCCTAACCTCCCCATCAGCCCACTCCCAGTCCTAATCCCACCAGCCCATTTCCAATCCTAATCCCCATCACCCAATTTTTAGTTTAAGCACCCCCTTAGCCCATTAGCAGTCCTAACCCCCCATCAACCCACTTCCAGTCCTAATTCCATCAGCCCATATAAAGACTTAGCTCCCCCATAGCCCATCACCACTCCTAACCCCCCCAGCCTCCCCATAGCCCATCACCACTCCTAACCCCCCCAGCCCCCCCATAGCCCATCATCACTCCTAACCCCCCCCAGCCTCCCCATAGCCCATCACCACTCCTAACCCCCCCCAGCCCCCCCATAGCCCCCCATAGCCCATCAGCACTCCTAACCCCCCCAGCCCATCAGCACTCCTAACCCCCCCAGCCCCCCATAGCCCATCAGCACTCCTTACCCCCCCCCCCCCAGCCCCCCACAGCCCATCAGCACTCCTAACCCCCCCCCAGCCCATCAGCACTCCTAACCCCCCCCCCCCCCCCCCCCCCAGCCCAGCCCAGCCAATTTTTTTTTTTTAAAAAGCTGTCTTCTCCCGCTGCCGGGGCCGCCGCGGCAGAATCGAGTGTGCCGCGGGGCCCCCCCTGCCCAGCAGAGCCTGCCCTCCCCTGTATCCGCTCTCTCGTACAGCTGCCTGCAGTCTCACGCGCCGGCTTTCAGAGTGCGAAGGGACTAGTTTCCCTTTCGCGGCTCTGTTAAGCCCCCGCGGGCTTAACAGAGCAGCGAGGGAGAAACTCTGCCGCGGCGGCCCCGGCAGCGGGAGAAGACAGTTTTTTTTTTTTTTTTAAATTTGACTTTAGGATCAGAATGTTTTTTGCGTGGGGCCCCCTGAAACGCGGGGCCCTGTGCAAAAAACATTCTCGCTCAATGGACGGGCCGGCCCTGTTGGCACCTGGCAGACAGCACACCTGTCTGGACATCAAATCTGGTCTGCAGATGGATGCCTCAGTACCCCTCAGAAGAGAGTCACCAACCACCACTACCCTTCGCTTCCTTGTGGTGACTGATTCTGCAACTTTGGGGTACTCAAGTTGTGGGTCTTCCCTTTCCTCGGATACTTCCACATCCTCCATTTCCAGGGCTACATACTAGTTCTTCAATTCAAGGGCTGGAGGATTTGGAGTGCAAGCTCTGGTGACTCTTCCTTTTATCTTTATTAGCGTTCTTGATATACCACTCATTACATGAGCAACAGAGTGGTTTACAATAGAATATTAGTTACTAAGATAAGGAAAAGAATGCCAAAATGTGATAGGACAGGAAAGATACAATCATATAGGATGAGCAAGAGAAAAAGAGAGAGGAATCTTAAAGGGGGAGGAGGAGAGAGATTATGCAGTAGGATGACGGGAGGTCAAAGGCAAGGGAGCTTCCCATCTTCACCTCTGTCAGAAAGCTTGGATGTTTCAAGAAGCATCTCATCAATATAATTCTCACTGTCTCAAATGCTTCTAAGCCTTGCCATTCCTTTCCTGAGAGCCTCAGCATGCAGGCATCCTGCTCATGGAACCAGTCCTTCAACTGGCATTGAGATCTCTGTCTAGACAGAGGCCACGGCTTTAGCACTACGATTTTTTCCAGCCATTGTTTTAGCTGATGGAGCTTTGGTACCTGTTGAAGTAAAAGAGAGAGACCTACCAAAGTCTCTACCTTTTCCTCAGCTGTCCTTTAAGAGAGAAAAGCAGTTAGCCTCTTTTAAGTGTGTTCTAATAGCGCTGTTCTATGTCCCTGTATGTAGCTAATTGGGGAGTTGCCCTATAAAGCAAGAATGCTCACATGGGTGCCAGGGTGGGTAGGGAGGGACATAACACCTGATGAGGTCAGTGGCTTCAAAGAGTTAGCTGTGAATGGGTAGCAGAAATAAAGTCAAAGAACTGTGACAGAGCTTTGCCCAACACCACCACCAAACAAAAAAATTCCCTCTTTGCAGTACAGAAAAAAGACCTAACTTTTAAAAATGAACATCAAAACCCCTTTAAGAATTAGCTTTTAAAAATGATCACCAAAATCCCTTTGAGAGTTTCAGACACCTTGCTTTGCAATGGTGTCCATCAAGAATACACTGTTACATTGGGTTACTGGGTTACATTGTAGCTTCATTGCATATCCCCTAGTCGTTCTACTTTTTGATGGCATAAACAACCAATCTACGCTTATCTGTTCCACTCCATTCATTCATTTTACTATGTGGTGAGCCAATATTCCACTGCCCATTCTGAAGAATCTTTCTGGAGTAATGTCTCCAAATGGAAGAATGAACCCAACACTTATGATCTCAGCTCTGATTCACTACCAAGGCTCACCTCAGCACTTCTATTATTAAAATGAGAGCTTCCTTCTGAAGTTCAGAAGATATAATATGCATGTCGAGATTTGCTTGAGAAGTATTTTTAATCAACTCTGTGACATCCAATACAATTGGGATAATTTCTATATCTTTCCACCACGTTTTCTTGATCTTTGATTGTATTTGTTGGTACTTTAAGATCTTCTTTTTCACCATACATAGTTCAGAATAAAACTTTCATTATTAGTGCCAGTTTTGTCCTTTTATCATTTATCACAATATCCAGTTTCTTGCATTAAGCATTTTATTTGTGCGATGAAAAGTTACTGATTGGGTTATAAATTGGTTGACGGGGAAGGGGGGGGGGGCAACAAAGGGTACAAGTAAATGGAGCTCACTCTGAGGAGGAGGTTACCAGTGGTGTGCCAAAGGAATCTGTCCTTCTTCTGATTCTTTTTAACATCTTTGTTAGTGATATTGCGGAGGGCTGTCGGGTAAGGTTTCCTTTTTTGCAGATGATACCAAAATCTACAATAGCCACCCAGGAAGGAATAGATAACATGAGGAGAGATCTAGCTAAGCTTGAAGTATGGTCTAGATTTTGGCAGCTAAAATTTAATGCTAGAAAATGCAGGATCATGCATTTGGGCTGCAAAAATCCAAAGCAGCAATACAGTGTAGGGGGTGAGGTACTTCTGTCCACAAAAGAGCGGGAACTGGGTGTGTTTGTGTCTGACGATCTTAAAGTAGCTAAACAGGTAGAAAAAACGACGGCAAAAGCCAGAAGGATGCTTAGGTGTATAGGAAGAGGTATGGCCAGTAGAAAAAAAGGAGGTGTATATGTCTCTGGTGCGACCTCATTTGGAGTATTGTGTGCAATTCTGGAGACCACACCTTCAAAAGCAGGTTGGAATCCGCGCAGAAGATGGCTACTAAAATGGTTAGTGGTCTTTGTTATGAAGCATATGAGGACAGACTTAAATATCTCAATATGTATACTTTAGAGGAAAGGCAGGAGAGGAGATATGATAAATATAAATGCACAGGAGTCTCTTTCAATTGAAGGCAAGCTCTGCTATGAGGGGATATAGGATGAGAGTGAAAAGGGGATAGACTTAGGACTAATATGTGGAAATATTTATTTATGAAAAGAGTGGTAGATGTAGAAATTAGACCTTACCTGCTAATTGTCTTTCCTTGAGTTGTCTCCGGGCCAGTCCAGATGAATGGGTAGTCAATCTCCCTCCTCTAGCAGCTGAGGACTATATACAAAGTCTTGTTGCCAGGATACCAAGCCCCACCTCTCTGAGGCAGCAATTCAGTCTTTACGTAACAAGCCAGTAGAAACCAAAAAGAAAGAAGACGAATAATATACGAAAACCCTGGAAGAGGCACCCAGAGGACTATAAACCACGCCCTGGCCCGAAGAAGAAGCCTGGACTACGTGGAAGGTTTATATGTTGGTTGTTGTTTTCTTTTTTTTTTTTTTTTTTTTTCTTCTAAACACCAGAAGGTACCCATAGAATACCCTTATCGACCACCCCGATACTCTCGAAATCGACTATCCTGAGACACCGCCAAAAAACTCTTAGGGTGGGCTCTGGACTGGCCCGGAGACAACTCAAGGAAAGACAATTAGCAGGTAAGGTCTAATTTCTACTTCCTTATCGTGTCTCCGGGCCAGTCCAGATGAATGGGTAGTACCAAAGCAGTAACTAACCCTGGGAGGGACCCGTGAGCCCCGCGATGATAGCCGAAGCCCCCACAGAAGCATCTCGCCGCACGAGCACATCCAGACGGTAATGACGAGAAAAGGCATGCAGAGAAGACCACGCCGCCGCCCGACAAATGTCCACAGGAGGCACCAGCGCTGATTCCGCCCACGACGTCGCCTGACCCCGGGTAGAATGAGCTCGAAGCCCGCCCGGTACCGACTTACGCTTGGATTCATACGCCACTCTAATGGCCTGCTTCACCCAACGCGCTATGGAAGCTTTTGAGGCCGCCTTTCCCTTCGACGGACCCCCATAGAGCACGAACAAACGATCAGTCTGCCGAAACGAGGCGGTCAACCTAAGATACCGACGGAGTACCCGCCCCATATCCAAGCTCTTCAGAGACCGATCCAAGGGAGCCTCGGCCCCCACCGCTACAAAGGTGGGAAGAATCACGGACTGATTGACATGGAAAGCCGACACCACCTTTGGCAAAAAGGACGGAACCGGACGCAGAACCACTTTCTCTTCTGAGAACTGCAGGAAAGGCGGGCGACACGAAAGCGCTTGTAAATCAGAGATGCGACGAGCCGAACAGAGGGCTACCAAAAAGGTAGTCTTCCAGGAAAACTCCCGGAGGGAACTGGCAGAATGCGGCTCAAACGGAGGCCCCGTGAGAGCTTCAAGAACGAGATTCAAGTCCCAAGGGGGAACCACTGGTCGAAGCGGAGGACGGATATGTCGAGCTGCCCTAAGAAAGCGAAGAACATCAGGATGGACAGAAAGACGCGAAACCGCGAATCGGACCTCGAAACACCGCTAGCGCCGACAACTGTACTTTTAAGGTGTTGAGAGCAAGACCCTTCTCAAGAACCGTTCTGCAGAAAGGCCAGAATATCCGGAATAGTAGACCCACGAGCCCGCAGCGAGCGATCGGCACACCAGGCTTCGAAGACACGCCACACGCGGATATAAGCCAAGGAAGTAGATCGCCTACGCGACTGTAACAAAGTAGAGATCACTGCGGTCGAGTAACCCTTGCGGCGCAACTTATCCCGCTCAAGAGCCATGCCGTAAGCGAAAACTGATCCGCCTGAGGCATCGGCACGGGCCCCTGGTGCAGCAAGTCCGGTCGCGTGGGCAGACGCCAGGGCGGAGCTACCAACAGTCGCATCAGATCCGCGTACCACGGCCGTCTTGGCCAGTCTGGAGCAATCAGAATCACCAGGCCGTCGTGAGAGGCTACCCTCTGCACTACTGGACCGACCAACGGCCAAGGGGGAAACACATACAGAAGCTGGTCCGACGGCCAGGGCTGAACTAGACCGTCGAGGCCTTCCGACATGTGCTCCCGACGCCTGCTGTAAAACCGCCCGGCCTTGGCATTGTGCAGCGTGGCCATCAAATCGATCACCGGGAACCCCCAACGCAAGGTGATCTCGTGAAAGACCTCCGCATGGAGCTCCCACTCTCCCGGATCCAGCAGATGACGACTTAGATAATCGGCCTGGATGTTGCTCTTTCCTGCCACATGGGAGGCTGACAGCGCCGTGAGGTGCAATTCCGCCCATTGGAACAGACGCTGACTCTCTTCTAGGAGAGGCAAACTGCCCGTGCCGCCCTGGCGATTGATGTAAGAGACCGTCACCAGATTGTCGGAGAAAATCCGAACCGGCTTGCCCTCGAGAAGCTCGGCAAAGGCCAACAGCGCCAGATAGACCGTGCGAAGTTCTAGTCGATTTATCGACCAACTCGTCTCCGCTGGCGACCAAACCCCCTGCGCAATTCGTGCCAAACAATGCGCCCCCCCACCCCGTCAGACTGGCATCGGTAGTGACTAAGACCCATTGCGGAGTGTCCAGTGGAACGCCCGCCAGAAGATGGTCCGGAACCGACCACCACTGCAAACTGAGTCTGACGGAGTCAGGACAACTCAAGCGCCTGGAGAGTGGATGCCGTTGCGGAGACCACCGAGAGAGTAGAGCCCGCTGAAGAGGCCGCATGTGCGCTCGAGCCCAGGGAACCAAATCCAAGGCCGCCGCCATCAGGCCTAGCAACTGCAAGTACTTCCAAGCGGTCGGAGCCCGAAGACGCAAAAAGGCTGCCACATGCGCGAGAAGCTTCCGTACCCGCTCCAGTGGCAAGAGGACGAGTCCCCTGTCGGTGGCGAACAACGCACCCAGATACTGAAGCCGCTGAACCGGCTGCAGATGACTTTTGGACTGATTGATCACCCATCCGAGACTCTGTAACGAGGACACCACCCGAGCAGTCGCCGACAGCGACTCCGCCCTTGAAGGTGCTCGAATCAACCAGTCGTCCAAATAAGGATGAACCTGGATCCCGTCTCTGCGCAGTGCCGCCGCTACTACCACCATCACCTTTGTGAAGGTGCGGGGCGCTGTCGCTAGCCCGAAAGGCAAAGCTCGAAACTGGAAATGCCCCATAGGCAGCGCAAATCGAAGGAAACGTTGATGCTCCTCCTTTATGGGAATGTGAAGATAAGCTTCGGTCAAATCGATAGAAGTGAGAAATTCCCCCGGGCACACCGAGCGAATCACTGAACGTAAAGTTTCCATCCGGAAGTGTGAGACCCGCAGACAGCGATTGACATGCTTCAGATCCAAAATGGGACGAAAGGCATCTCCCGGTTTGGGAACCACAAAATAAATCGAGTACCGACCGAAGCCGCACTGGTCTGGCGGCACGGGTACCACGGCTCGGAGCCGCAGCAAGCGAAGCAACGTGTCCTGCACTGCTCGCCGTTTGAGAAGCGGACCGCAGGGAGAGAAGACGAAGGCGTCCGCCAGCGGACAATCGAACTCGAGGGAATAGCCTTCGCGGATAATCTGAAGCACCCACCTGTCTGTGGTAATGGCGGTCCAAGCAGAGAGAAACTCCTGCAAACGCCCCCCGATGGGAATCTCTACCTGGACCTGCCTCGCATCATTGTGGCTTTTTAAGACCCCCAGGGGAGGAGGATCCGAAGTAACCTCTTCCGGACCCCCGAGCGCCTCGAAAGGACGGCCCCCGAGCTTGAAAACGCCCCCGCTGATAAGGAGCAAAACGAGCTCCCCGAAATCGGCGAAAGTCACGGCCTTGACCCCGCGAAAAGGGAGCCTGCTTAGGTGCCCGAGGACGGTCTTCAGGAAGGCGACCTCCCTTAGAGTCCCCTAAATCTTTAACAATCTTCTCCAATGCCTCTCCAAAGAGCAATTTACCCTTAAAAGGTAACTTACTGAGGCGGGCTTTGGAAGACGCATCGGCTGCCCAACTACGCAACCAAAGAAACCGACGGGCTGCCACCGCCGATGCCATAGCTTTCGCGGAAATACGTATCAAATCATAAAAGGCATCCGCCAGATACGCCGCCGCGGACTCCAATTGAGCCCCCTGAATGGGAGGAGAAGAATCTCCCTCGGGCGTCGCCGTCTGCTGACTCCATCTAATGGAAGCCCTAGAGACGTAAGCACCACAAACGGAAGCCTGCAGCGCCAAGGCGCTGGCTTCAAAAACTTGCTTCAAAAGTGCTTCAAGTCTACGGTCCTGCATATCCTTTAGGGCCGCAGCCCCCTCTACCGGAATGGTGGTTTTCTTGGTGACCGCAGACACCAGAGCATCCACCTTTGGCAACCGCAGGAGATCCCTCTCCTCGGTAGGCACCGGGTATAACTTAGCCATCATTCGAGCTCCCCGCAAGGAAGCCTCCGGGAATTCCCATTCAGATTCCACCATCTGCTTAATCACTCTGTGGAAGGGAAAACATTTCTGCTCCGCTCGAACCCCCTGCAATAAGGGGTCTTCCAAAGGCTCCTGCTGGGACGCCGGAGGGATCAGACTGAGAGCCGTGAGCGACTGAGTGATTAGGGCGGACAACTCGTCCCGTCTAAAAACCCTAAACACGTTAGGGTCATCCCCTGGCCCTAATTCTCCGTCTTCCAGTTCCTCAGGCCAGGAATCGGCCCCTGGGTCTGGTCCAAGCTCTCCTTCCTCCGGCCCCAAGAGGTCTGTGAATGATCGCGAATCCAACTTAGCCTCAAACTTAGTCTGCCCACTAGGCAACTCAGAAATCCCCTCTGCCAGCTCTGACCCACAAGGCTCCCTAGTCTGGGGTGCCATGGGAAAGTCTGCCCTCCCCGGCACAGAAACCTGCTCCCTCTGCAGTAAATAAGCCTTATGGAAGGCAATAATAAACTCCGGGGACAAAAGAGAGTCAGAAGGTGGAGGCAGAGCTGAGCTCTCCGGAGTAACCGGCTGTTCTTTAGCATGTTTAGTTTTTGCTCTGCGCTTTGCTGGCTTAGGCACAGGGACTGCCGAGACGGATGCAGCATCTAAAATGGCCGCCGTTTCCCGCGCATTTCGCTGACGAGGGAAGTGAAGAGACGCGGTCTCCGTTAGCACCGGAGGCGTCCTGCATGGCCGCACACACTCTCTGCACACAAACGCGGCTCCAAAACCCCCTTCGCGCCAAAACACAAGCCCCGAAAATCGCCGCGGTGAAGAAAACACAAAAAGAACCCCGCTGCCGAAATAAAAGCAATTTTACCTGCACGGGTTCCGGAGCCCTGAATCACGCTGTCAGCTGGGAGAAGGAGCCGCGAGACAAGCAAGGAACCAGCCGCTGAGGCCCCCAGGTCTGGTCCCACTATCGGCCTTAAGAGAGCAGAGGAGGCAGGCCCTGCCGCATGCTCTAACAGAGCTGCTGAGTCCCAGAATCGCTACGATTGCAGACTTATAAGCCCCGTAGTGTGAAACACCCTGCCAGGGTGACACTAACTTCCTCTGGGCCTCTCTTCCATGAAAAGAACACAAAGCCAATATATAAGGAAAGGCTCTTAAAAAGACAAGAAGGGAAAACCCCCCACAGATCGATGGGGAGCCAATCTCCACACGTCTAGCCCAGCTGCTGAGGACGATAAGACTGAATTGCTGCCTCAGAGAGGTGGGGCTTGGTATCCTGGCAACAAGACTTTGTATATAGTCCTCAGCTGCTAGAGGAGGGAGATTGACTACCCATTCATCTGGACTGGCCCGGAGACACGATAAGGAAGCAAGGAATAGTCTGCCAGTGGAGTCAAGAACAGTATCTGCATTCAAAAAAAGCATGGGACAAACAGGGAACTATTGTACTTGATATGGAAGGGCAGACTAGATAGGTCATGTGGTCTTTTTCTGCCCTCATGTTTCTGTTTCAATCAGCATGTAATGAAACTCTGGAATTTCTTACCAAGTATGTAGTAAAAGCTGTTAGTGTAGCTGGGTTTAAAAAAATGTTTGTACAAGATCCTGGAAGAAAGGTCCATAAACCATTATAAAGAGGGCCCGGGAAATCCACTGCTTACCCTGGGACAAGCATTGTGGAACCTGTGTGTCGTTTTGGGAACCTGCTAGGTACTTGTGACCTGGATTAGCCACTCTTGGAAACAGCACACTGGGTTTGATGGACTTTAGTTTGACACAATATGGCAGTTCTTATGGATATGGCTGCCTGATGCAGTCAAAATCTGGTCTCAGATTTTAACTGGAGAGCTGACTATGGCTTTGAGACCCTCTGCTGTCTTGGATCAAAGCAAGGTCTTTATTGGGGAGTGGTTAAAATGGCCTTCTGGAGTCCCATTCCAGTACAGGGCAGGATTGAATTGATTGCAGAGAAAGTCTGAAAGCATCTAATAGTGGTTATTTATCTAATCCATAGTTTTGTTCTCTCCTAAAATAATCTCCCTTGCAGGGCACACCAGCAAACCTGTCCTGCTAACTGAATATCAGATCTGATAGCTATAGTCACAAGAGTATGTGGGCATAAAGAGCAACAGAAGAAATGCTTGATGCCATTCCATATGGATTATAGGCTGACCTGAATAGTTTAAAAGTTACCTAAGCTCATCATATTTCTGTTCAGGGAAACAATTTGGCAAGCCTTCTATCAGGTCCAAGCATATTTTACACGTACTGACTCATGACAGGCTGGAAGGGAGCATAACATTGTGATAAACTGTTCTCCTAAGGATTAGCTCACCTTTCCATTGTGTTCCAAGGTGTGAGTTCTTGTCCTGAAATTCTTGAAGGAAGACTGATCACTACTAACAAGCATGGTAGTTCTTGCATGAAAAATCTGAGAACACCGAGAGCAGGGTCTTTCACTTTCTCATTTCTGCCTCCTTTAGGATATTATGAACAGGCACAGTAAATTTCCTTAAATGGACCGAGGCACAGTGAAAAATGTCTAGAAAGTTCTGTGATAAAAATCTTTGGAGGAGAGGTCCTATGGTGGAGAATTTTCCAGGGAGGAGAACGATCAGAAGAGAGCTTGTTGATACCTCTTGAAAAGAGAATCCTTCAGATCTATAATCATATACCCAGAAGCAGTTAGACATCAAGTCAGAATAATGTTCTGATGGACAGTAAATTATGCCATGCTGGGTCAAATCAAAGGTCTATCAAGAATAGCATCCTATCTCTGACAGTGGCCAATCTCCATCATTTCCTGGGAAATCCTAAAGAGTAGATTAATTTCTTGCAGCTGTAACTTTGCCAAGTATACTTTGCTAATAATGGATTTTCTTTTAGAAATTTGTTAAATACCACTTTTCAAGTCAGCTATGCTAGATACCTTGTTCACAGCTTCTTGCAACAATTTCCACAGCTTGATTAATTGCTGAGTGAAAAAGCATAGTTACTCACTTGTAACAGGTGATCTCCGGGAACAGCAGGAATTTAGTCTTCACATATAGGTGATGTCGGCACCGACCGAGCCACACAGGAATGCTCCCCAGCATCCTATAGGAAAGCCTTTGGGGGGGTACTCCACTGCACATTGTCGCCACCTCCTGGCCGGGCGTATAGCCGGGCAGCAGGAGAGTGTCACCTGGTTGCCCTTAGAATAAGTTTCCCCAAGATGGCTACCAGCTAGGGCTGCTGGGAGCTGTAGTTTGCTTATCCTGGCAGGCAAAGTAGTGTGACCACAAGTGGTTAGGCGAAACAGAGAATATTTATTTGTTCTTGGGTTTTACACCTCGCATCAAAAGTAACAGGGCTGAACAGAAAAACTGGATACTTCTCCAAAACAAAGGAATAAAGTTCACAACAACATATTTACAGGTTGGTCAGCTTCAGCAATGGCTAACTTGGACACCGGAACTAGCTTACCAAGCTCAGGCTGCTAACTTCCTTACAGGCAAGTTAATTTCAACAGAAGACTGTTTCCTCACAGTTTCCTTCCATACACAATCAGCTTCCAAATGTCCATTGAGTTTTCTTTCAGTTTTAGGCATTGAGGAAAAATAGCTTGGGTTAGAATTACCAACTATTTTCTCTGCTGAATCTTTCACTCAAATCAGCTTCCTTATTTTAAACCTTCACTCATTCAGCTGTGCCTGGGGTTCAGCACACTTGCAGCTCATTTGTCCTACAATAAGCACATTGTATTTCTTCAGGACTATTCTCATAACCTTCACAGCAGCTTTCTATTTCCATTTCTTCCACAGAATCACTACAACACTCTTCAGAGGGTACCTGGCTGTAGAGCTTACTATGCTGCTTCTGCAGCAATTCGTTTAACTTTTCTAATAATATTTTTTTCTGCTCTATTTCCTCATAGAGGCTTTGGTCAGGGAATGCAGACAAGCTATTCTCCCTATTTCTACCAATTAGCCGGCTAGCTGAATTGGTCCCTCTGGTAGGAACTAACTCCTTCCACTTTCTTCTGTGCAGGGATTCTGGAACAATCACTTGCCTGAATTCTGGGCCTCTTAGTTGCTCCCCTCCTTCCTGCTCACAGCCATGCTGCCTTCTCCCTGGAGACGCTTGTTTCCCTTGTAGCACTTTTCCTCTTGGCTGTGTTTGCCTTGGACCTGCTCTTCCCAGATCCCACAGCTCATCTCTGCTCTTGGGGCCAGCACTCCTCGTGCTTCCTTGAGCTCCTTGCTTATTCCCTTGAGCTTCTCTCGTTCTCCTTCTTGCTGTGTTCCTCTCTGCTGTGCTTGTGCCTTGGCCCGTCCTCGAGCCCCTCTCTGCTGTGCTTGTGCCTTGGCCCGTCCTCGAGCCCCTCTCTGCTGTGCTTGTGCTCGTGTCCCCTGCTGTGCTTGTGCCTTGGCCCGTCCTCGAGCCCCTCTCTGCTGTGCTAACTGACTGTTCAAACTCAGCAGTTTTAAACTTATCTTTGCGAGGGACCACACCCTTCTCCCAGCACACGTGGGAGCTGCTAGGCTTCACTCTAGCCCTGACGTGCTGAAGTGGGCGGGGCTTGATGCTGGCTGTGCTCTGACTCAGAGGTTCTCGGTTGCTGGGGAAACCCTGAATGCTCTCATTTTTAAAGGACCAGGCTTCCCTTTTCTGCCATTTCCTTTCCTCTGAACTGTCTTCGTCATCACAACATGTATGACTGCCTTCCCACTCTTCTGACTCCCTCTCCTCAGTTGGGTTTGTAGCTGAGAAGGAAGAGTAAAAATAACCCTACAACTCCATGGGGAAGACAGTGGGTTGTGAAGACTAAATTCCTGCTGTTCCTGGACATCACCTGTTATAGATGAGTAACTACACTATCTCCAGGAACAAGCAGTAATACAGTCTTCACATATGGGACTCCCTATCTGTCAGATCTTCAGGAGACTTGGAAATCAGGTCAGAAAGATCGGACTGGGTTCAGTTAGACATAGACCCCACAATGGAGATCTGGATTAAACAGTGTGGGCGGGGGGAGGGGGGGAGGGGGGGGTTGTTGCTATGCTCCAAAGAGATGTTGTAGGACAGCCTGGCCAAAGGCCACATCCCGGGCAGGAGTCCTTCTCCAAGCAGTAGTGGGTGGCAAAAGTGTGGATGGAAGACCAGGTTGCTGCCCGGCATATTTCGTCAATGGCTACTGAGCATAGATTGGCTAACAGAAGCTGCCATGGCTCAGACATTGTGAGCAGTGACATGGCCTGTGAGGGAGAGTCCTGCTTTATCAAAAGCAAAAGTGATGCAGTCTGCTAGCCATCTGGAGGGCGTACTCTTTGTTACAGAAAACCCCAAGAGTGGGGTCAAAGGAAACAAACAATTGTGAGGATTTGTGGAGATCCTGAGTCATCTGCAGAGAAGACCAGGGCTTGTTTGCAATGCAGAGTGTGCAGGATTGCTTCTGCACGGGAAGAGTGCAGCCTTGGAAAGAAGATCGGAATTATTACTGATTGATTGATGTGGAAAGGATACCACTTTTGGCAGAAATTGAGGGAGTGTCTGTAGGATGACTTTATCATGATGGAATCTGTCGTATGGTGGATGGGCCACTAAGGCTTACCATTCACTGATGTGCCTGGCAAAGGTCAAAGCAACTAGGAATATGACCTTCCAAGACAAGTACCGCAGGTGAGCAGTAGCTAGGAGTTCAAATGGGGGTTTGAGAAGCTGTGAAGACTACATTGAGATCCCATGCCACTGGAGGTGGTTGAATGGGAGTTTAGAGGAGGCCTCTCCTGAAACACACTACTAGGGGGTGCACCGAGATGGATTGGGCATTGATTGGTTTGTGAAAAGCTGCAATGGCACAGAGTGCAGATTGCGATGTAGAACTGTTCCATTCTGGGATAGAAGACTCTAATTGCAGCCAAGACGGATCGGTTGAGTTTGTTGCAGTTGAAGTAGAAGGGGAAACCAGGGTTGATGGGGCCAGAAGGGGGCTATGAGAATCATAGTGCCTCCATCGAGCTGGAGTTTGAAGAGCCTTAGGTATGGGGGGGGGGGGAAGAAGGAATAAAGCAGTCCCTGACACCAAGGTAGGTGAAACGCAACATTTGCTTGGCTTAGCTTGGACAGAACTCTGGAACAGAACTGTGGGAGTTTGCTGTTCTGTGGAGTGGCAAAGAGGTCGATGACTGGAGTTCCCCAGGCCTTGAAAATTCGTGTCACTAAGCAAGGGTCTAGACTCCACTCGTGTAGGTGGAGGATGCGACTGAGCCTGTCTGCACGGTGATTCAGATCACTGGGAATATACACGGCATGAAGATGTATGTGGTGAGAGAAGGTGAAGTTCCACAGGTGAAAGGTTTCTTCGCAGAGGGGAAGTGAACCTGTCCCACCTTGCTTGTTCACATAGAACATTGCCACTTGGTTGTCGGTCTTGACGAGCATCTGGCTGTTCAGGAGGTGGTGTTAAAACATTTGTAGGGCATTTGTGATTGCCTGGAGTTCCATAAGAACATAAGATATGCCATACTGGGTCAGACCAAGGTCCATAAAGCCCAGTATCCTGTTTCCAACAGTGGCCAATCTAGGTCATACGTACCAAGCAGTTTCCCCAAAAGACATAGGTTCCACAATGCTACCCATGACTGAAGTGGTATTTAAAGGTGCGGAAGAATTGAAGGAAATATCGATACATCGGGAAGATGTCTTACAACTATTAGATAAACTGAAGAGTAGCAAATCACCTGGGCCGGATGGTATACATCCAAGGGTGTTGAAAGAACTGAAATATGAGATTGCAGAACTGCTATCAGTAATCTGTGAACTATCATTAAAATCATCTCTAATACCTGAAGATTGGAGGATCGCCAATGTAACACCAATTTTTAAAAAGGGTTCCAGGGGTGATCCGGGAAACTACAGACCGGTGAGCCTGACGTCAGTACCGGGAAAAATGGTAGAAACCATCATAAAAAAATAAAATTACTCAGCATGTAGATAGTCACAACCTAATGGGAGACAGCCAACATGGCTTTAGACAAGGAAGATCTTATCTTACTAATCTGTTATGTTTTTTTGAAGGAGTGAATAAACAGGTGGACAAAGGTAAGTCGGTTGATATTGTGTATCTGGACTTTCAGAAAGCCTTTGACAAGGTCCCTCATGAGAGACGTTTGGCAAAACTAAAGAGTCATGGGATAGGAGGCAGTGTACTATTGTGGATCAGGAACTGGTTAAAAGATAGAAAGCAGAGGGTAGGGCTAAATGGCCAATTTTCCCAATGGAGAAAGGTGAATAGTGGTGTACCCCAGGGATCTGTGCTGGGTCCGCTGCTTTTTGACATATTCATAAATGACCTGGAAAGTGGAATAACGAGTGAGGTTATCAAATTTGCAGATGACACAAAACTATTTAAAGTTGTAAAAACCCAAGAGGATTGTGAAAACTTGCAAGAGGATCTTGATAAATTGGAAGACTGGGCATCAAAATGGCAGATGAAATTTAATGTGGACAAGTGCAAGGTTATGCACCTAGGGAAGAACAACCCAAACTATAGTTACACGATGCAAGGTTCCACATTAGGAACCACCACCCAGGAAAAAGATTTAGGCGTCATTGTGGATACCATGTTAAAACCCTCGGCCCAGTGTGCAGCGGCGGCCAAGAGAGCAAATAGAATGCTAGGTATGATAAGGAAAGGAATGGAAAATAAAACAAAAGATATGATAATGCCTCTATATCGTTCCATGGTGAGACCGCACCTTGAATATTGTGTGCAATTCTGGTCGCCGTATCTTAAAAAGGATATAGCGATTTTAGAAAAGGTACAGAGAAGAGCCACCAAAATGGTAAAGGGGATGGAAGGATACTCCTATGAAGAAAGGCTAAAAAGGTTAGGGCTCTTTAACCTGGAAAAGAGACGGCTGAGGGGAGATATGATAGAAGTCTATAAATTAATGAACGGAGTGGAACGGGTAAACGTAGATCGATTGTTTACCTTATCAGAATATAGAAAGACTAGGGGACATGCAATGAAGCTACAGGGTAAAATATTTAAGACTAATAAAAGAAAATATTTTTTCACTCAACGTATAATCAAACTCTGGAATTTGTTACCGGAGGATGTAGTAAAGGCTGTTAGTGTAGCTGGGTTTAAAAAAGGTTTGGACAAGTTCCTGGAGGAAAGGTCCATAAACCATTATTAAGAAGTGACCGAAGATTTATTTTATTTATTTATTTATTTATTTAACATTTTTTATATACCGCACTATTCATCATCAGTGCGGTTTACATTGAACAACGATATACCTGTCAATACATGACTGATCTAGGTTTACAGATAACAGGGAAGATAAACTGGGTGTGAACTGGGGAGAACTATCCACATAATTATATATAAATAAATATATCAAATAAATAAATATATCAAATAAAGATATCAATGCTTGACCCAATACAAGCATTGTGGAACTTGTGTCTCTTGGGGAAACTGCTAGGTACATGTGACCTAGATTGGCCACTGTTGGAAACAGAATACTGGGCTTGATGGACCTTGGTCTGACCCAGTATGGCATATCTTAATGCTTGTATTGGGTCAAGCATCGATATCCTGGGTCCCTTTTTAAAAAAGGTTTATGGACCTTTCCTCCAGGAACTTATCCAAACCTTTTTTAAACCCAGCTACACTAACAGCCTTTACTACATCCTCCGGTAAGAAATTCCAGAGTTTGATTACACGTTGAGTGAAAAAATATTTTCTCTTATTTGTCTTAGTTTATACTGTAGCTTCATTGCATGTCCTCTAGTGTTTCTATATTCTGATAATGTAAACAATCGATCTACATTTACCCTTTTCACTCCATTCATTAACTTATAGACCTCTATCATATCTCCCCTCAGCCGTCTCTTTTTCCAGGTTGAAGAGCCCTAACCTTTGTAGTCTCTCCTCATAAGAGTAGCCTTCCATCCCCTTTACCATTTAGGTGGCTCTTCTCTGTACCTTTTCTAATAACGCTATATCCTTTTTAAGATATGGCGACCAGAATTGCACACAATATTCAAGGTGTGATCGCACCATGGAACAATAAGGAGGCATTATAATACCCTTTGTTTTATTTTCCATTCCTTTCCTTATGATACCTAGCATTCTATTTGCTCTCTTGGCTGCCGCTGCACACTGGGTGGAGGGTTTTAACATGTTATCCACGATGATGCCTAAAATCTTTTTCCTGGGTGGTGGTTCCCAATGTGGAACCTTGCATCGTGTAACCATAGTTTGGGTTGTTCTTTCCTTGGTGCATAACTTTGCACTTGTCCAAATTAAATTTCATCGGACATTTGGATGCCCAGTCTTCCAATTTATCAAGATCCTCTTGCAATTTTTCACAACTTTAAATAGTTTTGTGTCATCTGCAAATTTGATAACCTCACTTGTTATTCCCTTTTTCATGTCATTTATGAATATGTCAAAAAGCAGCGGACCCAGCACAGATCCCTGGGGTAGTCCACTATTCACCTTTTTCCATTGGGAAAATTGGCCATTTAGCCCTACCTTTCTATCTTTTAACCAGTTCCTGATCCACAGTAGTACACTGCCTCCTATCCCATGACTCTTTAGTTTTGCCAAAAGTCTCTGATGAGGGACCTTGCCAAAGGCTTTCTGAAAATCCAGATACACTATATCATGCGATTCACCTTTGTATACCTGTTTATTCACACCTTCAAAAAAACATAACAGATTAGTAAGACAAGATCTTCCTTGTCTAAAGCCTTTGTTAGTGATATTGCGGAAGGGCTGTTGGGCAAGGGTTGCCGGGCAAGGGTTGCCTCTTTGCGGATGGTACTAAAAAGCGTAGTTACTCACCTGTAACAGGTGCTCTCCAGGGACAGCAGGAATTAGTCCTCACTTATGGGTGACATCGGCACCGACGGAGCCCATGCAGAGCAATTCCCCAGCTTTATTTATTTATTTACATTCTCTTATATACCGCGCTATTCTGCATCAGTGCGGTTTACATTGAACAAACTGAAATTACATTGAAGAGGGCATTATAACTTGGAGATAACTATTTTACAGGGAACATGGGCTATGGAGGGTTAAGTGGCTTGCCCAAGACCACAAGGAGCACCTGTGGGACTAGAAACCCCAGTCCTTCCGGCCCAAGGTTGCTGTCCTCTAGTGGGATTTGAACCCCCGACCTTCCGGCCTGAAGTACCTTGCCCCAACCACTAGGCCACTCCTCCGCTCCGCAGCAATCCCAAAGGCTTTGGGATTGCTGCCACACATGCGTGGTCCTCTTCCCACCCAAGGGTGCCTTCTTGCTCAGGTCCCTTAGCTCGAGCCCTACCAAGCAGATGGCAAGGGAAGGATAAAAAATCCAGCAACTCATCAGGGGATTTGGGAGGGTAGTGAGGACTGATTCCTGCTGTCCCTGGAGAACACCTGTTACAGGTGAGTAACTATGCTTTCTCCAGGAACAAGCAGGAAGTCAGTCCTCACTTCCCAGCTACAGGCTACCGAAACTGTAACCAAAAAATGCTTCTGCAAAGGCGTGAGCAGAAGCAGATGCCTGAAGGATCCCGAGTACTTGGGGCGAAACTCTCGGTAGCCGTCGAGAAGGGTCGGATGGCAGGAGTTGGTTATACCCCAAACAGATTATGGAGTACAGCCTGGCCGAAGGCACTGTCATGGTGGGACTCCCTCTCCAGGCTGTAGTGTGAGGCAAGTGTTCACGGAAGCCCAGGTCGCAGCCCAGAAGATGTCCGTCAGAGGCACTGAGCACAGAGAAGCTACCAAAGTCGCGTTGGGTCAGACCCCATGTGCGGTGACCCAACGATGTAGTGGGGCGCCCGCCTTTGCGTGCGCCACCCAGATGGAGAGCGTGCGCTTTGTGACTGCTTGTGCCAAGCGATTGGGATTGTAGGACATGAAGAGCCGGCTAGACTTGAGATGAGGCCGGGTGCTCTGCAAGTAGAAGGCAAGAGCCCTCTTGCAGTCAAGAGTATGCAAAACCGCCAATGCCTTGTCGGCATGGGGTCTCGGGAAGAAGGTCGGCAAGACTATCTCCTGATTGAGATGGAAATCCAAGACAACCTTTGGCAGGAACTTGGGGTGGGTATGGAGGACCACTCTGTTCCCATAGAATCTGATGTAAGGGGCATCAGCCATGAGAGCCTGGAGTTCATTGACTTGGCAGGCCGAGGTCAGAGCCACCAGGAAGACCACCTTCCAGGATAGATGCCGGAGTGAGCACGTCGCCATCAGCTCGAAAGGTGAATGCATAAGCTACATGAGCACCACATTCAGGTCCCACTCCACCAGGGGAGGCTGGATGGGAGGTTTAGAGAGCAAGAGACCCCGCATAATGCAGGAGACCAAGGGCTTTTCTGAGAGGGGTTACCCTCAATGGGGAGGTGATTCGTCGAGATGCTGCTCAGGTGCACCCTGACCGAGTTTGACTTGAGCCCTTCCTTCAAGAGGTGAAGGAGGTACTGGAGGACCCATTGGGCTGGGCAAGAGAATGGGTCGATCTGGAGCCCGGAGCACCAGACCAAGAAGCGCTGTCTCATCAAGTCTTTTCTTGATGTGAGGAGGACCTCCTCGACCTCCACCGGGAGGTCCCAAGGGGCTAGGGATACAAGTTCAGCTACCAGGCAGTGAGGGACAACGAGGCCAGGTTTGGGTGGAACACCCGCCCCTCTTCCTGTGTTAAAAGGTATGGGGCATGGCCCAGGGGAACTGAGGGCTTGGACAAGAGCCGGAGCAGGAGTGGGAACCACGGCTGTCGAGGCCATGCAGGAGCGACGAGGATCATCAACGCTTGCTCCCGATTAACTTTGTGGAGGGTCCTCTCAATGAGAGGAGTGGGAGAGAACGCATAAAGAAGCCCGGAGGTCCAGCTCAAGAGGAACACATTTGGGGCCTCCCTGTTCAGGTGCAGGATCGGTCCGCAGAAGCGGGGATGCTGCATGTTCGTTGGAATGGCGAACAGATCAATGGTCGGGGTTCCCCACCGATGGAACAAAAGGCTGGCCTCCTCTGGGTCCAGCCGCCACTTGTGAGGGCAGAAGATCCTGCTGAGTTTGCCTGCGAGGACATTCTCATGGCCTGGGAGGTAGACCGCTCGTAGGGTCATCCCCCGATGGAAGGCAAAGGAGCAGAGGAGGACCACCTACTGGCAGAGGAGGCGGAAGCCTGTGCCCCCCTCCTTGTTGATGTAGAACATTGCTACTCAGTTGTCAGTCTGCACGAGTACTGACTTCCCTCTCAGATGGTCCTCGAAGGCCTTCAGGGCCCATTGGACCGCCCGAAGCTCAAGCAAGTTTATTTGCTGTTGGGACTCTTTGGGTGACCATTGGCCCTGAGTGCACAGTGCACCACAGTGGGCTCCCCACCTCAGCAGGGAAGCATCCGTTGTCAGGATGAGCTTGTGCTGTGGAGTTTGGAAGGGCAGCCCTCAGAGGAGGTTGCGGGGGTCCTGCCACCAGTCCAGGCACCTGCAAAGGCTGTGGGAGAGCCGAATAGGGTGTTGGAGGTGACCTGAGGCTGGGCTCCACTGAGCCATCCACATGTGCATGCAGGCATGGGGGACCACATGGACGGTGGAGGCCATATGCCCCAGAAGGTGCAGCATAGTCCGCGCTGTGACCTGAATGTTGCTCTGGACCTGAGCCACCAGGGCTCAGAGGCGAGCTGCATGGTCTGCTGGTAGGAAGGTGGTTGCCTGCTGAGTGTCGAGACGTGCGCCGATAAACTCCAAGGCCAGCACCAGCTCGAGGTGGGACTTGGGGTAGTTGACCAGGAACCCTAGGCACTCAAAAAGGATCATGCGCGATGCCACTGATTGAGCATCCCCGGCCGAGGGCCCCGTGACGAGTCAATCATCGAAGTAAGGGAAGACCAGCATGCCTGCCGTCTGAGGGCTTTTCAGCTGACTCATGGCCGACTCCACCAGCATGGAGTTGTGCAGCAGTTGTGACTTCTGGAAGCCCGGGCTCTGGCAGACCCGATATATTAAGTCGAGCCGTCTGCTCACCACCGGCACCAACGCCGGTGTCTCCCACATGTAGAGCATGAGTCGTTCCAGGGCAGGAGGAATGGGTATTTTGAGCAATTTCTGAGAAAGGGCCTTGTACTTGAGGATCTCCAGCTCATCTGGCCAAGGGTCGGTCAGGTACATCAGGGCCTTGGACATGTCCTTGACAAAGTCCAAGAAGCCCATGTCCTCCAGTGGTGACCGCCTCTGAGGTTCTGAGACTAGGGAATCGCAAGGGACGTTGTGTTGGCAACCAGTAGCAGGAGACTCCTCATTCTCTGTCTCCCATTCGGAGTGCTCTGAGGATGCCTCGTAGGCAGGCTGCTCCATGGACTTTGAGGCCCCTGACGCCCTGTGGTCAATACCTGGTAAACTCGCTGGGTATGACCGAGGTCCCGTCGAGTGGGATTCCAAGCGTCACCTCGGCCGAGGATCGACTCGAGATCGCAAGACCTTGAGGATCGGCTCAGCCTCCGGGGACGTCTTGGATGTCAAATGCCTGGTGGTCGGGACGGATGAACCAGACGTGCTGGACAACAGTGCCTGCTGCTGGTCCATGAAGGCAGACAAGGTGCACTCCATGACTGCCATTCTGGACTCCAGGCTAGAAGGTTCCACAGCCTTTGGCGGGCCCGATGCCGGCTCCCCCGCAGAGGAATCCTCGATGAGGATAGTGGCTGGGGACTGAGGCTGGTCTGTGGCCGGGTCCTTCCGGAGGACCTTGGCAGGTCTCTCCAATGCTTTGGACGAGTGCCTCGGACTGCAAGACCAGGCCAGGCCAGTCTGTCAGAACCATCCAAGGACGCCGCCTTCGAGGGTTTCTTCTTCCTGTGTTTCCTCGAGGGAAACCCCCTCTCTGAGGACCCATGACAACGCTCTGGTTTGGAGAGCTCATCCCGAGATGTCGGGGCCTCAGGCTAGGCCCTGGCCTTCAGAGGTATCGGGGATTCACAGAAGAACTTATCGTGCTGCTGCTGCTGGCGGCTCTTCAGGGCTTTCTGGACATCCTTTTGTAGATACCGCAGGCCCAAGGCAACGGAGGCAGCAGTCGTGTGTGTCGGTTAAGGACATTATTTTAGAGCACCAATCACACTTCTTAAAGCCACTAGTAACCATAGGGGGAAATAAGTACCCCTGTGAGGTTGAAAACTCTCTGGGCTGCCAGCGGCGGGGAAAAAAAGGGGCGAAGGCGCCAAAAGATAAAAAGAACGAAGACTATAAAAATGGATCAAACTTGACGCCGAGGATGGTAGGTGGGAAAAGTACTGGTGCAAGCCCGGAGTCGAATTGAAAAACTAGGGCACAGAAAAAAATCAACTTTTTCCATGGGAAAGTCAGACAGTGTCTGAAGGGCTCTACAGAAAAAAGGAGACTGAGCAAGATGGCACCCTTGGGCGGGAAAGGGACCGCACATGCGTGGTGGCATCTCGCAAAGGCTTTCTTTGAAAGCTGGGGGGATGCTTCCGCGAGGGCTTCGTCGGTTCCGATGTCACCCATATGTGAGGACTAACTTCCGGGGTAAGTCAGACAGTGTCTGAAGTGTTCCGCAGAAAAAAGGAGACTGAGCAAGATGGCACCCTTGGGCGGGAAGGGGACCGCACATGCGTGGTGGCATCTCGCAAAGGCTTTCTTTGAAAGCTGGGGGGATGCTTCTGTGAGGGCTCCGTCGGTTCCGACGTCACCCATATGTGAGGACTAACTTCCTGCTTGTTCACGGAGAAAAACATAATGCTTGGGAAGGCAGAAGGTCACCGTAAAAGAGGAAGGCCAGCAATGAGATGGATCAATACAATAACAGCAGCTACAGATACCACTCTATCAACAACGAGCCACTTGGCTGAAGACTGAACAAAGTTTAGGTTAACTATCCAGAGTTTTGCCAGGAGTCGACACCGACTCAAAAGCACTTAACAACAACAGTAGTCCCCTTTTTATCTTTAGAGATCTTGGGCCCGATTCTGACATGGACGTCCGGCCCTCTGTGCACCTAGTCGGAACTGGACGCACAGTTAGATGGGATTCTGATCCCGTGGGACACATCTAGCCCTGCGGGATCAGAATTGGTTCAGGCCTATACATGCAGGCCATGACCCTGATTCAGTTTGGCCTATACGTACAGGCCCTGGCCAGCTAGCTCAGTCACGGCTTTTCAATGGAGCAGTGGTGCCATGGCATCCAATTGCCATGGCACTGCAGATCCATTGAAAAGCTGTGATCCCCAGGAGCCTGTTGAATATGCGGATTCCCTGCAGCTTGACTCCATATCTGCCCTCCCAAAGCCAGGGTCGGGCTGCGGGTATTGTCCTCTGCCCCCCCCCCCCCCGCCTATTTGGAACACTGGACCTGCTGTCCTCCTATGAATCAGGGAACATATTCCAACTCTGAGGTGCAATAAGTTCCCCGTTCAGGCTGTCGGCCCCGGACATACAGGACCGCATTGGAATCAGCCCTGTACATCCGGGGCTGACAAATGCCCACTGCTCGCTCTAACACTGCCCCAGTCTAACTTCCCCGTACAACGTGCGATGAAGTTAGACGGGATCGGGAGGGGTCATAAATAGCGGGGATGGCTGTCCCGTTGGGACATCCATCCCCCCTATTTGTGCCTCAGAATGACCCTGCTTCTGTATTTGTCCCATGCTTTCTTGAATTCAGATACTGTCCTTGTCTGTACTACATCCACTGGTAGACTATTCCACGCATTTCCTATTCTTTCCATAAATAAATATGTCCACATATTACTCCCTGAGACTACCCCCTTTCACCCTCATCCTATGTCCCCTCATAGTAGAGCTTGCTTTCAGTCAAAAGAGGCCATCCTCTTGTGCATTTATGCCATGGAGGTATTTAAACGTCTCTATCATATCTCCTCTATCCTGCCTTTCCTCTAACATATACAGATAAAGATCTTTAAGTTTGTCCCCTTATGCTTTATAACAAAGACCACTAACCATTTAGCATAGTTCCTCACCTGTAACAGGTGTTCTCCAGGGACAGCAGGAATCAGTCCACACATATGGGTTACGTCTGCGCTGACAAGAGCCCGCGCGGAGCAAATACCCAGCTTTCAAAGAAAGCGTTTGGGAGTTGCCTCCATGCATGATGGTCTTCTTCCCGCCTAAAGGGGCCATTTTGTCCAGTCCAGTCCTGGAAGCCCTAATGGTGGAAATGGATTTGGACATTGTGGCCATTACAGAAACTTGGCTTAATGAATCGCATGATTGGGATATAGCCATAGCTGGCTATAATCTATTCAGAAGGGACAGAGAAAATGGAAGAGGAGGAGGAGAAGCCTTGTATGTCAAAAGCAATATTAAAGCTACTGAAATGCAGGGGGCATGGGGAAAAGAAGAAGTGTTCTGGATTGTGTTGGAAAGAGGAGATGGCACTGTCATCCATACTGCTGTAGTATACAGACCTCCGACACAAATTGAAGAGATAGATAACAAATTGATTATAGATATTGCCAAGATAGCCACAAAGGGAGAAGCGATCATATTGGGTGGCTTTAATCTACCTGATGTGGATTGGATAACTCCTTCTGCAAATCTGGAAAGAAGCAAAAAAATTGTGGATGCTCTTCAAGATGCATTACTTAGACAAGTGGTGATGGAACCAACCAGGGAAAGCGCAACGCTGGATTTAGTGCTCACCAACGGTGATAGCGTGTCGAATGTCTGCGTGAGTGCCCCTGTGAGCAGCAGCGATCATCACAAGGTGTGGTTTGAGATAAAAGCCATGGTACAGGCCAATCATAGCAAACTCAAAGTCCTAAACTTCAAAAACACCGACTTCAATAAAATGGCCGAGTACCTAAAGGAGGAGCTGACGAGGTGGAAGGAGATAAGGGAAGTGGAACTGCAATGGGCTAAACTAAAGGTGGCAATAAAAGGGGCAACGGATAAATATGTAAGAAAAGTAAACAAAAACAAGAGGAGAAGAAAACCAATTTGGCTTTCCAAAGAAGCGACTGCTCAAATAAAGGCAAAAAACAAAGCTTTCACAAAATTCAAAAGCTTGCAAACAGAGGAACACAGAAATGAATACAGCGTCAAACTCAAAAGAGACAAAGAGAGAAATAAGGATAGCAAAATCAAAGGCAGAGGAAAAGATGGCTAAAGATGTGAAGTGTGGCGACAAAACTTTCTTCAGGTATACTGGGGAAAGGAAGAAGATCAGAAGTGGAATTGCAGGACTCAGAAGTGCTGGGAACGCACTCGTGGAAAGTGACATTGAAAAAGCGAAATTGCTAAACAAATATTTCTGCTCTGTTTTTACTAAAGAAAGTCCTGAAGAACGACCACCTGTGACTCCAAATATAACAATGGGAATGAAGTAGATACCATACCATTCACAGAAGATGAAGTGTTAGAACAACTTGCAAAACTGAAAGTGGACAAGGCTATGGGACCGGATGAGATACATCCCAGGATACTGAAAGAGCTCAGAGAGGTTCTTGCAGGGCCGTTAAAGGATGTTTTCAACAGATCCTTGGAAACAGGAGATTTTCCTCAGGACTGGAGAATGGCTGATGTCGTACCTCTACACAAAAGTGGTGACAGGGAAGAGGTGTCAAACTACAGGCCTGCGAGCCTTACCTCGGTGGCAGGAAAAGTAATGGAGGTGCTCCTGAAAGAGCGAATAGTGAACTTTCTCAAAGCCAACAGGTTGCAAGATCGGAGGCAACATGGTTTCACTGAAGGACGATCTTGCCAAACAAATCTGATTGAGTTCTTTGACCGGGAACTAGATCAGGGGCATGCGATGGATGTCATCTACCTGGATTTCAGCAAAGCCTTTGATACTGTCTCTCATAGGAGGCTTATCAATAAACTCAGTAGCTTGGGGATAGATCCCAAGATGGTAAATTGGATCAGAAATTGGTTGACTGACAGACAACAGAAGGTGATGGTACATGGAGCTCACTCGGATGAAAGGAAGGTGATTAGCGGGGTGCCCCAGGGATCGGTCCTGGGCACGGCACTGTTCAATGTATTTATGAGTGATATTGCTGAAGGACTGCATGTGAAAGTCTGTCTTTTTGCAGATGACACAAAAATTTGCAATAGAGTGGACTCCCCTGAGGGAGTGGATAACATGAGGAAAGATCTACAAAAGCTGGAAGAATGATCTAATGCTTGGCAGTTAAGATTTAATGCGAAGAAGTGCAGAGTCATGCACTTGGGTAGCAGAAATCCAAGGGAAATGTACGCGATAGGGGGCGAGAGATTGGTGTGCACGGATCAGGAGAAAGACCTTGGAGTGCTTATTTCTGAAGATCTCAAGGTGGCGAAACAGTGCAACAAGGCAGTGGCAAAAGTCAGGAGGATGTTGGGCTGCATACGAAGAGGAATAGATCCAAAAGAGTCTGTGGGCCACTTTTGGGTCCAGCCACCATTCGTGGGGCTGGAGCAGTCTGCTGAGCCTGTCGGCTAACCAATTGCTGTGGCCCAGCAGGTACACTGCTTTGAGGAGAATGCCTTGTTGGACTGCGAATGAGCACAGGTCCATAGCTTCCTGACAGAAGGCACGGGATTCTGTGCCCCCCTGTTTGTTCATGTAGAACATGGCAACTTGTTTGTTGGTCTGAACTAGGATGGAACTGTGGCTCAGGGATTTCCAGAACACCCTTAGGGCAAGGCGGATTGCACGCAACTCCAACAGGTTGATCTGTTGTGCACTCTCATCTGGAGACCAGTCACCCTAGGTATGGAACCCCTGGCAGTGGGTTCCCCAGCCCAGCAGAGAGGCGTCTGTGGTGAGGACCCTCAAGTGCTGCGGGGCCTGAAAAGGCATTCCTGCTTGCAAGTGGTGGGGGGACTGCCACCAGTTTAGGGACCGTGCCTGGTGACTCTGACCCTGTCCTGGAGGTGCCCCGTTGCCTGGGACCACTGGTCCATGAGGCACCACTACGTAATCCACATGTGGAGGTGGGCATCTGAAGTGACATGGACTGTGGAGGCCATGTGTCCAAGGAGGCGCAACAGGAGCCGTGCCGGCACCGAAGAGCGGCGCTGTACCTTTTTGGCTAGTGCCATAAGCCTGTTGACTCTGTCTGTAGGCAGGAAGGGCTTGGCTGGGAGAGTATAGATTCTTGCCCCGATAAATTCCAGCTCTTGAGCCGGTTTTAGGCTGACCTGGGGTAGTTAATTACGAAGCCCAAGTGCTGAAGGACCTGGATAGTGCGTACCATGGCCTGCTAGGCTTCGAGAGCCGTGATGCCCCTGATGAGTCAGTCATCGAGGTACAGTAGGGGGAAAATGAAAATCCCCTGAAGCCTGAGAAAGGCGGCGACTACCGCTAGGCACTTTGGGAATAACTCTGGGGGCCGAGGCAAGTCCAAAGGGCAGCACCCGGTATTGGAAGTGAAGGCCACCCCACCACAAAGCATTTTATTTATTTTATTTATTTATTTAACAATCTCTTATATACCGCAGCTTCCTAAGATCAGCTGCGGTTCACAAATAACAACAGGCAACAAATCATGGATTGCCTGTGGTTTGGGTGGATTAGGATGTGTGTGTAAGCATCCTTTAGGTCTAAAGAGCATTGCCAGTTTCCCTGGCAGAGGTAAGGCAGCAATCTTTCAAGAGAGAGCATCCTGAACTTCTCCCGCACCAGGAATCTGTTGAGGTTGCAGAGATCGAGGATGGGCCTCAGGCCCCCCCGACGTTTTTGGCACGAGGAAGTATGTGGAGTAGAACCTCTTGCCCCTGGGATGATGGGGAACTGTTTCCATCGCTCTGTCTTCGAGAAGACCTGCCAACTCTTTCAAGAGAAGGTCCTGGTGAAGGGGAGGCCAGGAGGGCTCTCCGGGAAAGTAGTGCGGAGGCACTTTGGCTAGGCAAAGGAGATAATCCTCCTTGACCACCAGTAATGCCCAGGAGTCGGTGGTGATGGTTCTCCACCTGTGGGCAAACAGTGAGTGCCGACCTGTAGGCTGCCTGGCCTTTCTGGAAGAGGGGCCATGCTGTAAAAGTCAAAAGCTTTCCCCTGGTTGAGCCGGGGTTGAAGCCTGGGGCTTAGGGGCTTTCGGGTTATGCGGATCATGCTCCTGCCCTTTGGCCTGCTGCCCCTGTTGGGGCATTGTGGAGGACTGATAAGAGGGGTTACCCCAGTAAGCAGTGGGTTTCCTCGGGTGGAAGGACTTTTTCCCCGAGCCCTTCTTTCGGGTAGGGGCCGAGGTCTTTTTAGAGAGCTTAGTCCTCGTCATGAATTTGGTTCGGCAGCCTTTTCTGTCATGGGCTTGCCGAATAGGTTCTCCCCCTGGCATGGGACATCGATCAACTTGTCTTGTACCTATTGCTCGAGGTCGGACGACTGAAGCCAGGCTTGGCGACATGCACCGATGTCCGCCGTAACTACTCTGGCCGCTGACTGAAACCCATCGTACGCTGCTCGCGACATAAATTTGGAGCATTCACCAATGGCTCTGGATAGGGCCTTGAAGTGCTGCAGGGGCTCCCCGGAGAGGGAGAAGTTCAAGATGCTCTCCCTTGGAATATTGCTGCCATACCTCCAGCAGGGAGACTGGCTATGCTCCTTAGACCTCAAGGATGCTTATACCCACATCCTTATCCACCCCAACCACAGGCAATACCTGCGGTTTGTGGTAGGGGGAAAACACTTTCAATACCGGGTGCTTTCCTTTGGCCTAGCCTCTGCCCCAAATGCCTGGCAGTCGTGGCCGCCTTCCTCAGGCTTCAAGGGGTCTTCGTGTTTCCCTACCTAGATGACTGGCTCATAAGGGGAGGCACAGCCTCCGATGTGCAGCAGGCAACTGTCCACACCATCCAGGTTCTGCAACACTTGGGCTTCATCACAAATTACCTCAAGTCTCACCTCCTCCTGGCACAATGCCTGGAGTTCATCAGGGAAAAGCTTGACACCCTCCAGGTGAAGGCCTTCCTGCCTAAGGACCAGGCTGATCGTCTCAGATCTCTGGATCAAGACATACAGCACCACCCCTCGGTGCCTGCCCGGCACCTTCTGCGTCTCCTTGGGCACATGGCCTCCACAGTCCACGTCACCCCAGACGCTCGCTTCCACATGAGGGTGGCGCAGTGGTGTCTCCAGGACCAGTGGTCTCAAGCCACAGGCTGCCTCTGAGACAGGGCTGCAGTGACCCGCCAGTTGGCGGATTCCCTGGTCTGGTGGCAGTTGCCCCAACACCTAGAAGCGGGCATGCCCTTCCAGACTCACATCCACTCCAAGGTCCTCACCATGGACGCATCCCTACTCGGCCTGGGAGCCCACTGCAGAGCCCTCCGCACTCAGGGCACCTGGTCGCCAGACGAGAGTACCTGACAGATCAACCTCCTGGAGCTCTGAGCCATACACCTCGCTCTGAGGGTTTTTTGTCACCATCTGTTCCACCAGCCAGTCCTGGTCCAGACAGACAACCAGGTGGCAATGTTCTATGTGAACTTTCAGTTGCCTCGCTCCTGCTCCCAGCAGGTCCACCCCTCCAGGGTGGCAGCGGATGCGTTTCTAGACTTGTGGTCGGAAGGCCTCATGAACGCTTTCCCTCCGACGCTGCTGCTGATTGCCAAGACCTTGTTCAGGAACTTCTGCGACAGGGCCTCGCTCATCCTGATAGCTTCCAGGTGGCCAAGGAAGCCGTAGTTCCCGCTGCTTCTGCAGCTGACTGTGGAGGACCCCATACCCTTGCTGGACAGTCCTGGGACACCTATCTCAGGAGGAGGGGGGCTCTCTCCTGCACCCCAACCTGGGTTCCCTCTTTTTCACAGCGTGGCTGCTGAGAGGGTGATTCTCGCCCCTCTCAACCTTCCGGTTGAGGTTGAGGACATTCTGCTGGCCTCCCGCAAAGTCTCTCCTAGGAAGGCGTACACCCTCAAATGGCACAGGTTTTCTGTTTGGTGTGCCAATCAAAGGGCTGATCCCTTCTGCCCGGTGGCTTTGGTGTTGCAGTACCTTCTCCACCTCTCCCAATCCGGATTCAAGTCTAATTCTGTCCGAGTGCACTTCAGTGCCCTGGCATCGCACCACCACCCCATGGATGTTAAGCCCCTCTCGGTCCAACCTTTGGTGACCCGCTTCCTTCGGGGCTTGCTCCTGTCAAAACCTCTGGTTCGCCCTCCGGTGACTAAATGGGACCTCAACATTTTGTTAGAACAGCTCACTCGCCTGCCTTTCCAGCCTCTGGCTACTTGCCACTTTTGCTCTCTTGGAAGGTGGTTTTCCTGGTTGCGCTCATCTGCGCTCGCAGTTAGCAAACTCCAGGCCCTTGTGGCAGAGGCTCCCTATACCAAGTTCTAGAAGAACAGGGTTGTGCTTTGCACGCACCCCAAGATCCTGCCGAAGGTAGTGTTGCCCTTCTACCTTAAACAGGAAGTGGAGCTTTTTACCTTCTTCCAAGACCTCACTGCAGTCGGGCGGAGACAGTGCTTCACACATTGGACTGTAAGAGGACCTTATCCTTCTACATCCAACGCACCCAAGGCCACTGCAAAGCTTCTCAACTTTTCATCTCCTATGACCCCAGTAGGCTGGGGGAGGCGATGACCAAGCATATGCTGTCCACATGGGTGGCGGACTGTATTGCCTTTGGTTATGGGCAGGCGATGCTCCCACTGGAAGGCCACATCATGGCGCATTGTGTCTGGGCCATGGCGGTTTCGGTGGCAAACTTGCGCTCTGTCCCGATAGTGGACATCTGCTGGGCAACCACCTGGTCATCAGCCCATACATTCGCAGCCCATTACTGCCTGGAGAGAGAGTCCTGACAGGACAGTGCTTTTGGTCAGACCTTGCACCGTAACCTTTTCGGTGTCTTGAAGGACTAGAAAAATGGACTGTTACTTCTGGAGAGAGATCTGCAACTGTGAGTATATACTTCTGGTAATTTTCTAAAAGGAATTCTTTGTATTAAAGCTAATTAATCTGTGAACCCACTATTTTTTGTTAAATCAGTCAGGGCCTAGTAGCAGCAGTTTAAGTTTAAAATTAAAACACAGAGGAGAACTTTCTGGTTACATTTCATACCCAGCAGAGAGCTTGTAGTTTACATTTAATAGTCACTCAGGGCCTAGTAACAGCAAAGTACTTTTAGTTTAAATTTAATACACAGAAGAGAGCTTTCTGGTTACATTTGGAACCCAGCAGAGAGCTTGTAGTTTACATTTAATAGTCAGTCAGGGTCTAGCATCAGCAAAGTACTTTTAGCTTAAATTTAAAACACAGAAGAGAGCTTTCTGGTTAAATTTAGAACCCAGCAGAGAGCTTGTAGTTTAAATTTCATAAGAAGTTAGAGCCTAGCAGCAGCTAAGAGCTATAATTTAAATCAAATCAGAATATAGCTTACCTCAACAGCACAAGACAGGGTACTGTGTAGCAGCCCTCTTTTAATAAGTGTTAGTTCCCTCCCTCCCTCCCCACACCCACCCACCACCCCTGGGATAATCGTAGCTTTATAGGTACTTACACATCTTAAAAGACAGGAGGTGCTTTCAGGTGAAGCTCATTACCCAAATCAGTCATACACTCAGGACCTGAGATTACTTAAGCTTCAGGTGAACAAGGTATATTACACGTATTAGGTACAGTTTTATTAGTATAAATATCCATAGCAACCCTTAGTAAGTAAAGAACTTAGATCTAAACACAAACTTAAAATTAAGATGCAGACAGCAGTCCAGCAGTGGGATGGGGGCTTTCCAGTCTTTTGCATTGAGTGTCACATGTATGATTTTCTCACAGTTGGTGAGAGGTCTTACGTGTGCACTAGGTGCAAGGAGCTCTTTGCTCTCAGGGAACGAGTCCGTTCTCTAGAGGCTAGAGTAGCAAACTTGGAAAGCATAAGACAGACAGAGAAGTACATAGACGAGACCTACAGGGATATAGTACAGAAGTCCCACCTCCAGTCTGGCAGCATCCCTGTTGCCACGGAGAAGAGAGGTCACGTGACAGGAGAGCATCACCCTGGTGTGGCAGGAAGTGATCCTGTAACTAGGACCTGTCCTCAAGGTGATGTAAAACCCTCTCACACCGAGGAAGTTTCTCCAGGGCCATGTGCCCATGAGGGAAGGGTTAGGACAGCCGTTATAGTTGGTGATTCGATTAGGCATGTAGATAGCTGGGTGGCTGGTGGACGTGAGGATCGCCTGGTAACATGCCTGCCTGGTGCGAAGGTAGCGGACCTCACGCGCCACCTAGATAAGGTCTTAGATAGTGCTGGGGAGGAGTCTGCTGTCTTGGTACATGTCGGTACCAATGACATATGAAAATGTGGTAGGGAGGTTCTGGAGGCAAAATTTAGGCTTTTAGGTAGGAAGTTAAAATCCAGAACTTCCAGGGTAGCATTCTCCGAAGTGCTTCCTGTTCCACGCGCAGGACCCAAAAGGCAGGCAGAGCTCCAGAGTCCCAATGTGTGGATGAGACAATGGTGCAGAGATGACGGTTTTGGATTTGTTAGGAACTGGGGAACATTCTGGGGAAAGGAGGGGCTCTTCCGAAGGGATGGACTCCACCTTAACCAGGATGGAACCAGGCTGCTGGCATTAACCTTTAAAAAGGAGATAGAGCAGCTTTTAAACTAGATATTAGGGGAAAGCCGACAGTCGCCCAAGAGCAGATGGTTCGGAAGAATGTTTCTTTGAAGGATATTACCAAAAGCAGCGAGGTTCCACAAAAGAGTAAAGTAGCCCAAATGCCCTCGAGTATGGAGTAGACAGAGCTTAAAGGTCCCAAATTACCCATGTCTACCAATAGCCAAATTAATATGAATAAAATACATTCTCTAAAATGTTTGTATGCAAATGCTAGGTCTAAAAAATAAGATGGGAGAGTTAGAATATATAGCACTAAATGAAAGGTTAGATATGATTGGAATATCAGAGACATGGTGGAAGGAGGACAACCAGTGGGACACTGTGATACCTGGGTACAAACTAAATCGTAATGATAGAGCTGATCAAATTGGTGGAGGGGTTGCTCTCTCTGTTAGAGAGGGCATTGAGTCAGAAAGGATTAAAGTTTTGCAGGAAACAAAATCTGCTGTGGAATCTATATGGATTGAAATTCCATGTAAAACGGGGAAGGCAATGGCAGTGGGGGTGTACTAATGAGCGCCTGGCCAGAATGACCAAATGGATGATGAAATGCTCAAAGAAATCAAGGAAGCTAACAAAAGTTACAGCGCAGTAATAATAATGGGTGATTTCAATTACCCTGGTATCGACTGGGTCCAATGTCACGTCAGGACATACTAGGGAGATAAAGTTCCTAGATGAAATAAATGACTGCTTCTTGGAGCAGCTGGTTCATGAACTGACCAGAGGGGAAGCCATATTAGACCTAGTCCTTAGTGGGACACCAGATCTAGTGCAAGAGATAAGGTTGTTGGGACCACTTGGCAATAGTGATCATAGCATGATCGCCTTTGATTTAATTAGTGGAGGAGGGATAGTAAAGAAATCCACAGTACTACCTTTTAACTTTCGAAAGGGAGACTATGATAAAATGAGGAAAACAGTTAAGAAAAAACTAAAAGTAGCAGTTGCAAAGGTTAAAGACGTACATCAAGCTTGGGTGTTGTTGAAAAATACTATCTTGGAAGCCCAGACCAGCTGTATTCCACGCTTTAGGAAAAGTGGAAGGAAGTCCAAAAAACTGCCAGCATGGTTTAAAGGTGAGGTCAGAGAGGCTGTTGCCAAAAAAGCATCTTTCAGGAAATGGAAAAAAGAGCCAAACGACGAAACCTGGAAACAGCACAAACACTGGCAAGTCAAATGCAAGGCAGTGATAAGGCAGGCAAAGGGAGAATTTGAGAAGAAGCTTGCTGCAGAAGCAAAAACGCGAAATAAAGACCTTTTCAAGTACATTCGTAGCAAAAAACCTGTGAGAGAGTCAGTTGGTCCATTAGATGATAAAGGGGTTAAAGGAGCACTAAGAGGCGATAAGGCGATAGTGGAGAGACTGAATGAATTCTTTGCTTCGGTCTTTACTGAGGAAGATGTAGGGATGTTACCCATGACTGAAGTGGTATTTAAAGGTGCGGAAGAATTGAAGGAAATATCGATACATCGGGAAGATGTATTACAACTATTAGATAAACTGAAGAGTAGCAAATCACCTGGGCCGGATGGTATACATCCAAGGGTGTTGAAAGAACTGAAATTTGAGATTGCAGACCTGCTATTAGTAATCTGTGAACTATCATTAAAATCATCTCTAATACCTGAAGATTGGAGGATTGCCAATGTAACACCAATTTTTAAAAAGGGTTCCAGGGGTAATCCGGGAAACTACAGACCGGTGAGCCTGACATCAGTACCGGGAAAAATGGTAGAAACCATCATAAACAATAAAATTACTCAGTATGTATAGATAGTCATGACCTAATGGGAGACAGCCAGCATGGCTTTAGACGAGGAAAATCTTGCCTTACTAATCTGTTATGTTTTTTTGAAGGAGTGAATAATCAGGTGGAAAAAGGTGAGTCGGTTGATATTGTGTATCTGGACTTTCAGAAAGCCTTTGACAAGGTCCCTCATCAGAGACTTTTGGCAAAACTAAAGAGTCATGGGATAGGAGGCAGTGTACTATTGTGGATCAGGAACTGGTTAAAAGATAGAAAGCAGAGGGTAGGGCTAAATGGCCAATTTTCCCAATGGAGAAAGGTGAATAGTGGTGTACCCCAGGGATCTGTGCTGGGTCCGCTGCTTTTTGACATATTCATAAATGACCTGGAAAGTGGAATAATGAGTGAGGTTATCAAATTTGCAGATGACACAAAACTATTTAAAGTTGTTAACACCCAAGAGGATTGTGAAAAATTGCAAGAGGATCTTGATAAATTGGAAGAGTGGGCGTCAAAATGGCAGATGAAATTTAATGTGGACAAGTGCAAGGTTATGCACCTAGGGAAGAACAACCCAAACTATGGATACACGATACAAGGTTCCACATTAGGAACCACCACCCAGGAAAAAGATTTAGGCGTCATTGTGGATACCATGTTAAAACCCTCGGCCCAGTGTGCAGCGGCGGCCAAGAGAGCAAATAGAATGCTAGGTATGATAAGGAAAGGAATGGAAAATAAAACAAAAGATATTATAATGCCTGTATATCGTTCCATGGTGAGACCGCACCTTGAATATTGTGTGCAATTCTGGTCGCCGTATCTTAAAAAGGATATAGCGATTTTAGAAAAGGTTCAGAGAAGAGCCACCAAAATGGTAAAGTGGATGGAAGGATACTCCTATGAAGAAAGGCTAAAAAGGTTAGGGCTCTTTAACCTGGAAAAGAGACGGCTGAGGGGAGATATGATAGAACTCTATAAATTAATGAACGGAGTGGAACGGGTAAACGTAGATCGATTGTTTACCTTATCAGAATATAGAAAGACTAGGGGACATGCAATGAAGCTACAGGGTAAACTATTTAAGACTAATAAAAGAAAATATTTTTTCACTCAACATGTAATCAAACTCTGGAATTTGTTACCGGAGGATGTAGTAAAGGCTGTTAGTGTAGCTAGGATTAAAAAAGGTTTGGACAAGTTCCTGGAGGAAAGGTCCATAAACCATTATTAAGAAGGGACCCAGGATATCAATGCTTGACCCAGTACAAGCATTGCGGAACCTGTGTCTTTTGGGGAAACTGCTATGTACATGTGACCTAGATTGGCCACTGTTGGAAACAGAATACTGGGCTTGATGGACCTTGGTCTGACCCAGTATGGCATATCTTATGTTCTTATGTCCTCACAACCCTCCCTTCTCTCCTTAGCGTTGCTACTGTACCATCCTTTATTTTTGCCATCTTTTAGCTATTTCATCTGACTGAGCAAGATGGAACCCTTGGGCGGGAAGGGGACCGTGCATGCCTGGTGGCATCTCTCAAAGGCTTTCTTTGAAAGCTGGGGGGGATGCTTCCACGCGGGCTCTGTTGGCGCCAACATTACCCATATGTGAGGACTGATTCATGCTGTTCCCGGAAAACACCTGTTACAGGTGAGTAACTACACTTTCTCCAATGATCTCTCTTTTTGCATGATGTGTCCAAAGTATGAAAGTCTTGTCATCTGAGCTTCTAAGGAAAGCTTAAATTTGATCTCTTCTAGTATAACGGCTTTTTCTTTGGGCAGTCAATGATACACACAGTATTAATCGGCAGCACCATAATTCAAAGACATTAATTTTCTTCCTATCTTTTTCACTGTCCAACTTTTGCATCCATATGACGCTATTGACCACGGCCTGGACAAGTCCAATCTTTGTATGGAGAGAGACATCTCTGCTCGAAAATCTTGTCTAGATACCTCATAGACATTCTAGCAATATGTTGTCAGATTTCTTGACTGCTAGTTTTTTCTTTATTGATTGTTCATCCAAGTAAGTTAAAGTTTTCAACTATTTAAATTTCTTCTCCATCAGTGATGAACTTATTGATTTTGCCATTTGTCAGGATCTTTGTCTTCTTAACGTTAAGGTGCAGACTCATTTTAACACTATGTTCCTTGATCTTGAGAAGCAAATGTTTCAGTTTGTCTTCACTTTTAGCCAGTAATGTGGTATCATCAGCATAGAGAATGTTGTTGATGAGACTTCCACCAACCTTCACACCTCAGTTGTCTTCATACAGTCCTGCTTCTCTGATGATTTGTTCTGCATATAAATTAAAGAGGTAGGGGGGAAAGTATGCAGCATTGTTGTACACCTTTGCTGATTTTAAACCATTCTGTTTCTCCTAGTTCCGTCCAAACTGTGGCTTCTTGATCAATATAAAGGTTGTGCAAGAGAACTATCAGGTGTTCTGGTATACCCATGCTTCTTAAGTGGTCCAGAGTTTTTCATGGTTTACACAGTCAAAAGCTTTGCTACGGTCATAAGAACATAATATATGCCATACTGGGTCAGACCAAAGTCCATCAAACCCAGTATCTTTCCAACAGTGGGCAATCTAAGTCATACGTACCTAGCAGTTTCCCCAAGAGACACAGGTTCCACAATGCTTGTACTGGGTCAAGCATTGATATCCTGGGTCCCTTCTTAATAATGGTTTATGGACCTTTCCTCCAGGAACTTGTCCAAACCTTTATTAAACCCAGCTACACTAACAGCCTTTACTACATCCTCCGGTAACAAATTCCAGAGTTTGATTACACGTTGAGGGAAAAAATATTTTCTTTTATTAGTCTTAAATAGTTTACCCTGTAGCTTCATTGCATGTCCCCTAGTCTTTCTATATTCTGATAAGGTAAACAATCGATCTACGTTTACCCATTCCACTCCGTTCATTAATTTATAGACTTCTATCATATCTCCCCTCAGCCGTCTCTTTTCCAGGTTAAAGAATCCTAACCTTTTAAGCCTTTCTTCATAGGAGTATCCTTCCATCCCCTTTACCATTTTGGTGGCTCTTCTCTGAACCTTTTCTAAAATCGCTATATCCTTTTTAAGATACGGCGACCAGAATTGCACACAATATTCAAGGTGCGGTCTCACCATGGAACGACACAGAGGCATTATAATATCTTTTGTTTTATTTTCCATTCCTTTCCTTATCATACCTAGCAATCTATTTGCTCTCTTGGCCGCCGCTGCACACTGGGCCGAGGGTTTTAACATGGTATCCACAATGACGCCTAAATCTTTTTCCTGGGTGGTGGTTCCTAATGTGGAACCTTGCATCGTGTAACCATAGTTTGGGTTGTTTTTCCCTAGGTGCATAACCTTGCACTTGTCCACATTAAATTTCATCTGCCATTTTGATGCCCAGTCTTCCAATTTATCAAGATCCTCTTGCAGTTTTCCACAATCCTCTTGGGTTTTAACAACTTTAAATAGTTTTGTGTCATCTGCAAATTTGATAACCTCACTCGTTATTCCACTTTCCAGGTCATTTATGAATATGTCAAAAAGCAGCGGACCCAGCACAGATCCCTGGGGTACACCACTATTCGCCTTTCTCCATTGGGAAAATTGGCCATTTAGCCCTACCCTCTGCTTTCTATCTTTTAAACAGTTCCTGATCCACAATAGTACACTGCCTCCTATCCCATGACTCTTTAGTTTTGCCAAAAGTCTCTGATGAGGGACCTTGTCAAAGGCTTTCTGAAAGTCCAGATACACAATATCAACCGACTCACCTTTGTCCACCTGATTATTCACTCCTTCAAAAAAACATAACAGATTAGTAAGACAAGATCTTCCTTGTCTAAAGCCATGTTGGCTGTCTCCCATTAGGTCATGACTATCTATACATGCTGAGTAATTTTATTCTTTATGATGGTTTCTACCATTTTTCCCGGTACTGATGTCAGGCTCACCGGTCTGTAGTTTCCCGGATCAACCCTGGAATCCTTTTTAGAAATTGGTGTTACATTGGCGATCCTCCAATCTTCAGGTATTAGAGATGATTTTAATGATAGTTCACAGATTACTAATAGCAGGTCTGCAATCTCATATTTCAGTTCTTTCAACACCCTTGGATGTATACCATCCGGCCCAGGTGATTTGCTACTCTTCAGTTTATCTAATAGTTGTAATACATCTCCCCGATGTATCAATATTTCCTTCAATTCTTCCGCACCTTTAAATACCACTTCAGTTATGGGTTAAATCCCTGCATCTTCCTCAGTAAAGACCAAACAAAGAATTCATTCAGTCTCTCTGCTATCGCCTTGTCGCCTCTTAGTGCTCCTTTAACCCCTTTATCATCTAATGGACCAACTGACTCTCTCACAGGTTTTTTGCTACGAATGTACTTGAAAAGGTCTTTATTTTGTGTTTTTGCTTCTGCAGCAAGCTGTTTCTCAAATTTTCCCTTTGCCTGCCTTCAATGCCTTGCATTTAATTTGCCAGTGTTTGTGCTGTTTCCAGGTTTCGTCGTTTGGCTCTTTTTTCCATTTACTGTAAGATGCTTTTTTGGTAACAACAGCCTCTCTGACCTCACCTTTAAACCATGCAGGCAGTTCTTTGGACTTCCTTCCACTTTTCTTAAAGCGTGGAATACAGCTGGTCTGGGCTTCCAAGATAGTATTTTTCAACAACAGCCAAGCCTGATGTACATCTTTAACCTTTGCAACTGCTCCTTTTAGTTTTTTCTTAACTGTTTTCCTCATTTTATCATAGTCTCCCTTTAGAAAGTTAAAAGGTGGATTTCCTTACTATCCCTCCTCCACTAATTAAATCAAAGGTGATCATGTTATGATCACTATTGCCAAGTGGCCCCAACAACCTTATCTCTTGCACTAGATCTGGTGTTCCAGTAAGGACTAGGTCTAATATGGCTTCCCCTCTGGTCGGTTCATGAACCAGCTGCTCCAAGAAGCAGTCATTTATTTCATCTAGGAACTTTATCTCCCTAGCATGTCCTGACGTGACACTGACCCAGTCGATACCGGGGTAGTTGAAATCACCCATTATTATTACTGTGCTGTGACTTTTATTAGCTTCCTTGATTTCTTTGAGTATTTCATCATCCATTTGATCATTCTGGCCAGGCGCTCGCTAGTACACCCCCACTGCCATTGCCTTCCCCCTTTTACATGGAATTTCAATCCATATAGATTCTACAGCAGATTTTGCTTCCTGCAAAACTTTAATCTTTTCTGACTCAATGCCCTCTCTAACATAGAGAGCAACCCCTCCACCAATTTGATCAGCTCTATCATTTCGATATAGTTTGTATCCAGGTATCACAGTGTCCCACTGGTTGTCCTCCTTCCACCATGTCTCTGATATTCCAATCATATCTAACCTTTCATTTAGTGCTATATATTCTAACTCTCCCATCTTATTTTTTAGACTTCTAGCATTTGCATACAAGCATTTTAGAGACATGTATTTTATTCATATTAATCTGGCTATTGGTAGGCATGGGTAATTTGGGATCTTTAAGCTCTGTCTGCTCCATACTCAAGGGCATTTGGGCTACTTTACTCTTTTTTGGAACCTCTCTGCTTTTGGTAGTATTCTTCTATAAAACACATATGGGTATCCTTTTGGTATTCTTTTGTCTTTTCAAGGATCCCTCTCACATCCGCAATAATGTCTCTCATTCCTTGCCCTTTCCTGAACCCTGCTTGTAATTGGTATTGACTATTGCAATTGATATGGAAGGGCAGACTAGACAGGCCATGCATTTTTTTCTGCCATCATGTTTTTATTGCTCCTGTAGAGATTGCCAGATATCGATTGGAATATCTCTATTGTGGTGTCATTTAAAAGTGCAGCAATCTTGGATTAACTGCGGTGAGAACTATTCTGGCAACAGGTAGCTCAGGAGGCAGTGATAATGCACTTAGTAAAAGAATTTTAGATGTTGTGAGTGATCAATCATGCATAACAATCACTGGACGCTGATCTTCAATACTAGCACATAGTTCATTGAAAAGATCACAGAAAGAGAAAGAAAAACAAAACTCTCTAGAGAAGACAGATATGATAGAGACATTGAAATATGTGGCCCTCTTCCAGTGAAAGTATGCTCTAGAATGAGAGGGTTGTAGGATGAAGGTGACAAGGGATAGAATGATCATTAATCTGTAGAAAAGGTGGTGGATGCATGAAACAGCTTCCCAGTGGAGATGGAGGAAACAAGAACTGTATAATCAGACAAGTACACAGGATCTTTAAGACAGAGGAAGTGATTATAGAACTTAATAGTTCTTATGGATTAGCAGACTGGATAGAATGCATGGTCTTTATTGTCTATGTTTCTATGTTAAGATCCAGAGTCATGCTGTGGCAGGTGAAGGCCTGTGATCCACAGTGTCTGACATAAGCAAGCAAGCCTAACTAGCTTGACCTGTAAATGAAGCTTGTGAAGAGGCCCATAGGAATTGCACATCCCCCAATATGCTGCTGTAGAATTAGAACTCAGTAAAAGCATTGATTTAGCTTAGACAAGCAGAACAGATGGAAAAATACAGAGAATATGTTTAAAACTGCTGACAGAGAAATTACAGAGCCCTGCATCCCTGCACGTACTAAGCTAGCTAAATGGCCTTGGAAGTAAGAAAGTAACAAGTTGGTGAACTGGCCATTGTAATTGGGACTAGAAGGGGGGTAAGCAGGTGCTGAGCCCACTCAAAGAACATAATTGGATAATCATATCAGTACCGGGACCAATAGAAGGGGTACGGGAGGTACGGGAGGTTACCGGGACCAATGAAATGTTTTTCTATACCTAGAATGGAGCAAAAGTCTATAAAAGTTGTTGTATTGCCAGAGAACATTGCTCAGCCATTTTGAAATTGACTTTGCTTGAGACTTGTGCACAAATAAATGATTTGGACCTTCTGAACAGACTCCTGGTATTATTGGTTTGTCTGCGCTCTGCTGCTACATATTCTTGGTGCGTTGGCCAGGAAGTTGTGGAATCAGAGTGTATATAGGGCAATATACCACGACTTTCGCCTCTACAGGTTTGGTCCTGCCGGGATCGCACCTTTCCGACGGGGGCTGCTCCCTGGCGCCGCCGGTCCCTTGCATCGGAGGGAGCTGGTCGGACCTCGGCGGGTGCCGGGCCCGGCTGGAGCCAACACCTCGAACCCGAGTGAGGGGAGTCCGAGGTCCAACTCATGCGCCTGCTTGGGAAGTTTGAGGATCGGATCCGATGAGTAAAGTTTTGATTCGTTATGTCTAGACAGATAAGAAAGAGCAGTGCTGCCATTTGAACTTGGAACTTGGAAATTGGTAAGAGAGCTTGATCACCTCTCAAAGACAGGCCGAGTAACCCCGCATGAGTATTCGCAGGGCGAAACCCCCGTCTTCTTGTATTTTGGAATTTGAACAAGACTAGTCAGAATAGATAGAAATGAATGCATTCTGTGATACGTTGCTAGCATGATTGTATGAATGAAGTGTGAATGAGAGGTCTGGCAGCACGGACCAAGCGAAGGCGGACCCCTGAGTAGCGCATTTCCTGACCGGGCGACCGCGTTCAGGTCGCAAAAAGGGGGAAGCGACTGTCGTCTTGTCTTGTTATTTGTTCTCCTTAAATGTTTCTAGGGCCGTGAGGACCCCTTACCCACGGTCCGCCCTCCTTTTCCCGTTTGTCTGTTGTTGCGCGCACACATCGAAATGGGAGGGGCGGGGTCTACTAGGAACACTCCATTAGAATGTATGATCGCACATTTTAAAGAAGGATATTCCGGAGACTATGGTATTAAAATGACTGCAGCTCGTTTACAGATTTTGTGTACTAGGGAGTGGCCCGATCTAGACCCTACCTGGCCCCGAGAGGGAACCTTTAATGTAGGAATTATTCAGTTAGTGCACCGTAGAGTGCGAATAGCGCACCCCGATCAGTATCCCTATATAGATTCCTGGTTAAGTATTTGTGAAGATCCGCCCTCTTGGGCGAAGCGCTGTTATGAAGAGCAGTGCAGAATAATGTTAGCAAAAACAGATTATAGTCAGAAAATAGAACAGCCTAGAAAGAAAGGAAAAGGTGAGAAATCCAGGAAGAAACCTATCCTGGTAGATCCTGATTCCCCAGAAATGATTACCCGACAGCCCCAAACTCAGCGCCCAGTGAGAATAGCCCCACGTCCTGCCCCAGAGCCCCGGAGACAGCAGGAACGGGACCGAACCCCTGAGTCATTACCCAAAGAGCAGGTAGATGAGCTCCCTTTAATTGAAGAAGATGATTCTACTGAGACAGAAAGAGGAGAAACAGATACAGAAACAGAGAAGGAAGAAGCTGAAAATTCCCCGAGTGATACTGACAGTGTAAAAGTGGCTGCCAGTGTTAGCTCGCCAGTAAAAAGTAAATCTAAAGTAAAGCATGAAGAAAAGAAGAAAATAACCCCTGACAGGACAGTTACGAGAATATCTCTCAGATCCCAAAAGACATCTACTGCCAAGATGATGCCTTTACGGCAAGTCCCGGGAATACCCATAAGAAATGAAGATAATGAGGTGGTGGCGGGACCCCTAAATTATGTGTATGTCCCCTTCTCTACCACTGATTTGTTAAACTGGAGGACACATTATGCCTCCTATACCAATAAGCCCCAAGAGCTTACAGAATTAGTGAATACTATTATGGAAACCCACCAACCAACATGGGCAGATTGCCGCCAGCTCCTGTCCACCTTATTTACTACAGAGGAGCGGACATGAATTAGAAAAGCAGCTATAGACTGGCTGGCAGATAACCCTGTAGCTCCAGGAGAAAGGGGGGAGGAAAGAATAGATAATCGGGAAGCAGCCCAGAGAGAATTCCCAAATGAAGACCCCCGATGGGATCCCAATACAGAAAGAGGATCCAGAGCCCTAGCCCGTTTTCGCCAAGGCTTCATACAAGGCCTGAAAAGGGGGGGCCAAAAAGCTATGAATCTCTCCAAAGTTACTGAAGTTACACAAGGCATAGATGAGAGCCCGGCAGTGTTTTATGAAAGATTAACTGAAGCATATAGAATGTATACTCCCTATGATCCCGATGCACCAGGAAGTTTATGCATGGTGAATTCTGCTTTTGTAAATCAGTCTCAACCAGACATTAGACGTAAATTACAGAAATTAGAAGGGTTTGCGGGCATGAATGCAACTCAGTTATTGGAAGTCGCTCATAAAGTGTATGTCAATCGTGATAATGAAAGGCAGAGAGAATGTGACCGAAAGATGAAGAAGAAAGCTGATTGTTTGGCTGCGGCCATAGTTGAACAGAAAAGGGGAGGTATCCCTAGTCGACAGAGCAGAGGAAGGGGCCGAAGTGGAAACCGGCCCCAACTAGGCGTAAACCAATGTGCCTACTGCAGGGAGGAAGGACATTGGAGAGATGCATGCCCGCAACTCGAAGACGCCCAGCAAGATGACGAAAACAATCATCAATGGAGAGAAGAAAGACGAGGCCGTCCCTGGAACCGCGGAGGAGCCAATCGAGAGCAATACCAGCGAGAAAGAGGAGAAGCCATACAAGCATTGGCTACGACAGCCCATGATGAAGATGACGTGGATTAGGACAGACCGGGCTCCGAATTTGCTTTAGGTCTCCAGGAGCCTATGGTCGGAATACAAATAGGAGACCAAGTTATGAACTTTATGGTTGATACTGGAGCAGAACATTCAGTAGTAGACAAGAAGATAGCCCCATTTTCTACAAAAGCAGTCACCATTGTAGGAGCAACTGGTGCCAAAGCTACAAAACCTTTTCTTCAGAATCGCATATGCAGTCTAGGAGGACAACAAATAACTCATCAATTCCTTTATATGCCTGAATGTCCAGTGCCACTACTGGGACGAGATATGTTAGCCAAGCTACAAGCCCAAATATCCTTCACTGAAAGAGGAGAAATGCAAATGACAGTAAATTCTCAAGCCAAACCAGCAGGAATAATGCTGCTTACAGTTCCCCGAGAAGAAGAATGGAGATATTACAGTGATGAAACTGTTCAAGACACTTATTTTGAACAAACTTTGAAAAGTATTGATGCCCCACCTGGAGTATGGGCAGAAGGCAGTCCTCCAGGCCTAGCCAAACATATAGCTCCAGTAATTGTAACCCTTAAGCCTAGTGCTACACCAGTACATGTCAAACAGTACCCTCTCCCAAGAGCTGCAATTGAAGGCATCCACCGCCACTTGCAAAGATTACTAGAACATGGCCTACTGAAAGTATGTCAATCCCTTCTGCCAGTGAAAAAGCCTGGAACAGATGACTACCGCCCAGTGCAAGATCTAAGAAGAGTGAATGAAGCAGTTGAAACCATACATCCAATTGTACCCAATCCTTACTCTCTTCTAGGACTGATACCTGCTGAAGCTACCCACTTTACTGTACTAGATTTAAAAGATGCATTCTTTTGCATAAGATTAGCCCCCATAAGTCAGATATTGTTTGCATTTGAATGGCAGGACCCTATCTCTGGAAGAGGGGGCCAACTTACTTGGACACGATTACTCCAAGGATTCAAGAATTCGCCTACCATCTTTAGTGCTGCACTGAATCAAGACCTTTCAAGCTATCCAGTGGCCCCGGGGAAGAGAGTGCTTCTCCAATACGTGGACGATCTGCTGATAGCTGCTGTATCAGAAAGTGAATGTATACAAGCCACCAAAGACCTCTTGCAGTTACTAGATGAAGCTGGATACAAAGTTTCCAGAGCAAAAGCACAACTATGCCAAAAAGAAGTGAAATACTTGAGCTTTCGTATAACCCAAGGAAGCCGAAAATTAGGCAGAGAGAGAAAAGAAGCAGTATGCAGAATTCCAACCCCAACTACCAGAAAGCAAGTCAGAGCCTTTCTGGGAGCGGCAGGATATTGCCGAATCTGGATTCCCAACTTTGCCCAAATCGCCAAACCACTGTATGAAGCCACAAAAGGAGAAGAAAAGTCGCCACTGGAGTGGGGACCTGAGCAGGAGACAGCCTTCAAAACGTTAAAGGAAGAATTGATGTCATCACCAGCCCTTGGACTACCAGATGTTCACAAGCCTTTCCACTTGTTTGTACATGAAGCACAAGGAAATGCCTTAGGCATGTTGACTCAGAAATTGGGAAATTGGGAGCGACCTGTAGCATACTTATCGAAACAATTGGACACTGTGGCCAAAGGATGGCCACCTTGCCTGAGAGCAGTCGCAGCTACAGCATTGTTAGTGAGTGAAGCAGATAAGCTCACACTAGGACAGAATCTACGAGTCACTGTGCCACATGCAGTCCTTGCCCTTATGGAGCAGAAAGCAAATCATTGGCTCACCAATTCCCGAATGTTGAAATATCAGAGCATGTTATGTGAAAACCCACAGATACAACTGGAAGTGAGCCATGCCTTGAATCCAGCCACATTGATACCTGTTAGTGAAGAACTCCCAGAACATGATTGTATAGAAGTTATGGACACTGTATTTTCCAGCCGACCTGACCTGACAGATGTGCCCATAGACAATCCTGACCAAGTCTATTATGTAGATGGAAGCAGTCTCATCATCAATGGACGACGCTGTGCTGGATATGCAGTAGTCACTCAACATGAAGTAGTTGAGTCATCAGCTCTAGCCTCAGGTACATCAGCCCAGAAAGCAGAATTGATAGCACTGACTTGAGCACTACTGTTAGGTGCAAAACTGGTGCTAAATGTATATACAGACTCTAAATATGCCTTCACTACCCTACATGCCCATGGAGCTCTCTATAAAGATCGAGGGCTCATCACGTCCGGAGGAAAATCAGTCAAGTATGGCCCCGAGATACTGATGTTACTTGATGCAGCATGGGCCCCAACTCGTGTAGCTGTCATGCATTGCAGAGGACATCAAGCAGGAAAAGGAGAAGTTGCCCGAGGAAATAGGTTTGCAGATGCCTCAGCACGACAAGCAGCTATGACAGGACAAATTACACCACAAGCCATGCCAATGCAGGCAGCATTGTTTCCAGTACCCTTGAACTTATGGACACCACGATATACCACCAAAGAATTAGATTACTACTGTAACAAGGAAGATGGAGTACTGAAAGATGGGTGGATTGAGCTGCCACCAGCAGAGGACAGTCAACCCCCAGGATGAATAGTAATTCCCGAATTGTTAGGTCCATCCTTTGTCAAAGCCTTCCACGAAACCACCCACTATGGGAAAAGTGCTATGGAGAAAGCACTCAGACCAGATTTCTGCATTACCATGTTAGCAGCTCTATCAGCTTCAGTGGCACGCCAGTGTCTAATTTGTACCAAAAATAATGCCAAACAAGGACCCACACCACCACCCCGAGTTCAGTAAGGAGGTGTAACCCCCCATGCACCACCTGCAAATTGATTTTACTGACATGCCAAAAGCCAATGGATATTACTACCTATTAGTATTAGTTTGTACATTCTCTGGGTGGGTAGAAGCCTTCCCAACCAGAACTGAAAAAGCTCGAGAAGTCACCAAAGTTTTACTGAGAGAGATTGTCCCTAGGTTTGGAATTCCAGCAGTAATAGGGTCAGACAATGGGCCCTCATTTGTCTCCCAGATTACTCAACAGTTAGCAAAAGCCCTACAGATACAATGGAAGCTTCACACTGCATACAGACCCCAGAGTTCAGGGAAAGTTGAGCGAATGAATTGTACCCTAAAAGCCCAAATGTCTAAGCTTTGTCAGGAGACACGCCTGAAGTGGCCCCAAGTGCTCCCAATAGCTTTTCTCAGAATACGCTCAGCTCCTGTGAAGTCAACAGGATTTTTCCCTTTTGAAGTTCTGTATGGTAAACCTCCACCAATAGTGCAGGGAATTAGAGGAAGTCTAGCCCAAATTGGTTCAGAAATAACCAGGCAAGAACTCCTAGCTCTTAGTTTTGTTCTGCAGACCCTCCATGCGTGGATCCAAGACCAGTTGCCTATCAACTTGACGGAACCCTTGCATCCCTACCAGCCTGGTACCTCGGTGTGGATCAAAGATTGGAAGAAGACACCGTTGGAACCCCATTGGAAGGGACCATACACCGTCATCCTGTCTACCCCAACTGCAGTAAAGGTAGCAGAAATCGATTCCTGGATCCACAACAGCAGAGTCAAGCCCGCAGCTGATCCCGAACCTGAGCAGTGGACAGCAGAACAGCATCCTGATGCACCTTTGCGAGTTACTCTGAGACGGCAACCAGCAGCTTAGACACTTTGTCACAGTGCCCTGCAGTAGCCAAGTCTTTCGAAGAGGATTGCTGTTTTCCATACAGCAAGAGTTTGTTTCAACGAACCTCATGTGTGTGATTTTACACACTACTTTGATGCTACATTGATTGACCATACTTCAGAAGCCAACTGAAATTGCTAAGTTGGTTAATGTGTGATGGACAACTTGAGGATCTTCAATCAACACTCAGCACCCGTTGAATTGCTTTATTAGCAAACGGGACGAAGAAAAGAACGTCGTGGTCAAGATCTGCAAGCTGAGGATTCAGAAGAACTCCAATCAACATGTATCTTTATCTTTGCTTTGCCCTGGTTGCCTATCTTGGAGGCTCTGAACTAACTTGTGCATTACCTCCATGCACTGCATGCATTACTTCCACTCGGACTGGAGCGAAAGTAACTCAGACTCTGCTTTACCATTCTTACTATACCTGCACTGGTAAAGTGACTCGGTGTATTTATAACACCACTGAACTAAATGTTTGCACTAAAGGTAAATCTAGAGTATGCTATAATCCACATCAGAATCCATCCTATTACACGTTGGAAATACGATGGAATGATGCAGATGGACCTTTAATCAATGCCACACAACAACTTAGAGATTCTAGTAAACCTGCTGTTTTGAATTTTGATGCATGTGATGTTATAAACAGAGATAGTCGCTCCAAATGTGGTACCTGGGAAAAAGCATACCGTAATGATCATAAGTATATGTGCCCAGAAGGTGCCACAGGATGGGGGAAGTGTACAGGTAAGAAGGGTTCATATAGTACTGCAACAGCAGCAGATTACTATTGCCCAAATTGGGAATGCGTCTTTTATGCTACATGGAATGCTGGTATAGTAGAAGAAGATATAGATAATCGAGTGGCCACTTTAAGTCAAAACCAGATGACAAATGTAAGAAAGGTGCCTGTAACCCTTTACAATTATGGATACGTAATCCTAATGTATGGAAACAAGGATACAAGTTTGGTTTACGTATCGCAGGTTCCGGATCAGATCCAGGAACCATTGTGTATATAAGATTGAATACCCAAACCCACAGGTCATCTAAATATCACATCCATAACACTTTCTATGAGGCCATGCATGTAAATAAGTTTGAGATCCCTCATCCTTCTCAGAATTTATTCTTAGAATTAGCTGGAGCGGTAGTATCTAGTCTTAAAATCTCAGATTGTTATTTCTGTGGCGGAACACAGATGGGTGACCAGTGGCCATGGGAGGCCCAAGAATTAAATTATTCTCTGACTTACAATCAGACTGAATTACACAAGACTACTAGCGAATGGGTGTTAGCACACTCAATTGTTGGACGTCTTTGCTATGCCAGAACTGGACCTCAGTTTACCCAACAGGTAGGACAGCTAGTCTGTCTCAACCAAAAGATTTATAATGCCACCACCAAAAAGACGTCATGGTGGTCAGGAGTCAAAAGATCTGAACCTCCTAATCCATTAGCCAGATTTCCTGAACTTGCTGGTTTATGGACTAATCTCGCCAAATCTCATGCTTGGCAAGCCCCACCTGGCCTGTATTGGATCTGTGGAAACCGAGCGTATGCTCGACTCCCACCACACTGGGGAGGAGCATGTGTCTTAGGGACCATCAGACCTTCTTTCTTTCTCCTACCCACAGAACATGGAGAACAATTAGGATACCCAGTATACACTACTCACAGACACAAAAGAGCACTAAGACAGAAGAGAGCACCTCTGCAGATAGGTAAGTGGGAAAAATGGCAGGGTGATGACTGGCCACCAAAAAGAATCATTGATTACTATGGACCTGCCACTTGGGAACAAGATGGCACATGGGGCTATAGAACCCCAGTTTATATGATTAATCGTATTATCCGCTTACAAGCAGTAGTTGAAATAATAACTAATGAAACTAGCCAAGCTCTCACACTTTTAGCTAGACAGAGTACCCAAATGCGCACTGCTATATACCAGAATCGCTTAGCACTTGATTATTTGTTAGCATCTGAAGGAGGAGTATGTGGTAAGCTGAATTTATCCAATTGTTGTTTAAAAATAGATGATAAGGGTCAAGTAGTTGAAGATATGCGAAAACATGCTTATGTGCCAGTACAGACTTGGCACCCACTAAGATTACCTAACTGGTTTGCTAATATTTTCTCATGGTTAGGAGGACTTAAGACTTTCCTTATATTAGTACTAATAATCATTGCGGTGATTTTTCTGTTGCCATGTATAATCCCATGTTGCATGCGTTCTATTCACAATGCTATTGAAAGTACAGTAGAGCGGAAGACCGCCACTAAGATTATGGCTTTAGGACAACTTCATCCTCCTGCATATAGTCGGAATCCTCTAACCATAGTATAACTATTTTGAAGTGATTTAATTCTCACACCTTATTAAGTATTAGGGTGAGATTAATCAAAGGGGGGAATGTGGCAGGTGAAGGCCTGTGATCCACAGTGTCTGACATAAGCAAGCAAACCTAACTAGCTTGACCTGTAAATGAAGCTTGTGAAGAGGCCCATAGGAATTGCACATCCCCCAATATGCTGCTGTAGAATTAGAACTCAGTAAAAGCATTGATTTAGCTTAGACAAGCAGAACAGATGGAAAAATACAGAGAATATGTTTAAAACTGCTGACAGAGAAATTACAGAGCCCTGCTTCCCTGCACGTACTAAGCTAGCTAAATGGCCTTGGAAGTAAGAAAGTAACAAGTTGGTGAACTGGCCATTGTAATTGGGACTAGAAGGGGGGTAAGCAGGTGCTGAGCCCACTCAAAGAACATAATTGGATAATCATATCAGTACCGGTGTGGTAGGCGAAGGCCTATGCTCCATGCTAATTGAACTAATCAGACAGGCCTGGCTGGCTTGACCTGTAAATGAAGCCTGTGAAGAGGCCCATAGGAATTGCACATCCCCCAACATGCTGCTATTGTAGAATTAGAACTCAGTAAAGTATTGAATTAGCTTAGACAAGTAGAATTGAAACCTGGAAAAATACAGAAAAATATGTTTAAAAGTCACTGATAAGAAAAGTACAGCTGTAAGGGATTTAATTAAAACTGCTGACAGAAAGGTTACAGAGCCCTGCTTCCCTGCACGTATTAACTAGCCCAATAGCCTTGAAAGTAGGAAAGTAACAAGTTGGTGAACTGACCATTGTAATTGGGACTAGAAGGGGGGTGAGCAGGTGCTGAGCCCACTCAAAGAACATATTTGGATAATCATATCAGTACCGGGACCAATAGAAGAGGTACGGGAGGTACGGGAGGTTACCGGGACCAATGAAATGTTTTTCTATACCTAGAATAGAGCAAAAGTCTATAAAAGTTGTTGTATTGCCAGAGAACATTGCTCAGCCATTTTGAATTTGATTCTGCTTGAGTCTTGTGCACAAATAAATGATTTGGACCTTCTGAACAGACTCCTGGTATTATTGGTTTGTCTGCGCTCTGCTGCTACATATTCTTGGTGCGTTGGACCGGGAAGGTGTGGTAATAGAGGGTATACAGGGCAATATACCACGACTTTCCGCCTCTACGGGTTTGGTCCTGCCGGGATCGTGCCCTCCCGACGTGGGCTCGGCTCCCAGGCGCGCCACCGGTCCAGTTGCATTGGAGGGAGCTGGCCAGGCCTCGGAGGGTGCCGGACCCGGCTGGAGCCAACACCTTGAACCCGAGTGAGGGGAGTCCGAGGTCCAACTCATGCGCTTGCTTGGGAGTGGGGACCGGATCCGGTGAGTATAGTTTTGATTTGGTATGTCTAGACAGCTAAGTCAACATAGCACTGCAGTCTGTAACTTGGAACTTGGAATTTGTATTTGGTAAGAGAGCCTGATCACCTCTCAAAGGCGGTTCAAGTAACCTTGCCGCCATTCGGAATTTGAAGTTTGAATTTGCATTTGGTAAGAGAGCTCTCAAGGCGGTCCGATTAACCCTGCATGAGTATGCACGGGGCGAAACTACCGTCTTCTTGATTTTGATAGCCTAGTCAGAAGAGACAGGACTGGGCTGTTTTTGGGATACGTTGCTAAATGCTAGCATGTTTGTCATTCTATGTGTCTTTGTTTGTTTGGTATCTGTTAAAATCACGAGTTCCCCTTCTAGTATAATGTACGATTATATTCTGTTGGGTAATGTATGATAATTTACCGCTTGACTCACTGAAAAATCCAGAACATGTCTCAGTCAGCTTTTCCTACAGTAAGTGTGAGACTGACAAGGGGCGTGTCTGAGCAGAGATGCCTTTTTAACCCTATGATGGCATGTTTTCAACGTTCTGCTGCTGGACGAATTAGAGCTTATTTTAGGACAATTATACCTGTTCTTATTCACTTTGTTTTAATAGTGATGTTCCTTCTGCTATGGTCATGTATTATATATCATTTAATAAGAATGTTTAGTCAGGATTGTGGGTCCCGATAGTTTTGGGGCTTAGCCTGGAAAGGGTTAAGTTCTTATTCGAATTCCTGTACTTGGGCGACCAAGTGAGAACAAATCTTTAGTAATGGTTTAAATAGGAACTGATAGAAAAATTCAGGAAACTGCTTTTGTTTTTTCCTTTGATCTACAGGACAATGAAGCATCTTAAGCCAGCTTGCAACTTAAAAAATGATTGAAATTTTGTTTCTGCAATATCTGGTTTTGATTGAATATGCTTGTTGAATAAGAGGGGATCTTATATATTATAGCGAATACCTTATAAAGTATTATGTATAAGGGTGTATTTCTATGTTAATTGTTTAGGAAAGTGTTTATTTTTTTTTCTGCTGGCATGTCTCTGTGTGTGTGTGTGTGTGTGAACAGTTAAGTTGTTTCCCAGCAAGCAGGAAGAATGAGACAGGAAGCAGCTCCCGATTGAAAAGTTTCTTGCTTGTTTAAAATAAAGGATTCATTCAATCAAAGTGTGATAGGAGATGAATTTATAATCTGTCGTTTCAAAAAAACTAACGGACACAGACAAGAGAGAGAAAATAAAGTGTTTTTCCTTTGACCCTCAAAAGTAGAGGTTAAGAACCTTGGGGGATGGTGCAGCATTCTGGGTTGGAAGTGTACCAGATTGCAACCTGAGAATGAATGGTTTAAATTCTGAGTGAATAAGAAAATTGTGTTAGGATTTTATCTTTGAAATCTGTACTAGTGAACTTTTTTTTTTTTTAAATTCCAAGACGTTATTTCCTGATTTACTGTGGCAAGCACCTGATAGAAGACATATTTATTGTTTAAAAAAAACAAACCCCAAAATAAAACAAAAAGAGGGTGTATATGCATTTTAGATATCCACCACAGCCATGGAAAAGTATCCGTTTCATGTCTCTTGAATATCTGCTTTCTGAACTGTAAGATTTAGTCATACGTAACAGATAGCTATAGTTCTCTCTATAAGATATTTTAAGAACTGTATCTAAATTGTATGTCTGTGCTCAATCTAAGCTTATGTTTACGGTAATAAGGCTTTTTAATAAGTGTCTTTTCAAGTATGATCAAGAATTTCAGTAAGGGATTTACTAAAGACTATGGTAATCAAATGTCTCTGTCCCAATTAGGAATGCTATGTGAAAGGGAGTGGTTTTCTGCTACTTGCTCCATATTTCCTTAGTTCACCATATTTTGCCCCAGAATCTCTAGATATCCTGTCCCATCAGTTTCTCTCTCTGTAAGTAGCTCCGTTCAGAGTGCTTAAGGGGGGGATGGAGCCCAGTCCACAGATGATGTCACCCCCCGGTAGGCGTGAACTAATGTGCCCACAGCAGAGAAGTAAAAAAAAAAAAAAAAAAAGGGGGGGGAGGGGAGATACCTCCCTGCAAATGTCACAAGTCACCTCCGCAGCAGGAGAAGAGAAGCCCCGGCACAAGTAGGGATTTATTTGCTAGTTCAGCCTGATTGCTGTATGCCTTCAAATGTATAACTACCATTGCACTAGGTCCAGCTTTGCGGACCCAATCTAAATAGCGCAGGCAGCCTTCACTATATACCCCATGCAATCCAGCAGCCCAGGAGAATTTGCATTTCTGTCAGTCAGTCCCAGAGAGATATAAAATAGAAATGAAACTGGATGGATTTGCGGGCATAATAGTTACTGGAAGAGTTGAACAGAAAGTATGTGAATTGTTGAATGTGATATCGAAGGAGCAGAGGAAGTAAAAACTGGGTGCGAGTCAGTACGCCCATTGTAGAAAAAGAAGGACATTAGAGAAGTGAATGCCTGTATCTCGACTCCACCCCAGGAGGGGAGGAGGGAGTACTTGATTGCAGAGTCATAGACAGAATAAAACCAAGCACAGTGTTTCAGCACGAGAGTGAAGCAGCTATAGAGTAAGTGGCAGCCTGAGAGGGCTACAGCATGGATGAAGACTAGGCCAGACCGGACTCTCCAGTTTCCCTGGGTCCCCAGGAGTCAGTCTGAAGAATAGGGGACCAATATATGGACTTTATAGGGGGTACAGGAGCAGAATACTAAAGCCAGTAGCCCCTGTGTTTTTCTAGATGCACCACCATTATCAGAGCTACTGGGGCTAAGGCCACAAAGCTTTTTTTGCAGAACGGCATGAGTGAACAAGGGGGACAGAAAATAATGCACCAGTTCCTGCATATGCCTGAGTGCCCTATTCCACTTTTTGGAGCCGAGATCTGCTTGCAAAGCTTCAGGCACAGATATCCTTTGCTGGAGAGAGAGAAATGCAAATGACTGTGAACCCAGAGCCTGCTGGATTGATGGTGCTGACTGTTCCCCGAGAAGAGAAGTAGCGGTTCTATAACATACCTCCAGTTAAGACAACAAGTTCCTGTATACCCGCCAACCCTATAGCCCCACCTGGAGTATGGGCAAAAGATAATGCACCTGGCCTAGCAAAGAACATAGCCCCTGTCATTGTCATCCTCAAGCCAGAAGCGGAACCAGTGCATGTGAAGCAGTATCCTCTTCCCTGACCAGCCATTGCAGGAATCCACTGCCATTTAATGAAACTGCTGAAGTATGGACTTTTCAAAGGAATGTTAGTCACCTTGGAACACTCCCCTTCTTCCTGTTAAGAAGCCTGGGACAGGTGATTACCGCCCAGTGCAGGATCTAAGAAAGAATGCATGATGCAGCTGGAACTATACATCCAGTTGTGCCAAATCCTTACACACTCTTAGGACTGATCTCTGCTGAAGCTACACACATTTCACCATTCTGGATTTAAAAGATGTTTTTCTTTTTCTGCATACGCTTAGCCCAAGACCCCACTACAGGAAGGCGGGGCCAACACCTGGACAAGATTACCTCAAGGATTCAAGAACTTGCCTCACTCAGCAAAAGATTTGACAAGTTATCCAGTAATTCCAGGAGAAAGAATTCTACTTCAATATGTGGACAACTTGCTTATAACCACCAACTCAGAAAGTGAATGTCTACAAGCCACCAGTGAACTCTTGCACCTTTTTAATGAGGCTGGATACAAAGTCTCAAGAGCTAAGGTGCAATTATGCCAAACAAGTTAAATACCTAGGATTCCAATTGTCCAGCGGAATTTGACGCCTGGGACCCTTACCAGAACGCAAAGCAGCTGTATGCAGTATTCCTACTCCAACCACCAGGAGGCAAGTGAGAGCCTTCTTGGGTGCCACAAAGTATGTGGTATATGGATCCCCAATTTTGCGCTGCTAGCAAAACCGTTGTATCAAGCTATCAAAGGAATGGAAAAGTCTCCATTAGAATGGGGACTTGAACAGGATGCAGCCTTTTGATCTTTGAAAAAATACTCTGATGTTGTCACCAATTCTGGGTCTACCAGATGTCCAGAAAACCTTTCAGTCTCTATGTTCATGAGTCACAAGGAAATGTTCTAGGAGTGTTGACTCAATCTCTTGGACCTTATTTGAGAAGCTGTTACAGCTACAGCCTTCCTAGTGAGAAAAACTAACAAGATCACTTTGAGACAGAATCTTCAAGTTACTGTACCACACTCTGTTCTAACCATAATGAAACACAAAGGAAACTTATAGCTAATTCACAAATGTTGAGGTATCAGAGTATGCTGTGTGAAAATCCCCAGATACAATTGAAGGTCAATCAAGCTCTGAATCCTGCTACACTGTTATTAGTTGGTCTTGAACCCCCTGATCATGACTGTTCAGAAACTATGGATATTGTTGTGCCAGATATGCAGTAGTGACCCCTGATTTGGTAGTTGAGTCCTCAGCCCTGGCCCCAGAAAATTGATCACAGAAACCTGAAACTGATAGCCCTCACTAGAGCACTAACAATAGGAAAAGGGCTCTGTCTAAATGTGTACCCAGATTCCAAGTATGCCCTTACAACCTTGCATGCACATGGGACCCCGTACAAATAATGAGGGTGGATAACCTTAGGAAGCAAGTCCATTAAGTATGGCCCCAAGATATTGACAATATCTGATGCATACTATCTACAGCTTTCAAAACTTTAGGAAAAGCAGAATGTATGAATAGAACCTTGAAATCTCAGTTGTCCAAACTTTGCCAAGAGGTTTACCTGAAGTGGCCCCAGGTTCTTCCTATAGCCCTTCTTAGGATATACTTAGCCCCTGCTAAGTCTTTAGGAGTTTCCCCTTTTTTAGATTCTGAGAATCTGTAGCCTATTTATAGGGAATAAAATGAGATGTGAGACAGATAGGATCTGAAATTATTAGGCATGAACTATTAGTTTTAAGTTCTGTTTTGCAGAGTCTTCATACCTGGGTACAAAATCGATCACCCATCAATTTGCCTGAACCCCTGCATCCTTTCAAGCCTGGAGTCTCGGTGTGGATCAAAGAGTGGAGAAGGATACCGTTAGCCCTGCATTGGAAGAGACCCTATGTTGTCATCCTGTCAACTCCAACTGCAGTAAAAGTCGCAGAATTCGAACCTTGGATCCATTATAGTCGAGTAAAGCCAGCAACTGCTTTTGAACCTGATCACTGGACTACTGTACAGCATCCTGAGACTCCATTGCGCCTCACCCTATGACAACAGCCACGGACCTAAGACTCATTGGTCCCTCAGAAACTGCACTATTTTAAGACTATCTGTTTATCTGAAGGTAAGTCTCGCATCTGGAGAAAGCTGCAATCATCAGAAATAGACTGTGTTGTGTTACGAAATTGAGTCTTCTGTGTTCAAATACTCTGATCTCCTCAAGGCAATAATAGCCTGAGATATTTTAAGAACCTGAGACATCCCAGAGGACAGTGATACTTTGGGATCTACAGCCCTACTCCTGCCACAAAGCTGGTAGGTCTACGTACGGCAGAAGCTTGAGGATCTACAATCAACTCTACATTTGTTATCTATTGTGAATGCCAACAGTTCCACCAATTTTCCAGAGACTATGCCCATTATGAATTCTTATTATTGCTTTATTTTGGCAGCAGCCTTGGAGTGCTTTGAAATGACTTTTGCTTTACCACCCTGTGCAGCCTGTATAAGTACCACGCGAACTGGGCTGAAGGTTCTTCATGCCTCCCAGAACTTGTTTCTTGAACTTGCCGAAGCAGTAGCATCTAGTCTCCACATTTATGACTGTTTGTTCTCAAGAACTGAATTATTCCATCCCCTATGACCAGACTGATTTACATAATACTACTAGTGAGTGGGTATTGGCCCACCCCATTGTTGACAGTTTGTGTTTTGTTCGCACCGGACCACAATTTGCAATGAAGATCGGACAGCTGGACTGTCTAAATCAGAGGTTTTACAACAGCACAACAAAGAAGACATCTTGGTGGTCCGGCATAAATGCTCCTGAACCTTCTAATTCTTTTAGTTCTTTTTCCCACTCTTGCCAAACTATGGACTTTGACTATCTGCTTGTTGCTCCCTTGTTTCTTGTCATTTTGCTTGCGGATGATAACTTCAGTTATTAATGACACTGTAGAGCGTAAGGCAGCTACAAAGCTACCAGCTATGTGAAACTACTACCCTATACCACAGAGTGATATCTTTATTTAGTATTATGTGATTTGCTTCTCACCCTTTCTCACGTGCGGGTGAGAATAATCAAAGGGGGGAATGTGGTAGGCGAAGGCCTATGCTCCATGCTAATTGAACTAATCAGACAGGCCTGGCTGGCTTGACCTGTAAATGAAGCCTGTGAAGAGGCCCATAGGAATTGCACATCCCCCAACATGCTGCTATTGTAGAATTAGAACTCAGTAAAGTATTGAATTAGCTTAGACAAGTAGAATTGAAACCTGGAAAAATACAGAAAAATATGTTTAAAAGTCACTGATAAGAAAAGTACAGCTGTAAGGGATTTAATTAAAACTGCTGACAGAAAGGTTACAGAGCCCTGCTTCCCTGCACGTATTAACTAGCCCAATAGCCTTGAAAGTAGGAAAGTAACAAGTTGGTGAACTGACCATTGTAATTGGGACTAGAAGGGGGGTGAGCAGGTGCTGAGCCCACTCAAAGAACATAATTGGATAATCATATCAGTACCGGGACCAATAGAAGAGGTACGGGAGGTTACCGGGACCAATGAAATGTTTTTCTATACCTAGAATAGAGCAAAAGTCTATAAAAGTTGTTGTATTGCCAGAGAACATTGCTCAGCCATTTTGAATTTGATTCTGCTTGAGTCTTGTGCACAAATAAATGATTTGGACCTTCTGAACAGACTCCTGGTATTATTGGTTTGTCTGCGCTCTGCTGCTACACCGGGACCAATAGAAGGGGTACGGGAGGTACGGGAGGTTACCGGGACCAATGAAATGTTTTTCTATACCTAGAATGGAGCAAAAGTCTATAAAAGTTGTTGTATTGCCAGAGAACATTGCTCAGCCATTTTGAAATTGACTTTGCTTGAGACTTGTGCACAAATAAATGATTTGGACCTTCTGAACAGACTCCTGGTATTATTGGTTTGTCTGCGCTCTGCTGCTACAATGCCATAAAAATACCCCAAGATAAGACCAAAAAGAAGCAGCAAAGTATCTGTAAAATACATGAGAACAAAGTAACAGATACCAGGACTGGCAGGTTTTTCAAACCCCTTTTATTTGCCCCTACGCATTTCGGCCTTCTTCAGGGGGATATCAAATGAGGGAGCAAACCTCGAAAGAACATAACAATAATTAAAAACAAAATCATAATTAAAAATCTAAAAACAAACCATCAAAAGATAAAATATTAAATAACCAATAATTAAAAGAATATAATAAAACTAAAAACATGCAAATTGTTATAATAATGAAAAATAAAATTCAAAACTGCATAATATAAACAAAGAAAATCACCAATAGAATCAAAACACATGTGTGTTATCAAAAGCTAATAAGTATGTGAGATGAGGAGGACAATTATAAAATGAATAGATTGTGTATTACTAAATACCTATGAAAACATGTGAACAATGATAAAATGCATAAAAACATAAATATGTTGACTGATATCTTATTGGAACAAACTTTCTTTCAAATAAAACATATGTTACTGAAATAAATAAATAAATAAATGAATGGATGGATTAATACATATATAAAGGACATTTATCACATGAATACACTTTAAAAGCCAATGTTAATACATCCATAAATAATTAAATAAATAAGTAACATAGTTAATAACCAAATTTAAAAAAAATATAAGCACAAACAAATATTTCAGTTAACATAAAATGATGAGATTCCCTCTACTTTGGTAAATATGTTGTGTTGATAAATGTGAAATAAACAGACTAAAGGAGGAGCACTGACATAGAAACCATAAAATTCTGTATCAGAGGATTATTATATTGTGATGTCAAGTTAGAAGGGTGAACTATGACATCACATAATCTTGGTTTACATATATTAAATAACAACCTTAAAAACCACGGGATGCCTTTAGAAAAAAATGGGGTAGCCATAATATAAAGCCAAGGAAACCATAAAAAAAATATATATAAAAATAAATAATTGAATGAAAGGATGAAAAGAACATATAGCGTACTTTGTTTTATATTGCACTATTTTTGTTTTCAATGTGTTCAGAAAATGTTTTTAATGTATACAGAACCTTTTGAGCCATCGGTCAAAAAAGCCGAAAAAACAAAGTGGGACTATTGATTACATTGTAATAACGTGTCATGCAAAAACCATCGGGGACTGCAGGCACACTGCACTTCTGCGTTGTAAAACCAGAGGATTGCAACCAAAATTTATGTTGTTATTCTATACATTTGTGCACCGTTCGTACTGAAGCCGTTTTTTTTTTTTTCTCCAGGACCAAGCAGGAAGTCAGTCCTCACATATGTGTGACGTCGGCGCCGACAGAGCCCTCGTGCGGAGCATTTCCCCAGCTTTCAAAGAAAGCCTTTGGGAATTGCAGCGCGCATGCGCGGTCCCCTTCCCGCCCAAGGGTGCCATCTTGCTCAATCTTCTTTTTTCCGCGGAGCACGACGGACATAGTTTGTTTTTCGCCGAGGAAAAAGTTGATTTCCCTATTTTTTGTACTTCTCCTTCGGTTCGACGCCGGATCCTTTTCCCGCCTGAGCCCGATACGCCGGTATCGAGCTCACTCTCTCCTTTTTCGGTTTTTGTCCTTCGTGACCAGCGTTCACGCCATTTTTTCTTTTTTCACTGGCAGCCCTGTCTTTTGACCTCGCAGGGGCCCTTTTTCCCCCGATGGCTGCCAGCGGGTTTAAAAAGTGTGATCGGTATAAGAAACCTATGTCTCTTACCGACACACACGACTCCTGCCTCCGCTGCCTCGGACCCGATCATGACCCGATGATTTGTGGTCCATGTGGCAAAATGTCCTCGAAGGCGTTGAGGAGTCGGCAGCACCAGAAGGATAGGATCTTCTCTGACTCCGCGTCCGGACGGGCCCGGACCTCATCAGAGGCCTCGACGTCTCGGGACTCCGGCCCCGAGCAGCGTTGAGGTTCCTCTGAGCGGGGGTCTCCTTCACGGGAACAGCGCAGGAAGAAGAAACCCGCGAGGGCGGCGTCGGTGGACGCTCCTGGTTCCTCGAGAGCCAGGTTGCATAGCCCCGATAGCCGTCCTGGGTCTTCGGAGTCAGAGAGGCCTGCCAAGCAACCTCGTCTCGAGATGGAGTCTCCTGGACACGTGAGTGCTGTAGTCCTCGTGGACTCTCCTCCAATGGAACCGCCGTCGGGGCCCGAGTCGGGGGCTGCTGGGTCTCCTGAGCTCGGACTCAGGTTGACGGCCTTGGAGAGCAGCCTCGCTGCCTTCATGGAACAGCAGCGGGCATTGATCGCCGGTCTCACCGGTGCATCTGCCCTGACCACCGGGACATCGACGTCCAAGTCGACCCCTGAGGCCGAGCCGATCCTAGAGTCCATGCGGGCTCGAGTCGATCCTCGGCCACAGTCTCCCTCGGCCTCCCGTTCGGGACCGAGGTCATCGACACCGGTACCCTCAGCGTCGGGATGGAGGGCATCGGTGCCCGCCCAACCGGAGCCGCTCGACACCTCCTCCGAGGAGTCGGGCTGGGAGACGGAGGACGAAGAGTCACCCGACACCTATCGGACTCGGTGTGTCCCATCGGGCTCGCCGGAGTCCGAAACACGGAGACGATCCCCACCGGAGGATACCCGGTTCTCGGACTTTGTGCGGGATATGGCCAAGGCCTTGGCCTTCCCCGCGGATCCCGAGGAGGAGCCTCGAGCCGAGGAGCTCGAGGCCCTCCAGTATGACTCTCCCCCGAAGGAGGCCTTTACTGTACCGGTTCCTCTGATGCTGGAGCGGCTGCTCTTCCGCATGTGGGAGACCCCGGCCTCGACGCCGGTGTTAAGCAAGCGGGTCGATTCCATCTATCGAGTGCGCAAGAGCCCCGGGTTGCAAAAGGCACAATTACCGCACCACTCCATTGTTGTGGAATCGGCCATGCATCGACTGAATACAGAAGATGCACTCCTCGGTGCCTCCCGGCTGGGAGGCCCGGAACCTGGATGCCCTCAGTAAGAAGTGCTTCCAGGGCTCTATGCTTGCTTGCCGTGTCCAGACATACCAGCTCTACATGGGCATGTATCTCCGAGACCTGGCAAAGGAGATTGCCGGGTTCTCTGCTGATCTCTCCGAAGAACCTTTGCAGAGGTTCCAGGCCTTGTCCACCGGTATTCGAGAGTGCTCGAAGTTTCTCTCTCGAGCAGCCTATGATGGCTTTGAGGCTTCGGCCCGAGTAGCCGGGGCTGGCATCGGTGCCCGCCGACAGGCTTGGCTACAGTCGTCCGACCTCGAGCCATGGGTACAGGACAAGTTGGTCGATGTCCCCTGCCGAGGTGAAAACCTCTTTGGCAAGCCCATGGCTGAAAAGGCTGCAGAACTCGAGACCGAGACTCTGACCAGGACTAGGCTGTCCAGAAAAACCTCTGCCCCTTCTCAGAAGAAGAAGGGCTCGGGAAAAAAGTCCTTTTACCCGAGGAAGTCATCTGCCTATAAACAATACCCTCATTATCAGGCCTCTGCAGCTCCCCAACAGGGTCAGCAGGCCAAGGGGCAGGGGCAGGGGCAGGGGCAGGGTCATGGGCCCGTAGGCAGAAGGCCCCCAAGCCACCAACACCGGCCCCTGCTCAGCAGGGTGGGGGTTTTGACTCAGAAAGCATAGCCTCTTCTCCTCAGCTGGCTTCTCTCAGCACAGGAGGCTGGCTGGTCCACTTTGCCCACAGGTGGTCAGCCGTCACATCAGATACCTGGGTGCTTCATATAGTCCAAAAGGGCTATCTTCTCCATTTTCACCAGGTACCTCCCTCCTATTTTCCAGGGGAGCCTCCAAGACTCCCTCTGCACAGGGACCTACTCCTTCAGGAGTTAGCAAGTCTACTAAAGGAACAGGCTGTGGAACCGGTGCCCCACCACCTGAGAGGTCACGGCTTTTATTCCAGGTACTTTCTGGTACCAAAAAGAACAGGAGGCCTCAGACCCATCCTAGACTTGCGCAACCTCAACAAGTTCCTGGAGAGGGAAAAGTTCAAGATGCTTAACCTTGGAATCCTGCTGCCCTACCTCCAGCAGGGAGATTGGCTATGCTCCTTAGATCTAAAGGATGCTTATACTCACATCCTTATTCATCCAGACCACAGACAATACCTCAGATTTGTTGTGGGAGGAAACCACTATCAGTACAGAGTACTACCCTTTGGCCTGACCTCCGCTCCCAGGGTGTTCACCAAGTGCCTGGCAGTGGTGGCGGCCTACCTAAGGCTTCAAGGTCTTTTTGTGTTTCCATACCTGGACGACTGGCTCATAAGGGGCCAGTCTTCCCAGGAGGCCAATCAAGCCACCCTTCACACTGTGGCTCTGCTTCAGCACTTGGGGTTTGTCATAAACTTCGCAAAGTCCACTTTGCTCCCGTCCCAGAACTTAGAATTCATAGGAGCAAGGCTGGACACTCTTCAGGCGAAGGCTTTTCTGCCAATGGACGCTCTGTGGGCTCTCCACAGGCTGATGGATCTAGCCAGGCAGTTTCACCGCAATTCCCTGGTCTCTGCCAGGCAATTCCCGAGACTACTCGGCCATATGGCTTCCACGGTTCATGTAACCCCCAATGCCTGCCTGCACAAGCGGCCTGCTCAGTGGAGCCTTCACACTCAGTGGCATCAGGCCACAGGGAGCCTAGCGGACTCAGTAAGAATATCCGACCTGCTAGTCTCCTCTCTGCAATGGTGGCTTCATCTTCCGAATGTGGTACTCGGAGTGGTTTTTCAATCCCCTCCGCATTCTCAAGTGCTGACGACAGATGCTTCTCTTCTAGGTTGGGGAGCACATTGCCAAGGGACATGTACTCAGGGTCTCTGGACCCCTTGGGAGACTGCTCAACAGATAAACTTCCTTGAGCTACGGGCGATACGCCTAGCTCCGAGAGCCTTCTCCCACCTTGCCTCTCACCAGTCCAGACGGACAATCAAGTTGCCATGTTCTCCATGAACAAACAAGGAGGCACAGGCTCCTTCCTGCTATGTCAGGAGGCACAACGGCTGTGCTCTTGGGCCGTCAATCACGGAATCCTCCTCATGGCTGTCTACCTCCCAGGTCAAGAAAATTACCTGGCGGACAGACTGAGCAGGATCCTGCAACCACACGAATGGAGATTGAACCCGTTGGTGGTTCAGCAGATCTTTCTCAGGTGGGGCCTCGCCACCATGGATCTTTTCACCAGTCCTCTGAACCGGCAACTCCCGAGATTCTGCTCCAGACAACGGCATCCTCTCAGAGTAGCAGCGGATGCGTTTCTGATCTCGTGGTCCACAGGCCTACTGTATGCGTTTCCTCCCACGCCACTAGTGTCCAGAACACTATTCAGGACCTTGCCTCAATGATCCTGATAGCCCCCAGGTGGCCGAGGCAACCGTGGTTCCCACTTCTGCTGCAACTGGCGGTGGACACCCCTCTTCCTCTGGGGTTTCAGTACGATCTCCTGTCTCAGGATCAGGGGTCTCTCTTGCACCCCAACCTCCAGTCCTTTCATCTGATGGCCTGGCTGCTGAAAGGGTAGTCCGGGCTCCCCTACTACTGCCTCGAGAGGTGGAAGATGTAGTCTTAGCCTCTAGACGGCAATCCACCAGGAAATCCTACGCTCTTAAGTGGCGTAGATTCTCCGCATGGTGTGCTCAGCACAGCGAGAATCCCTTCTCGTGCTTGGTAGCGGTAGTATTGCAATATTTGCTTTACCTCTCCAATCTAGGCCTTAAGTCCAACTCTGTCAGGGTTCACCTCAGTGCTCTCTCAGCACACCACTCGCCGGTGGACGGAAGGCCTCTTTCCAACCACCCTTTGGTGGCTCGTTTTCTCAGAGGCCTCCTTCTGCTTAAGCCTACTTTGCGTCCACCAGCCCCTGAGTGGGATCTGAATGTGGTCTTACAGCGGATTACTTGTCCGCCCTTTGAACCTATGGCTACCTGCCCTCTCCGTTTTCTCTCCTGGAAAACCTTGTTTTTGGTAGCTCTTACCTCTGCTAGGCGAGTGAGTGAACTGCAGGCACTAGTGTCTGATCCCCCTTATACTAGGTTCTACAGGAATAGGGTAGTCTTACGGACTCACCCTAAGTTTCTTCCTACGGTTGTCTCCCCTTTTCACCTCAATCAGGAGGTGGTTCTTCCGACCTTCTTTCCCAGGCCGCATGCCAACCGGGCTGAGATGGTCCTGCATACCCTGGACTGTAGGAGGGCATTGTCCTTCTACCCTGACCGTACGCGGGAGCATCAGAGGGCTGTTCAGCTCTTCGTTTCTTTTGACCCCAATAAGTTGGGGCTACCTGTCTCCAAGCGTACTCTGTCCATATGGGTTGCTGACTGTATCGCCTGGGCTTATGGGGCAGCCAGCCTCTCATTGGAGGGTCGAGTCACAGCTCATCGTGTCAGGGCGAAGGCTGCGTCAGTGGCTCATCTCCGCTCTGTTCCGTTGGCAGACCTCTGCCGGGCCGCTACTTGGTCTTCAAGCCAGACTTTTGCGGCCCTTTACTGCCTTGAGAGGGAGTCCCGCAGGGACAGTGCTTTTGGACAGGCAGTACTCCATAATCTCTTTGGGGTTTAGGCAACTCCTACCCTCCGGCCCTGGTGTTGGGCTACTGGTCGGGGGCGTTCTCAGAGAAGATTCCTTCCTTACGTGCTGCCGAGCTAAAGGGAGCTCATTTTTTCGGCTTGAGGTCTCCGGTAGCCTTAAGCTGAGGAGTCCCATATGTGAGGACTGACTTCCTGCTTGGTCCTGGAGAAAGAGTAGTTACTCACCTGTAACAGGTGTTCTCCAGGAGCAGCAGGAATCAGTCCTCACAACCCTCCCTCCTCCCCTTGGAGCTGCAGTCCTATGATTTATTTTTGCTATTTTTGCTGTCTTTTAGCTATGTCATCAGACTGAGCAAGATGGCACCCTTGGGTGGGAAGGGGACCACGCATGCGCGCTGCAATTCCCAAAGGCTTTCTTTGAAAGCTGGGGAAATGCTCCGCACGAGGGCTCTGTCGGCGCCGACGTCACCCATATGTGAGGACTGATTCCTGCTGCTCCTGGAGAACACCTGTTACAGGTAACTACTCTAAATGAGAGAACATACAGTATATGAACGTTTTAAAGGTCCAGAGCCCATTGTAACAAACAAAGGATAAAGTGAATAGAACAACAACATAAATTTCCTTTTCGTCCCTCTAGTCCATTCCCAGAACCATAGAGTTTAGAATCTCCTCCAGCAGCTTTGGAGACTGAAATACGTCATCGCCTTGATGACCTCTGCATAAGTAGCCAAGGACCACCCCCTCCTCTCCAGTACTTTCAATCTCCAAGCAGCTGGAGAAGCTTCTGAGCTCTAGGCTCACTCAGCACAAATAAGCAGAGCTAGTAGTCAGTGTTTTGTTTTGATGAGAGAATTTGATTTTAATTGCTGATTTGGTTCTTGCAGGGAAGGTGCTGCCGCTGGAGGTGTCCCTTTGGTGACTGCTGCCTGAAGCTGTCCTTTTCTCTCTTTCTCTCTCCTCCCCAGGACCTGTTCCCCTTCACCCTAACGAGCATTGGGGGAGCTGTTTCAGCACCTTAGCCTCCCTGCTCCCGAACCCGCGGTAACGGGTGAGGAGCAGGTTGCAGGCTCTATAGCACAGCACCGGATTGTCAGGCATCGGAGGCGTTGCTAGCACAAGTTATAGATGCCGGAGCCGAAGCCGCGGTCCGGCTGAGCTCCGGCATTGATTCCAACCCTTCCCAGCCTTCTCCTTAGCTGCAGGTGAGTCTGGGCAGTGGGAGAATAAGATTGGATTGCCTGGGGGAAGGAGTGCAGGAGCGGAGGCTACAATGAGGCAGTTGCGCTGGCCGGCCGGTCGATTTCGCGCGGGAAACGTGATGGCAGCCATGTTTTAACACCGCAAGGTGAAAAACAGCGTTTATTTTCAAATTTGTACGGTGTGTGCAGCCTCATTTTGGCTTTTGGTGGCTGGCACAGGGCTTTCCTGTCCGTGGGGAGCGACGGTAGTTAAAAAAAATAAAAAATAAAAATGACACAGAGGGTTTTTGCCGCGGTGCCTGTTCTGGTGTAGAGCTATTAGGAGAGAGCGGTTCCGCTTTGCAGTGGTTATGCCGGCTAGGGCCCGCTGTATAGTGTGTGGTACGAGGCGCGGTGAGCTGTTAGGGTCCGGTGTGTGTAAGAGCTGCACCCGCGAAGCGGCCGTTATGGAAGACCCTCTGGAAGGGTCCAGCGGGGACCACTTGTCAGGCTCTCGGGATAAGGGAGAAGCCTTCGCTACTCCGTTGGTTCCCGGGGAGCAGGTGGCCGGGCCTCCCTCGGGGGAAGGGGCGCGGCCGACCAGGCGAGGGGTTCGGTGGGGATCCCGCCGGACTTCTTCTCCCTCATGCAGCAGGCCTTTGCATTGTTGCAACCAGCAATGGTGGTGCCTGCTTAGAGCCCACGAGGGCACAAGCGTCTTGGGTTGGTGGAGGTGGATTCGGTCCCGCCCAAGAAGAGCAAAGGGCCAGATGTAGAGAATCCTGCGTCGCCTATCTGGGAGGACCTAGAGGCAGGTGGCGAGGACTTGGCGGAAGGTTCCGAGGAGGAGTTGGAAGAGGGAGAGTTGCCCGATGTGAAGCAACAGAGTAGAGTAGTCTGGGTGTTTAGGAAAGATGAACTCCCGGCGCTGATTGCCGAGACACTAAAGGCGCTGAACATGCCGGCTGTGGAACCCCCTGCGGGTGAAGGTCTAGAGGATCCGCTGTTGCAGGCGGTGCGTACGTCCCAGTGGGTGTTTCCCGTGCATAGGGTGTTTAGAACTATGATCCAAGAGGAGTGGGATGTACCGGAGTCGGCCCTGAGAGGTTCTAGGGCAATAGCTAAGTTATATCCCCTTTCAGATCAGGTTAGAGAACTCTTTTGCTCGCCGAAGGTAGATGCGGTCGTTTTGGCAGTGACAAAGAAGACTGCGATCCCGGTAGAGGGAGCGGCGGCGTTGAAAGACGTGCAGGACAGGAAATTAGATACTTTGTTGAAGCAAGTGTTTGTGCTCTGTCCATGCAGGCCTCGATTGCGGGGGCATGGGTAGCGATAGGCTACCTGAAATGGTCCCAACGGTTGCAGGGGGATCAGTCAGGAGAGCAGGAAGCGAAGATATCGCGGATGGAGTCCGGAACCGCTTACTTGGCGAATATTCATTATGACCTCATCAGGGGGCTGGCGAAGAGTATGGCGTCGGTCGTTGCGGCGCGGCGTTATCTCTGGTTGAGAAACTGGGCAGCGGATGGGTCGTCTAAAGCTCGTCTCAGTAAGCTTCCATTCTGGGGTAAGCTATTGTTTGGTGAGGATTTGGAAAAGTTGGTGAAGGATCTGGGGGAATCCAAGGGGGGACGCCTGCCTGAGGATAAGCCCAAGCAGGGCCGGGGGGCTTTTGGATCCTGAGGGGCTCAGCGGGACTTCCGTAGGTTTCGTTCCTCTCGTTTCGGTCAGACTTAACAGGGGAGGTTCCCGGTGCGAGCCCAGGGATTCCGAGGATTTCGGGGGGCAGAGGTTTTGCTCCCTTTCAGTCCTCATCCCTTAAAAAGTCGCAATGAGATGAGGCGGGCTCAGGTAGAGGAGTTGCCTGTGGGAGGAAGGCTATGGGAGTTTTACCCTGCCTGGGTCCGTCTTACTTCAGACCAGTGGGTGTTAGAGGTGATTCGAGAGGGATATGCACTAGAGCTCCATCGGCCCGTTTTAGATTCCTTTGTCTTGTCCCCTTGCAGGGTCCCGCACAAGGTACGCGCAGTGACGGAGACGCTACAACGTCTGCTGCAACTCAGGGCAGTGGTGCCCGTTTCCGCAGATCAGTGCAGGTCCAGTCGATACTCCATATACTTCGTGGTGCCAAAGAAGGAAGGTGCGTTTTGTCCGATCCTGGATTTAAAGCGGGTGAACCGCTGTCTTCGAGTGACTCATTTCCGCATGGAGACGCTGCGTTCCGTGATTGCGGCAGTCAGGGAGGGAGAGTTCCTGATGTCCTTGGACCTCACGGAAGCTTATCTGCATATCCCTATTCGGCAAGAGCATCAAAGGTTCCTGCGATTTGCGCTGCCCATGGGGCATTTCCAATTTCAGGCAATGCCATTTGGGCTGGCGACCGCGCCTCATGTGTTCACCAAGATCATGGTGGTGGTGGTGGTGGCGGCGGCGTTTCGGAAGGAAGGAGTACTAGTGCACCCGTATTTGGATGACTGCTTGATTCGAGCAAAGTCGAGGGCGAAGAGTGTCAGGGCCACCGCCCATGTGGTGCAGGTTTTAGAAAGCCTAGGCTGGGTGGTGAATCATGCGAAGAGTAGCCTGGTCCCCTCTCAATCCCTGGAGTATTTGGAAGCGCGCTTCGAGACGGAGCGGGGCGCGGTTTTTCTCCCAGAGCACCGAGCTCAAGTATTGAGGAGGTTGGTGGAGAGGTTTCTGGCACGGCATGCGTCAACAGCGTGGCAGTACCTTCAGCTACTCGGGACGATGGCGGCTTCTATCGAAGTGGTGCCATGGGCCAGTGTGCACATGAGGCTGTTGCAGAGGGCTCTCCTCCAGCGATGGTCTCATCAGTCGGACGCTTTAGCTCGTCGCCTGGTCTGTCCACCGGAGGTTCGGAGGGAATTCCGGTGGCGGTTATGGAAGGACAGTCTGGAACGGCATGCCTCTGGAGCCCCCCCCCCCCCGGAGACCTTTGACAACGGATGCAGGTCTGGTGGGGTGGGGAGCGCATTGCGAGGAGCGTTTAGAGGCGGAGAGAGCTTGGTCCATCAACAGGCTGGAAATGAGAGCAGTGTATTTGTCTCTTCAGGAGTTTTGGTCATGGTTGGGAGAGACGGCGGTCAGGGTGTTGTCCGACAATGCGACCACGGTAGCCTACATCAATCAACAAGGTGGCACGGGAAGTGCGGCTCTCGAGGAAGAGGCGAGTCAGCTGCTAGACTGGGCCGAGCAGAATCTGAGGGGACTGTCAGGGCAGCATGTGGCAGGAGTGGACAATGTCAAAGCGGATTTTCTAAGTCGTCGCAGGGTGGACCCGGGAGAGTGGGTTCTTCATCCGAGGTGTTTGTGCTGCTCGTAAGGCGTTGGGGTCTGCCAATCATGGATCTGATGGCAACCTTCGAGTCGGCGAAGGCGGTGTGATTTTACAGCAGAAGGGAGCGCATGTCGGAGGGGCTCGATGTGTTGGCACAAGGGTGGCCAGTGGACGGTCTGCTTTATGTGTTCCTGCCTTGGGCTCTGAAAGATCGGGTAGTGCAGCGCATAGAGCGACACCGAGGACGGGTGATACTGATAGCGCCCGATTGGCCCAGGAGGCCTTGGTATGTGGATTTGGTACGGCTCTTGGTGGACGATCCGTGGAGGCTCCCTCAGCGGGAGGATCTGCTGCTGCAGGGGCCGTTACGGATTTATTATTTATTTATTTTTATTTTATTTATTTACATTTCTTATATACCGCGCTATTTTAATCAGTGCGGTGTACATTTGAACATAACATACCACAATGTAACAGGCAACATTGGGTTTACAATAAACAAGGGTAGCGAACATGGAAGTAACCAGGGGGAACTATTTACAGGTTATGATAAACTATTTACATAATTATAGTGAACTCATTACGATAGGCAAAAAAGGATCGTTTATCAGAGGGGTATAACATAAAGGCATAAAGAGTGGGAAGGGAGTGCCGATTAACCATTCTCTACGGGTGGCATAGATATGGCATACGGATGCCTCAAGTGTCTCAATTCTCGCTTACGGCATGGCTCTTGAAAGGGCGAGAATGAAGGCTAAGGGTTATTCCTCAGCGGTCATTTCTACTTTGTTGAGGGCACGGAGAAGATCTACCTCGCTAGCGTATATTCGGGTCTGGCGAGTCTTTGAAGGATGGTGCGCGGAGAAAGCTCTGCGTCCGTTTGGAGCGTCGGTTCCACAGATTCTATCTTTCTTGCAAGCTGGTGTGGAGAAGGGTTTAGCAGCGAGTTCTTTGCGAGTGCAGTTGGCAGCGATTTCTTGCTTCCGGGGCAAGGTTCAAGGGCAGATGTTAGGGGCTCATGGCGACATCTGGAGGTTCTTGCGAGCCGTGTTGCTCATGCGGCCTCCGCGTGGATGCTCAGTGCCTGCGTGGGACCTGAACGTGGTGCTGGAAGCCTTGGTGACGCAGCCTTTTGAGCCCTTGGCTAAGGCCTCATTAAAGGATTTGACTTTGAAGACAGTGTTTCTCGTGGCAATTTGTTCCGCTTGCAGGATTTCAGAGTTGCAAGCTTTGTCCTGTAAGGAGCCATATCTTTCTTTCCTAGATAACAAGGTGGTCTTGCGTACAGTGCCAGCTTTTTTTGCCCAAGGTGGTCTCGGTGTTACATGTTAACCAGGTAGTCTCGCTGCCGGTGTTTTTGGGAGAACAGAGTGTGCACTCGGGTGGCAAATTGCATCTTATTTATTTTATTTATTTATTTATTTAGCTGTATTTATATCGCGCTTTTCACCGGGTCAAAGCGGTCAATTGGGGGGTACATTTAACACGAGGGGATATGAGACACATACACTAATACTTACAGGGAATATGGGCAATGGAGGGTTAAGTGGCTTGCCCAAGACCACAAGAGTGCCTATAGGACTAGAAATCCCAGTCCCTCCGGCCTGAGATTGCTGTCCCCAGGTGGGATTTGAACCTCCGGCCTGAAGTACCTTGTCCTAACCACTAGACCACTCCTCCCTTTTTGACGTGCGTGACGTACCAACGTGGGACAGCGTCCTTCCATAAATCGGACAGATTGTTTGTGGCTTTTGGTGGCCCGCGGAAGGGGGAGGCGGCGGCAAAGTCGTCTTTTCCAGATGGTTGAAGGAGGCGATTGTGGCTGCGTACATTTTGAGAGGTAGAGTGGTTCCGGAAGGGCTCCGGGCTCATTCGACTAGGGCACAAGTGGCGTCTTGGGTGGAGTTTAGCTTGGTGCCAGCCGTAGACATTTGTAGGGCGGCTACGTGGTCGTCGTTGTACTCCTATGCTAAGCATTATAGGCTTGATGTGCAGGCGGCGGAGGATGTGCGTTTTGGGTCTGCGGTACTTCAGGCTGGCCTAGTGGGGCCCTCCCGTTGATGTTTACTGCTTTGTTACATCCTCTATGGTTCCGGGACTGGACTAGAGGGACGAAAAGGAAGAGGAAATTAGACTTACCTGCTAATTGTTGTTCCTTAAGGAACTCTAGTCCAGTCCCGGATCCCACCCGGGGTCTTGATGCTGCCAGCCTGAAGTTTAGGGAGTGCAGTGAGGATGTTGGCGAAGGGCTTGCTCTAGGTGACGAAGCATGTAGAATCCTTTCGCAGCAGTGCTTAGGTCACTAGTCAGCTATGGCAGATTTTTTCAGGAACGGGTGTATTCCCTGGTCTCGGCTCAAGCCGTGGGGATGCGCTTTTCCCTAGTTAAAAAAAAAAAAAAACGCGAAAAAAGAATTGGAAGGGAAAGCACAGTTACTTACCTTTAACAGGTAATCTCTGGGAACAGCAGGAAAGCACAGTTACTTACCTGTAACAGGTGATCTCTGGGAACAGCAGGAATTAGTCTTCACATATGGGTACGTCGGTACCGACGGAGCCTGCGCGGGAACACTTCCCAGCTTCCAATCAGAAAGCTTTTGGAAGCATCCCACCACGCCTGCGTGCTGCCTTCCCGCCTTTCCCAACTGCCTCTCCTCAGTTAAGTTTGAAAGCTGAGAAAAAGAGAGAGAGAAAGGAAAGGAAAGATAGATAGAGATACAACTCCTGGGGAGATGGGTGGGTTGTGAAGACTGATTCCTGCTGTTCCCAGAGATCACCTGTTACAGGTAAGTAACTGTGCTATCTCCAGGAACAAGCAGGAATGAGTCTTCACATATGGGACTCCCAAGCTGAGATGCCTGGAGTCCGAGCATGTCATAGGCTGGAACATGCTATTTCCCACAACACCAGGCATCCTGGGGATGGAGGGTAGGAGTTGAAGACAAAAGATGCTGTAGAACAGCTAACCTAGCACAGGACTGCAGTAGAGGAGTCCATGTGTGGATAATGATTGTTATTAAGGATATTGCAAAATATTGTAATATGGACCTCCGCTACAGGATTGTATAGGAATATGTAGATTCATGGATCTACTGGGAACCCAGTAGAGGAACCGTAAAGAGGACCTCACTGTAAGGAGGAGGTCACAAACCTGTAGGAAAACTGAGGAGGTCAAAATCCTGAAAGGCAACAGGCACCCCTAAGTAGGGAAAAACTGGGGTAGTACAAAAACGGTGGGCCTTCAGCGGAAAGCTGTATGGTAAACTAAACTCTTTTGGTGGCAGAGCACTCACTCTTGGGAGCAAAAGAGAAAGGCAAACCGATTTGGACAAATAGGCACAGTCCTTGTGGGGAAAAAGGTATAGGAACCCCTTGTATCCCAGAAAGAGAGGACAAATGCCTGAGGCATTAAGCCTGTGATTAACTGAAGATCTACAATATCTCTCCTAAGTGGGGTAAGCTAGGAGAGATATTAGGTATGGAGAGCTTCAGAGGTATCTAAATCGTTAGGTTATGGTATAAAAATTGTTGAGTACCACAGGAGTGGTTGAGTGTGCAGAAACCCAAATCTGCTGGATAGCAGAGGTAATGGAAAAAACCCTCTGTCAGAACAGAAGCTATACGAATATAGACAGTGAGCTAGATAAGTATGTAGAGAACATATCTATCTATAATGGAATATCTCGACAGATACATATATATATATATATATATATATATACACACCTACACATAGATATATTTATTTATTTATTTAGCTGTATTTATATCCCGCTTTTCACCGGGTCAAAGCGGTCAATTGGGAGATACATTTAACACGAGGGGATATGACACACATACGCTAATACTTACACATACGCTAATACTTACTTATATGAATAGACATATAAGAATATATCTATAGTGAGATATGGAAGGGCATAAAATACACACAAAGATAATCTCAGTATGTAGGCCTAAATATGGGTGTCTGTAATTAAACAGACAGATATATGCCTACAGCATGGTATTCACATAGGATATGTGGAGAGGAAAGATTCATCTAAAACAAGAAGGTGCAACCTACTTGAGAAGATATATAGAGAATCTATTCCACCTGGTGATGATCCCCCAGGATGCTAGCTAGCGAAATAACCAGGATGGTTACATGAGCAAAAGAGGATAAAATCCATCTATAATCAGCAAGTCCGAAGTCGTTCAGGACTCTAGCATGGTAAGTAGAGAAAAGACAGAAAAGGATGAGGTACCAAAGCTTCTCTGTAGGATTGCAGAGAGCATGATGCAGGAGAACGAGGAGATAGGACTGGCTGCTAGAGCCAGTATCGCAGCCCACTATGCTGCCCAATCCAGAGGATGGAGATGGCAGAAATAGAAGAGCAACCCAGAAACTTGTAGTGGGATAACCTCCAAGATAGATGGAAAAACACTGACTTGGAGCCACTACTAAGACCAGATAGAATGTTAGAGGAGAACGAATCTGGTTGCTTGTGGGCAAGAATCAGTGGACCAAATATTACGGCTCCTGCATAGGCAGCTGTTGGCCAGACAGCAGAAAGAATATTATTGATTAAAGAAACAGACAGAACAGACAGAGCAGGAGTAGAAGACACTGTACATGTCTGATAAACTGCCTTAAGTAAAATCAAGACAGGGGAGGAAACTCAGGGAGGAAAACTCCGCACTGGAAAGTGACACACTTAGAGGGGTTGAGAAGAAAACCCTCCAATAAGTAAGTTTGCTCTTACAGTGGTAAGAGGGTGAAGAGAACAGAGCTGAAGAAGAAGAGATTTACCAAGTAGTAAGTCCATAAAAAGGGGAAAAAATACATGCTAGCACAGGAACTATCATTTGATAGTGGTCAGACCTCTTTCTCTGGCAAGAGAAGAGGAGAAACCTGTGACTTATAGGCATGAACATTCTGACAGCTCATATAAAACATGGATGTCTTTGGAAAGAGATCCAGGCATAGGGGTTAGAATGAGAAAATAGGTTGCCTCTGTTGAGAAGAAGCAACTGTAGATTCAAACCCCAAGGGTCACAAGCATGCAAAGATGATTGATCAGAAACCCTGCAGAGGCTGGGTTTGCTGAGCCTGGTGAGAGGTTGGATTCTTCAGACCAGGACGATGCCTCCCCTGTAGGGGAACATCTGTATGATGGGCAAGTGAGGAATAAAACCTTCTTCTCCTGTGGGAAGAAAGTTTGGTAGGACATTTCCTACCTACTGAGACAGAAGGTGGTGTAGAAGAACATTTAGGAACAGGTAAATCAGTGGACAACTGAGTAACCTGACGTAAAGACTCCTTGTTGAAAAGATTGTCTCCAGTGCAAGGAGTATGTCCCAGTCGTCGTTGTGCCCACTTGGCCAAATCTGAAGCTTAGAACCAGGCTCTACGTCGTGCCCCTACAGCTATAGCAGAAGTCCTGCTGACAGACTCAAAAGAGTCTAGGAAAGCACGAGAAAGAAACCAAGAGATATTCTGGATATGCTTAAGCAGCAAGGAATAGTCTGTACTCTTGGAAACTGAAAGAAAAGGAGTTAAAAGATGTAATTGCTTTGTGACTTCCTCAAGAGAAAGACTCATATAGTAAATATATGAGAGAATTCTTGCAGAAAGCATAGATGTTTGGAAGGTTTGACATCCAAAGGCATCTAGTGTCTTAGACTCACGACCTGGCGGATAAGAAGAGTGCTTTTTCTTACTCTTGATCCGCCTCATTGCTGATTCCACAACTATGGAATGATGAGGAAGTTGAGTCTTTTGAAACCCAGGAGAGGGGGCACCTGATATAAGAGATCAGTTGCCCTGGGGGGTGGGGGTACCCTAAAAGGTGTTTCCCACATTCCTAGAAGGATATCCTGCAAGGAATGATGCAAAGGAAGCATTATGTGGTCCTTTGCATTGGTAGAAACAGAGCCTTGTACAGGATCATGTCCTGGAATAGGAATGGCAAGGGATCTTGCTATATCTAGGAGGAAACTCTGAAAAGAAGGAGTCCTGACAGGAGTCTCCCTTGGACAGGTTAGATCTAAAGAACTAGCCTGAGCAGTCACAGAGTTATCCAAAGATTTAGAAATAGATGATCCTGCAGGGTGCAGTGTGGAATGCTTGAGGGATGGTTGCTGGTACCGGTAATCAGGAGCAGCAACCAACCTTACCACATTGTCCATGCCAGGTATCGACTCCAAGCTTGGTATAGAATGGAGCGATGCTGTTGAAAAAAGCATGGTAGGAGTTTGCCACGATGCTACTGTGGATACCGGTACTGAAGTCAAGACCAGTACCGATGTCGGAGTCGGGCTCGACAAAGACATCGGAGTAGTCATTGGTGACTCTTCAATTGGTATCGAGGGAACCGAAAACCTCCGGCTGCTATCCTCAATACCCGGCCACCGGTATCGATCGGTGTCAGTACCAAAATCTATTGGTACGCAGTCTTCCAGACTAGAAATAGATTCCAAACTAGGCATCGAGGGCACGGAACCTGAGAAACAAAGTATGGAAGGCACCGACTGTGAGGGTAATGAAGACATCGGTACTGACCTCAGTACGGTGTCCGATACCGGTGAATGGGGGTTTACTCATGGCAACTCAATCGGTCTCAGTAGAACTGAAAGTTGCGGATCCGAGCCATCAGAACCGATCCCTCGGTACTGCCCTGAGACGGTACCAAGGCGAGTCGGTACCCAATCCTCCAGACTGGAGATCGATTCCAGACGGCATCGAGGGAAGCGAGGCTGTTGATGCACATCTGGAGGGTACCGACATCGGAGGCAGTATCAGTGTTGGAACCGATAATGGAAAATCAATCTGGGACTTATCCATCGGTCCCAAAGGCACCGTGGAGGCCAGATGACGATCCCTGGTGAGAAGTGATTCATCCAACACCAGTGCCAATGCAGGGGTATCGGTACCGCTCGAAGCGGATACCACCACCATGCATGGCTCAGGTATGTTCTGTGAGGGGTGAGCCCCAGGAACAACCCAATACCCCTTACACGCTTTGGAGACCGAAGACTCCCGCCGGGGTTTTGAAGCCAGAAAGCCATCGAGGGCAGAGCCGGAGCTGTCTACATGCTGTGCATGAGACCTACCACTCGAGGCCTGGCTAGTCTTAACAGACTGTTTGTGGGTTACCTGATTCAAAGTAGAAGAAGAAGAAGTCGGTGCCCCGGATTTGGAGGGCAGCCGTGCATCAAGGGATTCTCGATGTTGAAGACGTCTTCTCACAAAACTGTTGTCAGGACCCAAACAGGTTAGACACCGATTTTGAGGGTCTAACAAAAAGGTTGTACTGCCACAGTCTAAACATTTCATGGAGAAAGTGTCTGGCGGTTCCATGAAGAAAAAGGAGAGGAGGCCTGAAAGGCCTAAGATCCCGTGGGATACTATAAGGAAAAATATCCTGATGAAAAGGAAAAAATTTACAAGAAAAAACACCGGCGGTACCGGTGGCATCGGGAAGACAGCCGCGCCCACAAGAAAAGTAAGGAATAAAAGAAATAAAAGAAGAATTTTCCTGCGGTGACAGGAGGAACGTCCTGCCGGCTCCGCGGAAAAACGAAAACTGAGGAGAGGCAGTTGGGAAAGGCAGGAAGGCAGCACGCAGGCATGGTGGGATACTTCCAAAAGCTTTCTGATTGGAAGCTGGGAAGCGTTCCCGCGCAGGCTCCGTCGGTACCGACGTACCCATATGTGAAGACTCATTCCTGCTTGTTCCTGGAGATTAAGTCTTCACATATGGGTACGTCGGTACCGACGGAGCCCGCGCGGGAACGCTCCCCAGCGTCCAATCAGAATGCTTTTGGGAGCATCCCACCACGCCTGCGTGCTGCCTTCCCGCCTTTCCCAACTGCCTCTCCTCAGTTAAGTTTTAAAGCTGAGACAAAGAGAGAGAGAGGAAAGATAGAGATAGAGAAATACAACTCCTAGGGGAGGTGGGTGGGTTGTGAAGACTTATTTCTGCTGTTCCCAGAGATCACCTGTTACAGGTAAGTAACTGTGCTATCTCCAGGAACAAGCAGGAATGAGTCTTCACATATGGGGACTCCCAAGCTAAGATGCCTGGAGGAAGTCCTAGCATGTTGCGAAGCTAAGATGAGCCATGCTTTTTTTTTTTTTTAGAACCTCAGGCATCCTGGGGATGGAGGGTAGGAGATGAATAAAAAGAGAGATGCTGTGAAAACAGCTAAACTAAACCAGGACTTCCGAATGGGAGTCTAGGTGTAGATGATCATAATAAGAAAAGATTGGAGAGTCCTATTTCAATATGGACCTCACCTGATGGTATTGTAAAAGGTTTATTGAGTTTCATATGGATCTGTTAGAAAGAACCAGTAGAAAACCCTCAAGGAGTACCTCACTGTGAAGTAGAGGTAACCAAACTGTAGAAGGACAGGTGAAGGTTAGAACCATCAAGGGTGAGAGTAGCCCCAGGAAAAAATCTGGGTGGTGTAATGAGGAAGGACTTCAGCGGGAAACTCAGAAGGCTGTATCAGACAAGGCTTAAGTCCTTTGGTTCGAGAATAGCATAATCCTAGGACCAAAAAGCGATACGTTTGACCAATTTGGACAGACAAATAGAAAAATAGTCCTTGTAGGAGAGAAGGGTTATTGAAGACCCCTGTATCCGATGAGATATAAGGACAGATGCCCGAGGCGTTATAGCCTCTCATTAACTGAAGATCAGTAACATCTTTCCTAATTGATGTTAGGTAGGAAAGATAATGATACATGGAGAGCTTCAGAGGTACCTATCTTGAAGGACTAGAAAGGGGGGCTGTTACTTCTGGAGAGAAATCTGAAATTGTGAGTATATACTTCTGGGAATTTTTCTGAAAGGAATTTTTTTTCTTTTAAAGCTAATTAATCTGTGAACCCACTATTTTTTGTTAAATCAGTCAGGGCCTAGTAGCAACAGTTTAAGATTCAATTTAAAACACAGAAGAGAACTTTCTGGTTACCTTTCATACCCAGTAGGGAGCTGTAGTTTAAATTTCATAGTCACTCAGGGCCTAGCATCAGCAAAATACTTTTAGTTTCAAATTAAAACACAGAAGAGAGCTTTCTGGTTAAATTTAGAATCCAGCAGAGAGCTTGTAGTTTAAATTTCATAATAGGTTACGCAGGGGTCTCAAACTCCAGTCCTGGAGGGCCGCAAACCAGTCAGGTTTTCAGGGTATCCCTAATGAATATGCATGAGATATATTTGCATGCAGTGCCCCCATTGTATGAAAATATATCTCATGCATATTCATTAGGGATACCCTGAAAACCTGACTGGTTTGTGGCCCTCCAGGACTGGAGTTTGAGACCCCTGGGTTAGAGCCTAGCAGCAGCAAAGAGCTATAATTTAAATCAAATCAGAATATAGCTTACCTCAGCAGCATAGGACAGGGTACTGTGTAGCAGCCCTTTTTTAATAAGTGTTATATCCCTCCCTCCCTCCCCACACCCACCCTCCCCTGGGATAATCACAGCTTTACAGGTACTTGCACAACTTAAAAGACAGGAGGTGCTCTCAGGTGAAGCTCATTACCCAAATCAGTCATACACTAAGGACCTGAGATTAATTAAGCTTCAGGTGAACAAGGTATATTAAACTTCTTAGGTACAGTTTTAGTGGTATAAATATCCATAGCACCCTTTAGTACATAAAGAACTTAAAGATCTAAACACAAACTTAAAACTAAGATGCAGACAGCAGTCCAGCAGTGGGATGTGGGCTTTCCAGTCTTTTGCATTGAGTGTCACATGTATGATTTTCTCCCAGCTGGTGAGAGGTCTTACGTGTGCACTAGGTGCAAGGAGCTCTCTGCTCTCAGGGAACGAGTCCGTTCTCTAGAGGCTAGAATAGCAGACTTGGAAAACATAAGACAGACAGAGAGGTACATAGACGAGACCTACAGGGATATAGTCCTGAAGTCCCACCTCCAGTCTGGCAGCATCCCTGTTGCCATGGAGGAGAGAGGTCACGTGACAGGAGAGCATCACTCTGGTGTGGCAGGAAGTGATCCTGTAACTAGGACCTGTCCTCCAGGTGATGTAAACCCCTCTCGCACCGAGGAGGTTTCTCCAGGGCCAAGTGCCCATGAGGGAAGGGTTAGGACAGCAGTTATAGTTGGTGATTCGATCATTAGGCATATAGATAGCTGGGTGGCTGGTGGACGTGAGGATCGCCTGGTAACATGCCTGCCTGGTGCGAAGGTAGCGGACCTCACACGCCACCTAGATAAGGTCTTAGATAGTGCTGGGGAGGAGTCTGCTGTCTTGGTACATGTCGGTACCAATGACATAGGAAAATGTGGTAGGGAGGTTCTGGAAGCTAAATTTAGGCTTTTAGGTAGGAAGTTGAAATCCAGAACTTCCAGGGTAGCGTTCTCCGAAATGCTTCCCGTTCCACGTGCAGGACCCAAAAGGCAGGCAGAGCTCCGGAGTCTCAATGTGTGGATGAGACAATGGTGCAGAGATGAGGGGTTCGGATTTGTTAGGAACTGGGGAACATTCTGGGGAAAGGAGGGGCTCTTCCAAAGGGATGGGCTTCACCTTAACCTGGATGGAACCAGGCTGCTGGCATTAACCTTTAAAAAGGAGATAGAGCAGCTTTTAAACTAGATAATAGGGGAAAGCCGACAGTCGCCCAAGAGCGCATGGTTCGGAAGAATGTATCCTTGAAGGATACTACAAAAAGCAGAGAGGTTCCAAAAAAGAGTAAAGTAGCCCAAATGTCCTCGAGTATGGAGCAGACAGAGCTTAAAGATCCCAAATTACCCATGTCTACCAATAGCCAAATTAATATGAATAAAATACAGTCTCTAAAATGCTTGTATGCAAATGCTAGAAGTCTACAAAACAAGATGGGAGAGTTAGAATATATAGCACTAAATGAGAGGTTAGATATGATTGGAATATCAGAGACATGGTGGAAGGAGGACAACCAGTGGGACACTGTGATACCTGGGTACAAACTATATCGTAATGATAGAGCTGATCAAATTGGTGGAGGGGTTGCGCTCTATGTTAGAGGGGGCATTGAGTCAGAAAGGATTAAAGTTTTGCAAGAAACAAAATTTGCTGTAGAATCTCTATGGATTGAAATTCCATGTAAAAAGGGGAAGGCGATGGCAGTGGGGGTGTACTATCGTCCGCCTGGCCAGAATGAACAAATGGATGATGAAATGCTCAAAGAAATCAAGGAAGCTAGCAAAAGTTACAGTGCAGTAATAATAATGGGTGATTTCAATTACCCCGGCATCGACTGGGTCAGTGTCACAATAGGACATGCTAGGGAGATAAAGTTCCTAGATGAAATAAATGACTGCTTCTTGGAGCAGCTGGTTCATGAACCGACCAGAGGGGAAGCAATATTAGACCTAGTCCTTAGTGGAACACCAGATGTAGTGCAAGAGATAAGGGTGTTGGGGCCACTTGGCAATAGTGATCATAGCATGATCACCTTTGATTTAATTAGTGGAGGAGGGATAGTAAGGAAATCCACAGTACTACCCTTTAACTTTCGAAAGGGAGACTATGATAAAATGAGGAAAACAGTTAAGAAAAAACTAAAAGGAGCAGTTGCAAAGGTTAAAGACGTACATCAAGCTTGGGTGTTGTTGAAAAATACTATCTTGGAAGCCCAGACCAGCTATATTCCACGCTTTAAGAAAAGTGGAAGGAAGTCCAAAAAACTGCCAGCATGGTTTAAAGGTGAGGTCAGAGAGGCTGTTGTTGCCAAAAAAGCATCTTTCAGGAAATGGAAAAAAGAGCCAAACGATGAAACCTGGAAACAGCACAAGCACTGGCAAGTCAAATGCAAGGCATTGATAAGGCAGGCAAAGAGAGAATTTGAGAAGAAGCTTGCTGCGGAAGCAAAAACGCGAAATAAAGACCTTTTGAAGTACATTCGTAGCAAAAAACCTGTGAGAGAGTCAGTTGGTCCATTAGATGATAAAGGGGTTAAAGGAGCACTAAGAGGCGACAAGGCGATAGCGGAGAGACTGAATGAATTCTTTGCTTCGGTCTTTACTGAGGAAGATGTAGGGATGTTACCCATGACTGAAGTGGTATTTAAAGGTGTGGAAGAATTGAAGGAAATATCGATACATTGGGAAGATGTCTTACAACTATTAGATAAACTGAAGAGTAGCAAATCACCTGGGCCGGATGGTATACATCCAAGGGTGTTGAAAGAACTGAAATTTGAGATTGCAGACCTGCTATCAGTAATCTGTGAACTATCATTAAAATCATCTCTAATACCTGAGGATTGGAGGATCGCCAATGTAACACCAATTTTTAAAAAGGGTTCGAGGGGTGATCCGGGAAACTACAGACCGGTGAGCCTGACATCAGTACCGGGAAAAATGGTAGAAACCATCATAAAGAATAAAATTACTCAGCATGTAGATAGTCACGACCTAATGGGAGACAGCCAACATGGCTTTAGTCAAGGAAGATCTTGTCTTACTAATCTGTTATGTTTTTTTGAAGGAGTGAATAAACAGGTGGACAAAGGTGAGTCGGTTGATATTGTGTATCTGGACTTTCAGAAAGCCTTTGACAAGGTCCCTCATGAGAGACTTTTGGCAAAACTAAAGAGTCATGGGATAGGAGGCAGTGTACTATTGTGGATCAGGAACTGGTTAAAAGATAGAAAGCAGAGGGTAGGGCTAAATGGCCAATTTTCCCAATGGAGAAAGGTGAATAGTGGTGTACCCCAGGGATCTGTGCTGGGTCCGCTGCTTTTTGACATATTCATAAATGACCTGGAAAGTGGAATAACGAGTGAGGTTATCAAATTTGCAGATGACACAAAACTATTTAAAGTTGTTAAAACCCAGGAGGATTGTGGAAAATTGCAAGAGGATCTTGATAAATTGGAAGACTGGGCATCAAAATGGCAGATGAAATTTAATGTGGAGAAGTGCAAGGTTATGCACCTAGGGAAGAACAACCCAAACTATGGTTACACGATGCAAGGTTCCACATTAGGAATCACCACCCAGGAAAAAGATTTAGGCGTCATTGTGGATACCATGTTAAAACCCTCGACCCAGTGTGCAGCGGCGGCCAAGAGAGCAAATAGAATGCTAGGTATGATAAGGAAAGGAATGGAAAATAAAACAAAAGATATTATAATGCCTCTATATCGTTCCATGGTGAAACCGCACCTTGAATATTGTGTGCAGTTCTGGTCGCCGTATCTTAAAAAGGATATAGCGATTTTAGAAAAGGTTCAGAGAAGAGCCACCAAAATGGTAAAGGGGATGGAAGGCTACTCCTATGAAGAAAGGCTAAAAAGGTTGGGGCTCTTTAACCTGGAAGAGAGACGGCTGAGGGGAGATATGATAGAAGTCTATAAATTAATGAACGGAGTGGAACGGGTAAACATAGATCGATTGTTTACCTTATCAGAATATAGAAAGACTAGGGGACATGCAATGAAGCTACATTGTAAACTATTTAAGACTAATAAAAGAAAATATTTTTTCACTCAACGTGTAATCAAACTCTGGAATTTGTTACCGGAGGATGTAGTAAAGGCTGTTAGTATAGCTGGGTTTAAAAAAGGTTTGGACAAGTTCCTGGAGGAAAGGTCCATAAACCATTATTAAGAAGGGACCCAGGATATCAATGCTTGAACCAATACAAGCATTGTGGAACCTGTGTCCCTTGGGGAAACTGCTAGGTACGTATGATCTAGATTGGTCACTGTTGGAAACAGAATACTGGGCTTGATGGACCTTGGTCTGACCCAGTATGGCATATCTTATGTTCTTATGTACCTAAACCTGAAGGGTTATGGTAAGACATTGGTTAATTACCACAGAGATTGGTTGTATATGCAGAACCCTATGCATGCTGGCACAGCATTGATAAGGGTAGTGCCCAACTGTCAGAGTCATATAGGAATATTTATTTATTTTATTTATTTTATTTATTTATATTCTCTTATATACCGCGCTATTCTGCATCAGTGCGGTTTACATTGAACAAACTGAAATTACATTGAACAGGGCATTATAACTTGGAGATAACTATTTTACAGGGAACATGGGCTATGGAGGGTTAAGTGGCTTGCCCAAGACCACAAGGAGCACCTGTGGGACTAGAAACCCCAGTCCTTCCGGCCCAAGGTTGCTGTCCTCTAGTGGGATTTGAACTCCTGACCTTCCGGTCTGAAGTACCTTGCCCCAACCACTAGGCCACTCCTCCACTCCATATGTATACATATACATGTGGAGTTCATATATGTATATATGAACCTAGACAGATAGATAGATAAGTATCTGGGTACATATTGTCAGACGGCTGCCTGGGTGATAATCTTCACACTCTTGGCAAGTGCATATTTCTATATGATTTGCAAGGTATTGTGGGCAATGTAGTTCATTCACACCAGACACAGCTGCTGACAATAATTTAGTTGTGCTCTTGGGTAAAGCCAATAAGATATTTATTTATGGGGTTATTTCTCCCAACACAGATATGCTTGGTAGCACATAAATTAGGTTACTTGCTTTCAGTGTTAACTTGGAAAAACAAAGTCAAAATCAGGAAAACAACAAATGAAAAGCCACAAAGCAAGAAACAAACTGTTCTTATCAGGTTAACTTCTGATTACTTCCCACATAGATACAGAAGTGATTCTCTCCTAGCTCACAAGCCATTAGGTAAGGCTTAATTGCTAGCAGTCACCAGCTGAAACCCCTTAGCTGGCTTGCTTTCTTACTGTGTGGGTCAAATCCTGCTTCAGGAGCTTTTCTGAGTAGATTAAAGAACAAATTTGTATTTCTTTGTGATGGTTGCTGTACTTTTTAACAGAAAGTTACCAACGGAGTTTGGATAGAGAACAGTCCATATAAACAGGATCCTCATCTGCTATTATTCCCCCTTGTTCAACAAGCATGGGTTCAAAATCATGGATTGGCACAGATGAATCTCTCAATGGAACATTTTCAGGAGAATACTTGTTTCCCTGCTGTCTTTCAAGGTTATAGCTAGGGCATAGATCAGTGTTCATACCTGAGCTTCCATTGCTGTTAGAGTTCCTCTCTATATAGCCTGGCCAGTATGTAGTCCAGTTCTTATGTCCCGCCTTCCAATCCAGATCCCTGGATCTCTCTTCACATACCTTCTGGCACAGGTCTTAGGGTCCCTTCCACGTGCAGCCGTCTCCCTCACAGGTAGCCTCTGGTGATTCCTAGCTCTGCAGCACCATTCCTTTGGCTTTCCCCAGTCCAATGGTGTATGCTGGCCCTTGGAATACCTCCCAGTATACGTACTGCTTTGGACTCTTCTAGACCTCTCAAAGGCTTTTCTCTTCCTTCTTCCAAAGGGTCTCTTTCCCTCTCTGTCCGTCTGGTTTGGCTTCTGCTTCTGATGATCCTTCAGATGAAACTGATGATCAAACTCAAGCTGATTCTCAGGATACTGAGGACAATTCTCTGGATATCCAAGGTGATCATGAAGATGGTCATCTGTAGAATAAACTCTACTCTTATTCTGCTTAGATGAGTGATCCTCCCTAACACAGCGCAGCTGTGCTGAATCAGGCCCTGCCCTTTGAGATGAGTGCTTAGGGATTACCTCATAGCCCTCCTGATTGAACACACGTTTCCCCACTTCAGCTCCTCTAATGGCTGCTGAAAACCTGGTGCATTCTGGGACTGGTAGTTTTTTATGGGAAAATTCCGTTTTCTTATTTCTACCAGAACTGACAGGTTGCTTGTTCAGAGTCACTTCACCTTTTCTATAGCTCCTTCCTGAGCTATGATAAGCTTCCTTATCACAATATCTACCTATGACGATATGTCTTAACATATATATACATATATATGTGGATACATATCTATATATATATAGATATAATATCTACATAAAGACATATATATATATGTCTCTACATATGTATGTAGAAACATGCCCATATAATATACCCACATAGGAGCATGTAGAGAGAGAAAGGTGCATCTAATAACAAGAAGGGTAATACCTGCTTGAAGAGAGGTAAGGAAACCTTTCTCCCTGGTTATGATTGACAGAGTCAGGGGAATGCTCTCTCTGACAAGGAGCAGTCTAGATTCATTTAGGAATTCTAGCCCTTGAATAACCAGGATGGCTTACGTGAAAAAAGTGCAGATGATATCTTCAGTCTGCAGGCAGCAAGTCCAGGTTCCTTTAGAACTGTAGTATGGTAACTGGAAATGGAACCATATAAGGACAAGCTGTACAAAAAAGAAAAATATCCCTGGTAAGGAGTCCAGTGGAGACGTGGACGAAACCAGGGGACTGAGCAATTCTTTCAGTTTTCACGTGATGTAAGGCATGTGTCCTTCATTTTAAAAGACCTTACGAGGGATGGTAAGGTAGGAAAACCCTACCAGTCATGAGGGGGCATGACTGGATGAGGCCTTCCTAACCATCTAGGATTATCTGCTAGGAAGATGCAAATGCTCTCTAGCAAGGGCCCATAGTGCAGAGCTACTCTGTAGAGTTGCAGAGAGCATACTGCAGGTTGGTTAGAAGAAAAAACTGGCTGTTTAAAAATATTATTTTATTTATTTAATTTCTTATATACCGCACTCTTTGAAATCAGCGCGGTTTACAGAGAACAAACAAAACCAGAACAACAGGCTGTTCGGTATTACACATAACAGGAGTATCAACTTGGAGCAACATGGGAGAACTATTTACATGGAATATGCAATCTGTTAACTAGATAACATACTCAAACTATGTACATGATTTAGCTTGGGTGTTGGGGGCGAGAATGAAAAGATAGAAAGAAAAGTGGTTGGATATGTAGTGGGACTATTCTGCCAATGTCCAAAGAATTGGAGATGGCGAGGAATAGAAATGAAACCGATAGGCCTGTAGTAAGAGAGTTTCCAAAAACAAAGGTCAATAACCTGTTTTGGACTTACTACTAAGACCAAAAAGGATTGCTAATGGAGGACAATCCTTGAGTACTTGGTAAATAGAACCAGTGGGTATCCACTAGGAAGTCCTGCTGTTGCAGTTATTACCAAGGCAGGAGAAAAGAATGAACAGACATAAGGAGGAGTGGCAAGACTCTCTTACTGACTGATAAGCTGACCCAAGTAAGATTGAAAATGGGGGGACAACTCTGAAAAGGAAACCTCTTACTGGAATAGGTAGAAACCTACAGGGATTTTAGAAAAACCCATCCAGCTAAATGGTACCACTCTTACAGACAAAATGTTTCAGTAAGAGGGCAGGTAAAGACAGAGTTGAAGGAGACTTACGATATGGTAAGTCCCTGGAAAGGTATGATGATAGCTTCCTGTTCCAGCATGTATCTTATTGATAGTTGTTACACCTCTTTTCCTTCCGAGGAGGAAGAGAAAACCCCCTGTTATTTATAAGCATGATCATCCTGAGAGCTCATAGAACAAAAGAATGGATGTCTGTTGAGAAGAGATCCATGTCTAGAGTTTAGGATGGAAACAGTGTAGATGCTTCTATTAAGAAGAAGGAGACTACAGGCCCTAAACCCCAAACAGGAAAGAACGATGTAATAATAATATATCAGAAGCCCTGCGGATGCTGGGTTTTCTGAACCTGTTGAGGTTGAGGTTTCCTTAGCCTGGTTGGATGTTTCCCTTGTCTGGGAACATCTGTATGATAGGTAGAAGATGAATAAAACTTTCTCCCTTTAAGGGAACAAAGTTTGTTAGGAGATTTCCTACAAACTGGGATAGAGGAAGGCGTAGACAAGCCTCTGAAAGCAATAGTGTCAGTAGTTAACTGAGCAGCTTGGAGCAAAGCCTCCTTATTAAAGAGATTTTCTCCAGTACAAGGAGTATTTCCCAGTCTATCTTGTACCCATTTGTCCAAGTCTGAAGCTTGGAGCCAGGCTCTACGTCGTGCTCCTATGGCTATAGCAGAAGTTCTCCTAACAGGCTCAAAAGAGTCCAGGGAAGCACGAGTAAGGAACCTAGAAATATTTTGAGCATGATTGACTAATATAGAAAAATCTGCTCTTTTAGGCTCTTGAAGGAAAGGGGTCAAAAGTAGTAAATTCTTTGTGACCTCCTCAAGAGATAATCCCATATAGAAAATATATGAGAGAATTCTTGCTGAAAACATGGATGCCTGAAAGGTTTGGCGTCCAAAGGCATCTAAAGTCTTAGCCTCACGACCTGGCGGATAAGAAGAGTGCTTCTTAGTACTCTTAACACGCCTCATTGCTGATTCTACAACAACAGAATGATGAGGGAGCTGAGGCTTTTGAAAACCTGGAGAAGGGGGCACCATGTATAGAAGAACAGTTGCCCTAGAAGGTGGGGATACCGATAAAGGAGCTTCCCATGTTCTAAATAGGAGATCCTGCAAGGTCTGATGCAAAGGAAACATAATGACTTCCTTTGGATTGAAGGGGATCTGCAGAGGTTCTGGATTCCCTGGTGCAGGATATTGACCAGGTATAGAAATGGCAAGTAACTTTGCCATATCAAGCAGGAATGCTTGAAAAGAAGTCTCCCCAGAGGGGAGTCCTCTAGAAAGAGGAGTAAGAACTAGATCTTTTGAAGAACTAGCTCTAGCACCGACCAGTTCATTCAAATCCTCTAGATTAGAAGATCTGAAGGGGTGGAACATCGGATTGTCCTTGAAGGATAGTTGTCAGTACCAGTACCACAACTCGTCGGTAGCAAATCGTTCATGCTAGGGATCGATTCCAAACTCGGTATGGAAGGAAGCGAGCCGGTTAAAACGAGCATGGGAGGTACCGACACCGATGTTGATGCCGAGACCAGTACCGTCGTCGATACCGATACATGAAGATCAGTCTGTGATAGTTGTATCGGTACCGAAGTAACCAAACGTAGCAGACCCTTGATCATCGATCGGTAGAATGTCTTCGGTACCGTTTGAAGTCGGTACCGAGACGAGTCGGTACCCAGTCATCCAGACTAGAGATCGATTCCAGACTCGGCATCGAAGGAAGCGAGTCTATCGATGCATATCTGGAGGGTACCGATGTCGATACCAGTACCGGTACCGGGATCGGTACCGATACTGGAAGATCGGTCAGCAGCGGCTCAGTCGGCCCCGAAGGAACCGAGAGCGCTAGACTGCGATCTTTGGTGAGGAATGTTTCATCCAACACCATTGCCGATGCCGGGGTATCGGTACCGCACCAAGCGGATGCTGCCACCGAGCATGGCTCAGGTATGTTCGTAGAGGTGAGAACCCCAGAAACAACCTGAAACCCCATAAAGGCTTTGGAGGCCGAAGACTCCCACCGGGGTTTTAATGCCAAGGTGTTCTCGAGGGCAACGCCGGAGGCATCTCTATGCTGAGCATGAGATCTACCACTCGAGGCCTGGCTAGTCTTAGCAGACTGTTTTTGAGTTACCTGATCGTGTGAAGGAGGAGCGTTGGCTGGTACCATGAAGTTTAATGGGGACCGCGTATCGAGACATGCTCGATGCTGAAGACTTCTTCTGGATATACCACTGCAGAAGGAACACTCCAGTGGATGGTGGTCAGGACCCAAACAGGGTAGACACCAATTATGAGTGTCTACAATTAATTTAGTACCGCCACAGTTTAAACATTTCTTAGGGTTAGTGGCTGGTATTTCCATGAAGGAGAGTGGGTAGGCCTAGCAGGCCTAAAAAACCGTCAGGCACTAACAGAGAAAAATATTCCTCAGAAAGGAAATTTTGTAAGAAAAAAGAAGAAACACACACCGGCGGTACCGGTGGCGTCGGGGAAGGCAGACGCGACCACAAGAAAACAAAGAAATAAAAGAAGAATTTTCTGCGGTGACAGGAGTACGTCCTGCCGGCACCGCGGAAAAATGAAAACTGAGGAGAGGCAGTTGGGAAAGGCGGGAAGGCAGCACACAGGCGTGGTGGGATGCTCCCAAAAGCGTTCTGATTGGACACTGGGGAGCGTTCCCAGGCGGGCTCCGTCGGTACCGATGTACTGTGATAAGGAAGCTTATCATAGCTCAGGAAGGAGCTATAGTAAAGGTGAAGTGACTTTGAACAAGCAAGCTGTCAGTTCTGGTAGAAATAAGAAAACAGAATTTTCCCATAAAAGACTACCAGTCCCAGAATGCACCAGGTTTCCAACAGCCATTAGAGGAGCTGAAGTGGGGAAACGTGTGTTCAATCAGGAGGGCTATGAGGTAATCCCCAAGCACTCATCTCAAAGGGCAGGGCCTGATTCAGCACAGCTGTGCTGTGCTAGGGTGGAGCACTCATCAAAGCAGAATAAAGGTAGAGTTTATTCTACAGAGAATTATCCTCAGCTTCATCATCGGGAGGATCATCAGAAGCAGAAGCCAGAGCAGACGAACAGAGAGGGCAAAAAACCCCTTGGAAGAAAGAAGAGAAAAGCATTTGGGAGGTCTAAAGGAGTCCAGAGCAGTACGTATACTGGGAGACATTCAAAAGGCCAGCATACACCATTGGACTGGGGAAAGCCAGAGGAATGGTGCTGCAGAGCTAGGAATCTCCAGACGGTACCTGTGAGGGAGACGGCTGCACGTGGAAGGGACCCTAAGACCCGTGCCAGAAGGTATGTGAAGAGAGATCCAGTGTCCAGGGATCTGGATTGGAAGGCTGGACATAAGAACTGGACTACATACTGGCCAGGCTATTTAGAGAGGAACTCTAACAGCAATGGAAGCTCAGGTATGAACACTGATCTATGCCCTAGCTATAACCTTGAAAGACAGCAGGGAAACAAGTATTCTCCTGAGAGTGCTACATTGAGAAATTCCTCTGTGCCAATCCATGATATTGAACCTATGATTGTTGAAGAAGGGGGAGCGGTCAGATACAGGCTGTGAATATATGGATTGCTCTCTGTCTAAACTCCTTTGGTAATTTTCTGTTACAAAGTACAACAACCATCACAAAGAAATACAAACTTGTTCTTTAATCTACTCAGAAAAGTTCCTGAAGTAGGATTTGAACCACGCAGTAGAAAGCAAGCCAGCTAAGCGGTTTCAGCTGGGTAACTGCTAGCAATTGAGCCTTACCTAATTGCTTGTGAGCTCTGAGGGAATCACTTCTGAATCTATGTGTGAAGATATAAGAAGTTAACCTGAAAATAACAGTTTTTCCTTTCTTTGTGGGTTTTGCTTGTTGTTACTGCTACAGAAAAGACCAGTTTGTTACCAACCAGGTCTTTATTCTTTTACTTTGATTGCCTGACAAAGTTCATCTGTTTTCCTGATTTTGTTTTTCTAAGTTTAACACTGAAAGCAAGTATCCTGTTTTATGTGCTACCAAGCATATCTGTGTTGGGAGAAATAACCCCATAAATATCTTATTGGCTTTACACTCAAGCACAACTAATTATTGTGAGCAGCTGTGTCTGGTGTGAATGGACTGCATTTCCCACAATCCCTTGCAAATCATATTGATATATGCACTTGCCAAGATTGTGAACATTCTCACCCAGGCAGCCGTCTGACAGTACCCATATGTGAAGACTCATTCCTGCTTGTTCCTGGAGATGTCATCACGCACAGAGCGCAGTGCTATAGTTTTAGTTGTTAGGAGATCTCTTTGATTGCTTGTTTAACTACTGATTTGTTGCTCTGCTGAGTCTGCTTTGTCAATAGGTACTGGAGAGGAGGGGGCAGTACTTGGCTACTTATGCAGAGGTCATCAAGGCGATGACGTATTTCAGTCTCCAAAGCTGCTGGAGGAGATTCTAAACTCTATGGTTCCAGGACTGGACTAGAGTTCCTTAAGGAACAACAATTAGCAGGTAAGTCTAATTTCCTCTTTGGTTGCAATCCTCTGGTTTTACAATGTGGCTGTAGAATTAAAATGACGGATAATCATTTGATCTGCTTTCTTTTTGGTTCATTTTTAAAAAATTGTACTTGCCAAAAATTATTATATGGTTTTGAATCATATTGGTATTAAGAAGGGCACAATACGAGGAGGAAATGACACCACGAGACTAGACGGCAGCCTGAACACAGAGCTTTGTCTGTAAAGGGTGAATACCTGCAAAAAACAGCTTCTGAGAGGCGACGAACGTGGGATACACTGCCGGAGGTGGTGCACGCTGAGTGGAGATGGCAGCGCCGAAGAAAAGCACAACTGACTTGAAGGCTTTTGCTTTTAAAACCGTGAGCGGGAGTGCCGCGGGGAAAAGCAAGATGGCGGCACCATGTGCGACGAACGCGGAGGAGGCAAGTACAACAGTGGTGGTAAAGGGCCCCCGAGAAAGTGAAATTGAGAGCTTGAAAGGGGAGCTAAAAGGATGGTTCAATACTATAAGGCAAGATCTGGCCCATTTTAAATCTGAAGCCCAAACTTAGATGGAAGAGCTGAGAGTGGATGTAAGAGAGGTGGGCCAGAGACTAGAAGATGTGGAGAATAAAATGGAGGAACATGCAGGCATAATTAAAAGTTTGCAAGAGAAGCTGGATAGCATAGTAGGGGACCAGGAGGAACTGTGGTCAAAAATGGAAGATCTTGAAAATAGAGCTCGACGAGCCAATATCAGGATCCGGGGAATCCCGGAGAGCAAGGACAGAGAGGATGCCCACAATTAGCAGAACAACTATGCCGCCAGATTTTGGATCAAGCTGGTGTTGATGGGATTGGCTTGTGTTGGAAATTGGATCGTGCCCACCGAGAGCTGGGCCCGAAGAGCGATGGCCGAGTGCGGGATATCATAGCCTGCTTTCATGAGTATACCACAAAAAAATGTGGTGGTTACTGCAGCGAGGAAGCTTACCGAAGTGATATGGGAGAATCATAAAATTGAGATCTACACAGACCTGTCTACGATCACTGTGAGGTAGAGAAGAGAGCTGGTTGAGCTGACGAAACGGTTGAGAGCAGAAAAAGTTAAATACAAGTGGACTTTCCCATTTGGATTATTGTTCAGCCTAGAGGGTGTGTCCTCTCATGTATGCAACCTGGGGGATGCCACGAAAATAATGCGACAAGCAGGATGGTTGGAAGGGCCAGAGACCACCAGCACCAAGGCAGGGAAGAGGCAGGAGGATGAAGGCAGCTGGAGACGGGCGCCCCTGGGGGATAAACGTCTATGGCGACAGAAGAAGAACCTGGCCCCAATGGGGGAGAGGGGCTGAATGAGAGGACTGCCTTGGACACAATACATATAGCAGTGATAAACTGCATGTATATTGAAAAGGGAGTAGGTAAAGATTTGAGAATAAGATTGGTAAAATTGTTGTAGGGGTTTGTTGAGGTGTATGTTTTGTTCTAGGAGTCTGGGACATCGTGTCTTAAATGATTGGGAGGGTTGGAGGTGAACAGAACAGAGGAAAGGGGGGGAGGGACAGAGGGGGGACACCCTACCAAGTTGTATTCTACTGCTGGTACACAGGTAACTAAAGGAAATGGATAAACTAAGAATATTAACCTTGAATGTGAGGGGTTTAAACTCCCTGATAAAAAGACAACGAATGTATAAGGAACTCACCAGACTCAAGGGAGACATTATCTTTATATAGGAAACTCACTTGAAAAAAGCAGATGAATGGAGGGTGGCACATAGGAAGTTTCCAGGGCAGTGGTATGCATCGAACAAGATTGATTTGAAGAAGGGGGGAGTGGGAATTCTGATCAATGGGAAAGTTCAATATACAGAGTATGCAGTGCAACAAGATAAAGGAGGACAATTTCTCCTTCTCAAGCTTAAAATTCAGGAGCAAATGATTACCTTGGTGCATATATATGGCCCCAATGTATCACAGGAGGTGTTTTTTGAGGGACTAGTATCCACAGTGGAAAAATTTGCGGAAGGACAGATGATTATGGCAGGAGATTTTAATTTGACAGTTAATCCCCAGCTAGAAAACTCCAAAGGGTATAGTGAAGGAAGTTCAAAGAGCAGACGACTGCTCAAATTAATGGGTACAAACCTGGGTGTTCAGGATACATGGAGAGAGCTGAGAGGTCGGGAGAAGGATTTTACCTTTTACTCCCCGGTACACAAGTCTTTTTCAAGATTAGATATGATATGGGTGTCCAGAGCCATGATGGAGAAAGTGGAGAATTGTGAAATTGGGGAACGCACCTGGATGGACCATGCACCCGTCTGGATTGATTCTGTGGTGGGGGGTGTGGGGAAGAAGAGGAGGGGATGGAGATAGAATGAATCCCTCCTGGATAACCCGGAGGTGACACAAAAAATTGTACAGTCCATAAGAGCCTATTTGGAGCTAAACGATAGGGAAAACTGCAAAACTGACACCCTGTGGGAATGCTTGAAAGTAGTGGTGAGGGGTGAATTGATATCTATTGGAACATATTTGAAAAAAGTCAAAGAGGGTCATAAAGACTCTTTACGTAGTAAGATTCGAGAGCTGGAGAGGCTCCAGCAGCAGGAGAAGTGTAATGCTTCAACACTACAAGAGTTAAGGAAAATAAAAAGAGAACTTGGGGAATTAGAACTTGCAGAAATTAAATTTGCCCAGGACCAATTAAAACAGCAATTCTTTGAATTAGGTAATAAACCTACTAAGTGATTAGCTTATAGGCTGAAGCAACGCCAAAACAGGAATGTAGTAACTAAAATTAGGGATGCAAGGGGAAAGGAAGTGAGATCAACAGAACAGATTCAAGAACAGTTTGTCCAGTTTTATAAGCAGTTATATACTGCGGAGGATTTATGTTCAAGGGAGGATATAGATGATTATCTGCAAAGCACATTACCTAAATTGACAACAGATGAAGCCGCTGTAATGCCTAGGCCCATCCAAGAGGTGGAAATCTTGCATAAGGCACCTGGGATGGATGGCTTCACTAATAGATTTTATAAGACATTTAAAGACGTATTATGTGGACTTCTGGCCAGACTTTATAATTCCTTTAAGGAAGGGGGGCAAATCCCTGAGACACTGCGAAGTGCTGGTATAACAGTGTTGCCGAAAGAAGGGAAAGACCCAAATCTATGCGGCTCATATAGACCCATCTCCCGAATGGGGACAGATTTTAAAATCTTCACTAAAATATTGGCTAATAGATTACTACCATTTATGCCGCGATTAGTGCATGAAAACCAGGGAGGCTTTGTGCCAGGCAGACAAACAGCAGATAACATCAGAAAAGTATTGAATGCAATATAGAGAGGGAAGAAGGGGAAAGCGCAAATACTCTTACTGACCATAGACGCAGAAAAACGTTTGATCGCGTGTCATGGCCCTACCTTTTGCGAGTCTTGGAACAAATGGGGATGGGAGGTGCGTATCTAAATTGGATTAAGGCAATCTATACACAGCCCCTAGCAAAAATTGGTATCAATGGGGAGTATACTAGGGCATTTGAATTAGGGAGAGGAACAAGACAGGGGCGCCCACTCTCGCCACTCTTATTTGTTCTCTCAATGGAGCCTTTGGCACAACGGGTGCGGGACTGTCAGGAGGTGAGGGGGGTACAAGGGGGAAAAATGGAGAGTAAAATATCCCTCTTTGCAGATGATCTGCTCTTCATGTTGATGGAACCAGAAGGATCACTAGAGGCGGTGTATAACATACTGAGGGAGTTTGGGGGATACTCAGGTTTTAAAATAAATGCTACAAAATCTGAAATACTAAATATATCTACAGGAGTAGAGACGCAAAAACTATTAGAGTAAATTTCCCTTCAAATGGACTAAGCATAGTGTGAAATACGTAGGAATATACTTAATGGCTAATGACATAGATTTGGGTAGGGCAAATTTTAGTATTATGGAGAAAAAGATGCAGAGAGAATTAGAAGTGTGGGGAAGTAAAAAATTAACTTGAATGGGGAGAATATCCGTGATTAAAATGATGGTATTACCCCAATGGTTATATCTTTTTAAGGCTTTGCCAGTGGGGGGGAGGGGGGTACCAAGGACTTTTATTGTGCGAATGCAAGGAATAATTATGAAATTTATTGGGGGGTGGGAAAGAGGACTTGAGTGGCCTGGAAGACCCTCACTAAGAGTAGGGGAAGAGGGGGGATGGCCATACCAGATATATTTAGGTACGTGGAAGCGGTGCAACTTCGTGCCATCGTGGAGTGGGGGGCAGAGGAGGAGAAGGAGTGGGTACGCATGGAAGCGGAAGATATCACGGAGGGGAAGCTGGGGGAGTGGATGTGGCTACCCCAAGGGAAACAGAGGGAAGCATGGATTAGCATCCCGTTTGTTCAGCGGACCTTGTTCCTATGGAATAAATGGAAACAAATCTGGTTTGGGGCAAAGGGGGTGTCCAGATTGATACCCATTAATGACAACCGCGACTTCCCACCAGTGGTGGGGAAAAGTGAATTTAAGAAGTGGGCAAAGAAAGGCTTGACACACATAGGACAACTTTTGGAGGGCACTAAGATAAAAGGGTTTCCAGTATTAATAAAACAATTTGGACTGGATGATACAGATATCTGTCAATACACCCAGATATGTCATTACCTGAGGAATAAGATATTGCCAGAGCTAAAGATTGATCACGCGGAGATTGAGAAAATAATTTTGACTGGGCAAAAGAAAAAGATTTTGACTAAATTATATAATATGATGGAGGGCGATACTCCAAAGGGGAGTTTTCAGAAAACCTGGGAGCGGAATCTTGGAGAATGTTGGGAGGAGGATCAATGGGAACGTATTTTCCATAACAGATACAAAGGGCTGCTAGCTGCGAATCTTATTGAAAATAACTATAATCTACTATATAGGTGGCATCTGACGCCTGAAAAAATGTATAGTATGTATAAGTGTCATGATGATAAGTGCTGGCGAGAATGTGGCGATAGGGGGACGTATATCCACATCTGGTGGTACTGTAAAGGAGTGGGGGAAATGTGGGAAGAGGTTTTCAGGTTGTTAAGTATCATATTGGGGAGAGGGATTTTGCCCCAGCCGCAGTAGCAATGCTGGGAGTACAGCCGGCGAATATAACACAGTCGGAAAGTTTGTTTCTCAACTTAGGGTGTGTAGCTTTTAGATTATTGATTGCAAGACAATGGCAGCAAAAAACAGTGCCGACAATGAGGGAATACAGAGCATCATTGGATCAGGTTTATTTACTAAGCAAATTAACAGCAGAAAAAAATAATAGACCCCAACAGTTCCAAAAGGTATGGGGGAAGTATATAAAGTGGGATGCTAGTAGTTAGGGTAGATCGGTGGATGAATATGGGGGGGGGGGGGGGGGGGCGGGTACAGGGTGGGACTTTGGTAAGGTATTATAACAAAATCTTAAGTATGTGATTGATATGAATAGGGCAGCATTTGTGGAAAGAATCTTGAAGACTGGAGAATGGCACTGACAATGTTGAATAGTTGGCTAATGCAAATGCAATGTATATGTTTATAAAGTGTAAATAAAAAAAAAAAGACGTGCACAATAAGAACATAAGACATGCCATACTGGGTCAGACCGAGGTCCATCAAGCCCAGTATCCTGTTTCCAACAGTGGCCAATCTAGGTCATACGTACCTAGCAGTTTCCCCAAAAGACACAAGTTCCACAATGCTTGTACTGGGTCAAGCATTGATATCCTGGGTCCCTTTTTAATAGTGGTTTATGGACCTTTCCTCCAGGAACTTGTCCAAACCTTTTTTAAACCCAGCTATACTATCAGCCCTTACCACATCCTCCGGTAACAGATTCCAGAGTTTGATTACACGTTGAGTGAAAAAATATTTTCTCTTATTTGTCTTAAATAGTTTACCCTGTAGCTTCATTACATGTCCCCTAGTCTTTCTATATTCTGATAGCGTAAACAATTGATCCACGTTTATCTGTTCCACTCCATTCATTAATTTATAGACCTCTATCATATCTCCCCTCAGCCGTCTCTTTTCCAGGCTAAAGAGCCCTAACCTTTTTAGCCTCTCTTCATAGGAGTAGCCTTCCATCCCCTTCACCAATTTGGTGGCTCTTCTCTGTACTTTTTCTAATAACGCTATGTCCTTTTTAAGATACGGTGACCAGAATTGCACACAATATTCAAGGTGCGGTCACAAATTATGTATCTCCTCATTTTGATTTTGTTGAAGAACCGCAGTTTGTTATTTTTGCAAAGGTTGGTTCAGAAGTATGGAATGCAGAAGTGCAGTGTGCCTGCAATCAGCACAGGTGATCTCCGGAACAGCAGGAATTAGTCTTCACATGTGGGAGACGTCGCCGACGGAGCCCGCACGGGAATGCTCCCCAGCATCCAATCATAAAGCCTTTGGGAGCATCCCTCGCGCCTGCGCGGTGGCTTCCCACCCTTCCTACTGCCTCTCCCCAGTTGAGTTCATAGCTGAGAGAGAAGGAGAGGAAGAACATAGAGAGATACAACTCCTAGGGGAGGTGGGCGGGTTGTGAAGACTAATTCCTGCTGTTCCGGAGATCACCTGTTACAGGTAAGTAACTGTGCTATCTCCAGGAACAAGCAGGAATGAGTCTTCACATGTGGGGACTCCCTAGCTGAGGGTGCCAGAGGAGATCCCATAAAATGCGGAGCCCTGGACAGGACGGCATTTTCCCAACCTGGATCCCCGGCATCCCCTGAGGGATGGAGGGTAGGAGTTGAGAAGAAAAACTTCAGAGGAACAGCAAAACCAAAGACTACGGAGGAGAGTAGTCTTTAGAATGCCAGTCAGTATCATTAAGTATTTAATGAACTAGTACCACATAGAGCTTACCTACCGGATTGTAAGAAGGAGAACTGTGATGGAAGATACTGTAGACGCAGTAGCGAAGTCCTCAAGGGAACTTCCAGTTCCAAATCCGGAAGGGCAGGAGACCCAGGTGTCAACTGGTGCAGGAGAAGAACGGCAGGTCTTCAAGGAAGCTTTATGCGAAAAGCTGAGCACTCCATCAGGAGCAGAGTCCTGAACCCTGAGGGCTAGGAGTAGAAGACTGGCCGATCTGGAGAGCCCAGTCCGGAGGAGAACAGGGGCGTGCCCCGGAACCGAAGAAGTACACTATTTGCCCTAGCTGAGAATAGGAAGACATAGGGCCTGAACCTCAAGAAGGAGGTGCATAACAAAAAATAGAAGCTGTTGACTTCACAGCAGCAAGTTGAGTATAACCGATCCCAGATATCGAGCCATAAGGAAAAAGGCAAGCGGACTGGTCGGACCCCAGAAGGGGTAAAACGTAAGTACCAGCAATAGGGAGATAGTCGGTAATACACAGGGTGTTGTGGACATCTACCAAAATGCGCCTACCGATACAGATAAATATCTAATATATATCTAGGCAAGTAGGGCAAGGAGAACACCCACCCAGGTACTAAAACCATGTATGCCGAGGAACAACATACATGAGTATAATACTGATAAGTCGGACCTGCCACTGATCCACAGAAGAACGCCCACCTGGGAAGGTGGCGGGAAAGATCCATCCAAGAAGGGGGGGGGGATCTATATCTGTGGTGCAGTGGCAGATCAGCAAGATTAACAGTATGGTTGCGTGGAGGGCACATCAGGGGTACTGTAGGCCTTGGATGTGTCCCCATGGCATTCACGCAGAAAAAAACTTGCCCCCCCCTAAAACGGGAGACAAGAGGGTATAGTCATCGATAGCCATGGAGTGACTAAAAAGTCCTTTCCCTCAAATGGAAAACCCCCAGAGACAAGGGTCCCTGCCTTATGGGAAGCTGCTCTGAAGATTGCAGAGGGCAGTGTGCAGGAGGCGGGGGAAAACTGACAGGAGTCAGAGACGTCGCCACATCCCAGAGGCTAGAACGAAACCTGCGGGGAGTGTCACTACACCAGATAGCAGAAGCAACTGGCAGAAGCAGTAAGCACTCTTGGTGACTCCTGCACGCACAGCCACTGACAAAGAACAAGGGGGAAAGGTCCACACTGGAAGAAGAAAATCCGGTATGGTATCTACTCAAGCAGGGGAACCCTGGAAGAGAAGGGGGTCGAGGGACGTACCTAAGGGTAAGTCAGTTGAAGGACAGAAGTCCCTGGGGCCAGAACTATCATGGAATAGCGGTGACCTCCCTCTTCCAACAAGGGAGAATACCTTAACCCCTGGACAAGCATCCGAACCACTTGCCATACTGAAAACGAACCCCAGTGTAGAGCTAGAAGAATGAACTTCTGGTAAGAGAAGTTAATTGTAGGCCGCCGCACACAAGAGTCTAAAGCTGCTTGGTATGAGTATCCTGGTGCGGGCCCGGGAACTGTAGACCGGAGTGAGACGTCCCTTGCTTGGGCGCACCTGGCGGGTGGGCGGATGGCTGAAACTTTCTCTTCCTCGGGAAAGAAGGTTTGGTAGGACATTTCCCACCCCCGGGGGGAAGAGAGGACTTAGGATGGCTTTCAGCACTAGGAAGGTCAGCGGAGCACTGAGCAACCTGACGTAACGCTTCGCTATTGAAGAGGTTTTCTCCAGCGCACGGAGAATTACCCAGATTATGTTGTGCCCATCTACACAAGTCTGACGCCTGCAGCCAGGCTGTACGGCGCGCTCCAATGGCAATAGCAGAGGACCTGCTAACAGACTGAAAGGAGTCTAGAGAAGCACGAGAAAGGAACCCAGAGATATTCCTGCAATGATAAAGAAGCAAGGAAATATTCAAAGGCCTTAGTTGCAGACAAAAAGGGAGACAAAAGAGATAATCTCTCGGTGACCTCCCGGAGTGTCAGGCTCATATAAAAAATATATGAAATAATTCTGGAAGCCAACATGGACGTTTGGAAGGTCTGACGCCCAAAGGTATCCAGCGCTTTAGAGACACGACCTGGAGGGCGAGAAGAATGCTTCTTCTTGCTTCCGACCTTCCTCAGTGCCGATTCCACCACAATGGAATGATGTGGAAGCTGGTGCTCCTGAAAACCCGGGGAGGGGGGCACCTGATACTGAGCATGCATGGCTGTAGACGGTGCAGGAACCCTCAAAGGCGACCGCCAAACCCCCAGCAGAAGATCCTGCAGGGAAGGATGTACAGGAAGCATTACGGCTGCCTGTTCCGCAGGACCTGGACTTAGGGAAGGACCCGGGATAGGAATGGCAAGCAAGTCCGCCATGTCAAGGAGAAAATCCTGAAAAGACGGCTCTCCCAGAGGGGCTATTCTGGGGGAGGCTAAGGCGGAAGGTGCCGCCTGGACGACAGAAGGCCTAGCGGGCTGGTGCCCGCTGGACAGAGAAGGATACCAACAGTCCCGATTCGAGGCAGTTAGTACTGCGTCTTCGGTTTCGGGAATTGATTCCAAGCTAGGCATCGAAGGGCTCGATGGCACCGATGGAACCGCAGGAATTGGCCTCGGCCCCGGTACTGTCCCCGGCGGTTGAAGTGGTTCCGAGGCAACCGGAGAGCAGTGGTTAGTAATCTCTGCACTGTGTCGCCCGAAACGTGTCATAACCGAACCTTCTAGGCTGGGTATCGATTCGAGGCAGGGCATCGAACCGAGCGAGGAGATCGACTCCCTCCTAGAGGGCCCCGACGGCGGTGGCGGTGCCGGCGATGCCGATCCTGGAAAGCAAATCGGAATTGCACCGATCGGTGCCACAGGCATAGAGGACCCCCGAGGACGAAGCTCGGTGAAGGAGGAGACACTCGACACCGGCGTCGACGGCGGGAGATAGGCACCGCTAGACGCCGGGACCCCTCTCGAGCCTGTCTGACCAAGAGGAAAACCCTTCCGGGGCTTACTAACCGGACCCGAGGGTACCCAGGTAACCCGACGACGAGCCCCGGCACTTCTTGACGCCGGAACCAACCCCGTTGTTGGCCGGGATGACGGAAAACCCGGTTGGGTCGAATCAATCGAAGTCCCCGAGGCCCCCCTTCTAGCGACGAGCGGAGCACCCGACGTCCGCATCGATGCCGGGGGATCGCCCGTTCTGGACAGATCGATAGGCCCCGAAGGTACCGGGGGAGCCAGGCGGCGATCCCTGGTGAAGAGTGGAGCACTCGACACCGATGCCAGGGAAGCGGTGCCGCTCAAAGCCGGTACCACCCCCGTGCAGGACTGGGATGCAGGAAAGCCAGTCCGGGCCGAATCGATCGGCCCCGAAGGTACCGAGGGTACCAGATGACGATCCCCGGTGAAGAGTGAGACACTCGACACCGACGCCAAAGAATCGGTACCGCCCGAAGCGGGTACCACCTCCGCGCATGGTTGGGGTGTAGAAACGCCAGACTGGGTCGAGACGATCGGCCCCGAAGGTGCCGACACCAGCTGGCGATCCTCGGTGAAGAGTGGAACACTCGACACCGATGCCGAGGGATCGGTACCGCCCGAGGCGGGCACCACCCCCGCGCATGGCTGGGATGCAGGAAAGCCAGACTGGGTCGAGTCGATCGGCCCCGGAGGTGCCGAGGACACCAGCTGACGATCCCTGGCGAAGAGTGGAACACTCGACGCCGATGCCGGGGAATCGGCACCGCTCGAAGCGGATACCACCCTCGAGCATGGCTCGGGAATGTTCTGTGAGGAGCGAACCCCAGGAACAACCCGAAACCCCGCGGATGCTCTGGAGCCCGAAGACTCCCGCCTGGGTTTATTTGCCAAGGGGGACTTGAGGGGGAGGCCGGAGCCGTCGTCATGCCGCGCATGAGACTCGCCCCTCAAGACTTGGCTAGTCTTAACAGACTGTTGTGTGGTTACCTGATCCTGGAGAGAAGAGAAAACCGATGACCGCACCTTAGGAGGAAAGACGTCATCGAGGGACACCCGAAAAAGGGAAGGTCTTCTCCCGATACTGAAGCCCGGAGGACCGGGGGAAAGAGGATCAGGGCCCAAACAGGAGAGGCACCAGGCATTGGAGTCTAAGTAAAAAACGAAGTGCTGGAAGCCCGGTAGGCCTCAGGGCGACCAGAGGGAAGAAGGTCCCTCAAAAGTGATTAAAAGAAGAAAAAAAGCACCGGTGGTGCCCGTGTCGGCGGGAGAAAAAAGCCACGACCACAAGAAACAAGAAAAGGGAAAATGAAAGAAAAAAGTTTCTGTGGTGGCAGGAGGTACGTCCTGCTTGCTCCGCAGAAAAACGAAAACTGGGAAGAGGCAGTAGGAAGGGCGGGAAGCCACCGTGCAGGCGCGAGGGATGCTCCCAAAGGCTTTATGATTGGATGCTGGGGAGCATTCCCGTGCAGGCTCCGTCGGCGATGTCTCCCACATGTGAAGACTCATTCCTGCTTGTTCCTGGAGATCCAATGGTTTTTGCATGACACGTTATTACAATGTAATCAATAGTCCCACTTTATTTTTTTGGCTTTTTGGCCGATGACTCATGACTCAAAAGGTTCTGTTAAGTTGTATACATTAAAAAAAATTTCTGAACACATTGTTTTATATTGCACTATTTTTGTTTTCAAAGTACGTTATATGTTCCTTTCATTCAATTATTTATTTTTAAATATATATTTTTTATGGCTTCCTTGGCTTTATATTATGGCTACCCCAGTTTTTTCTAAAGGCATCCCATGGTTTTTAAGGTGGTTATTTAATATATATAAACCAAGATTACGTGATGTCATAGTTCACACTTCTAACTTGACATCACAATATAATAATCCCGATACAGAATTTTATGATTTCTAGGTCAGTGTTCCTCCTTTAGTCTATTTCACATTTATCAACACAACATATTTATCAAAGTAGAGAGAATCTCATCATTTTATGTTAACTGAAATATTTGTTTGTGCTTATGTTTTTTAAAAATTTGATTATTTACTATGTTACTTATTTATTTATTTATGGATGTATTAACATTGGCTTTTAATGATAAAGTGCATTTATGTGATAAATGTCTTTTATATATGTATTAATTCATCCATTTATTTATTTCAGTGACATATGTTTTATTTGAAAGAAAGTTTGTTCCAAAAAGGTGTCAACATATTTGTTTTTATGCATTTTATCATTGTTCACGTTTTCATAGGTATTTAGTAATACACGATCTATTCGTTTTATAATTGTCCTCCTCATCTCACATACATTAGCTTTTGATAACACACATATATGTGTTTTGATTCTATTGGTGATTTTCTGTTTATATTTTGCAATTTTGAATTTTATTTTTCATTATTATAACAATTTGAATGTTTTTAGTTTTATTATATTTTAATTATTGGTTATTTAATATTTTATCTTTTGACGCTTTGTTTTTAGATTTTTAGTTATGATTTTTAACTATGATTTTGTTTTTAATTATTATGTTTTTTTGTTTTTAATTATAATTATGTTCTTTTGAGGTTTGCTCCCTCACTTGATATCCCCCTGAAGAAGGCCAAGAGGCTGAAACACGTAGGGGCAAATAAAAGAGGTTTGCAAAACCTGCAAGTCCTGGTATCTGTTCCTTTGTTCTCTCTAAAAATACCCCAGGCCATATTCTAGACAGGGTCTGGTGGCTACCCAGCATTTTGAACTGACTCAGGATCCCAATCTGGAATCATGCTGAAAACCCGGCCTGGAGTATAGATCCAGATCTGTAGTCACCCCAAAACCTGTATCATTATCAGGAATATCACACTTAAAGACCATAATATGTGTTGGGATTCAAGGTCACCATGGAAACTCAGATAGCATTTCAGATCCAGAATTAATGCAGAAGTCTATCAAGAACTCCAGATCCAGATTCACCAAGAAACTCCCAACTGGACTTCTGATTTGGATCTGGCAGGACCACAAAACTCCCTGGCTGATGTCCGGATATGATTCTCATTTCTTTTGTTAACTCCAGAGCCAGATATGGATCCAGATGGAGTTTCCAAGATCAGTCTGAATCCTTATCCAGAATATGGTCTT